>CM021777.1:788159-1169363 GCA_011076525.1 Nettapus auritus | reverse complement strand
AAAAAAAAAATTGTAGCACCTGTCTTAGAACTATTGGCAGTGCACTCTCACATGTTGGCTGCCAGCGCACCTGGCTGGATGATTCATGGTTGACTTTTAAGGTACAAAATAATTCTGTTCTCACAAATCCTCTAATAGAATATTCTTCCTTTATCTGTGATAAGTACTCACAACCTTGCTTAAAGGGGTCAATGACTTATTTTTAAGATCTAGAAACGTCTTTTTCAGCTTTTCCCTGAATGCAGACTCTCCAATGTGTGTAGTCTGATGCTCTGCACATATCTAACTCAAAAGTGCAGAATTTAAGCCCAAATGATTAGTTGTTATTATTTTTATAATCTTTCATAAACTGAAATTACTTTTACTTATGAAGTATCCTATTGCCTATTAAGTGTACCTTCATACTATAAACATCACAATCATTACTGATTGCAACCCTGGCTCTGTAGTCTAAACCACAACGTTAGGACAGAAAGGTCTTGTAACACCATTTAATCAGTTGTACCAAGGAAAGTGATCACTTTTCAGGTGAATAGTCAGGGATAATGTTTCAAATAGTGCAAAGACAGCTTAATCATAATTCAGTTTTTTCCATATATTCTCATTTCCAGTGCTATCAGTCCAGTTATTTTCAGCTGTGTGTTAAACAAAATTACGCGTTTAAAAGACGTTTTTATCTTTTTGCATCTACAGGAAAAACAAGTTACTGACCTAAGTTTGTTGGAGAAGTATATGAAATAATACCCACTTACCAAATCTGTTAAAAAAAATAATTTATTTGGGACTGTTTAGCTCAGCTCAGTCTTTCAATAAAAGCTGGGAGATCTTGGTGCAAAGTGGTGATAGTGTGGTAAAATTCAGTCAGATGTGTTCAGTAACTTCTTTTTATGTGTATAAACAGCAGAAGTGGGCATTCTACCTATGTCTTGTGGAGTCAGAACCTTTTAAGTGATGTTTTGAGGAATGTTATCAAATACATTATCTTTACAGCATTAAAAAAAAAAAAAAAAAAAAGAAAACCCATATAAGTAAGGAATATACATGTCATTAGGTGAACTTAGTGTTCTTTTTTCTGGAATTTGGGGTCCAAATTCCATTTCTCTCTTTGCTCTCCCTCATTCTTCCTTTTTGCTCCCTTCATTTGGGTCAATCAACAGTTGAGATGCAATTTCCACAATCTTCAGGCAGGTGTCACCTGTATCTCTCTAATGTTATATGCTTTATGACATAAATTTTTCTCTGGAGGCTGGCTTAATCCTTCACAGTTGAACAAGGTGAACCAAGATGCTGAGGACCCCATTTATTAAAGTCAGCACTAGTTCTTCTCTACTGTGACAGAAATCTTTACTCTGCTGATGTAGCAATTTGCTAAATATAACTAGAGTGTATTCAATATTGGAATACATCCACCTAAATATATGTGTGATTTTAGTTTTTAATCTACTACTTAATAAATAGGTATATAGAGAGATTTTTATTTTGAGGGATCAAAAAAGAATTGGGAAAATAGAGTAGACATAGTGAGCAGGGGACAGAAAGTAATGGAGGAAAAAACTCGAGATATTATTTATTTTTTTTTTTTTTTAACCACACAATACCTTAACTGTTGTTTAGTGCTATACCTTTAGACACTTCTCCTTTAAAAGAACACAAGATGTGTTTAATGACTGCAGGGATGTGACTTTCTCTCAGTGCAGCCTGTAGGCTTGGCTATTATACCGTGTAAACTGAAACTGCTAGACTACTTGTGATCATTGGACCAGTCTAGGAGGTTTAGAGGTTGTTTATGATATTTTACGGAATATGTGACGTATGTATAGATTCTAATTTCAGATACTGTAAAGCAGGAGTCCTTAGCAGAATGTACCATGCCACATTTCAGCACTTTAGCTAAAATAGAAGGAAATTAAGTTACTTCATGCTTTAGAAATTTGTCTTCTCACTTACAAATATTTGAGTCTGAGTCATGATTATTATTTCTCATAATATATCAAATATAGGAAGGATTAATGGGGAAACTGTCACTATGCTATCTTCCGGAGTCTTGTCCTCAACATACCTTCACTACTGCTATTATGGCTAATTACAACAGGAGGAATTGAAATTCAGGTCATCAGATGAGTTGACATAAGTTTGAAAAATTGCCTGCCTTTAGTGAAAGTGTAATTATAGTTGAAATGTGAATAGCACAGACTTCATGAAGAAAAGAACCTTGTTAGCTGTAAATGGTCCAGCTCAGACACATTTTATTATCTTGCTTTTGCACATATGTTTTGAATTTTGTGGGAAAATATTTACATGTCTAATACTTTCCCCAAAGTCTAGATTCCATGCTTAAAGCATCTTCTTGAACTGAGCTATAAGATTTTCTAAATGAGAAGCTGAAAAACATGCTGTACTAACTAAATAGCTGCAAACTTTTTTTTCAGTCAAAGGCGCCTTCTTTGGTCACAAAACCACAAGATTACTGAATTTCACTCTAAGTAGGGCCGATCTTTCACTGTCAGTTTTTTTTCTAAAAAAGGGCTTTAATGCAGAAACAGCAGTCGGTGTATGTCTGAGCATCCATTACAGGAAGAAGTTGTATTTCTTGTGTTGCTGTTTTTTTCAAACTTAAATTTAAAAATTGTATAGTTTGATTACTTCTGAAGTTATATATTTTTAAATGTTTCAAAATGTTAATGCAAAACTAAGTTGAACTTCATCTAATTCTTTCCTTTTTTGGGGGGGGATTTAAACTGTGAGTTTGTTCTTGTAGCTCCCTACCTATATTCCTAAAGTTTAAATCCTGAGAAACAATGTCTAGCAAATATGGAAACAAAATCAGGAATTTCACTTTGTGTTGACCAACACTGAAAAATAACCAAAATATTTTTTTTTATTTCTTTCACTCTGTCACTTCAGTTAATCTAATGAGTAGAAAAATCCATTATTCCTCTGTTCAAGTAGCACCTCAGGAGACAACCTAAGCCAAAGAACTTCAAATTAGTCTGGAGCCTTAGTCTGTGAAAGAACTATACATCCTGGCTCTCTTCAAATCTCTGTTCACGTTTCCTGTATCATTTTGTAAAAAGGATCCTCTACTCAGCTGTAACAGTTCATAGTTAAGAAGTTAATGGTGTATTTCAAGTGCTAATGTGTCAGACAGTTGGGTTTGTGGCTGGTTGTTTTTGTGTGTGTTTCAAGAACATGTTTAGATAAGAAATTAAAGGCTGCAAAAAGTGTTGGAGTATGAATTAACTTTTAGGATGTTAGAAAACTTTTTTTTCATGAGCTGATTGAATTTTGACTGGACACACATCCTGGGCTGAGGGAAAGCTTTTAATTGAATATTCAGTACTGTATTTCCAGTAAAAGACCCATTAAACTCTTCAGCACTTTCCTGTCTATTCTCTTGTGTCGTCAATGTCATTTATCTTGCACCTATATTTTCAAATTACTGTTTTGATTCAAAAGTTAATTATGTGGTGCAATTTTCATTAGTCAACATTTTAAGAAGTTTTATAACTACCTTGCCAAAAACAATGTTGCATACAGAACATTACCTTTTTGTTGAATGCAGCTGAGACGTATCATTCACAAAACAGGGAAGATAATTTTTCAGCTCTCTTTGGAAGTTGTTAATCCTTAGCTGAAGCTCCAAGGTTTTATTTTTCAGCAGCTAACATCTTAAAAAGCAATTAGATTTACAATAAAACAACAAAAAGCTGGAAGACAGAACTGTGAAGTAAGGTTTCTAGAACTGGGTATCTTCCATTATGCAGAAAAATATCAAGGAGATAAGGAACTGTCTCCAGTTATTGGGGGGGGGGGGGGGGAGTGTTATTTTCATGTTTGTTTTTAAGGAAGCATTTGCTCTTTTAACATTTTGAGAGATAGGTAAAATATGGTTGATCTTTGCCAGTGAGAGCAGAGTAAAACTAATTGATTTAAAGAGCTGTGAAGAAAACATAAAGTACAGGAAATTTTACAACTGTTTCCACTGCTGTGTATATATTAGGAAGAAACTACAGAGTCATCATAATCTGAGGTTATAGATTAGGTAATTTAACCTACCTCTCTTCCTAGGGAAAAATAATGAAGTCTTTCTTTTCTCTTCTCCACCATTTGGTTTGTACAAGATTTGGTGAAAGAAAACATCTTACACTGTTAAAAGGTTTGCAGTCACAAACAAAGTTTTTATTCCCCTGGTTTCCTCTACCAAAACTCAGACAGGTACTGTAATGCTAAACAAACCTAGGTTTTTGCAATATTTATATGCAATGCATTCTGGCATTGCTTGTTTCTACAGGTGAGGTCAAATGATTTTCCTATAGGATCAGATGAATTGTATCTGTTCTGCTTTACTGTACTTTTTTCGTCATTAGTACCTGCAAGATTGTACTTCTGAAATTTTCACCTCCTTTAAAAACAATTTCTTATACTCACGGAGGGAACCTGAATTCTGTTTAAGAATGATCAATGCCTCCATCGTTGCAAATGCAGTGTTTTAAAGCTATCATCTGATAGCTTTAAAAAAATAAAATAAAATAAAAAATGGAGGAGATAGAGATGAAATAAAGTGAATACTCAGGATGCTTATTTTGTTTATGACTAACCATTCACAGGAAACAGTGCTCATTACCTGTCTGAAATGAAAAGGGCAAATGCTCTTAGAGAAAACTCCTAAAACAGTGAATTCAATTAGTTGTCTTAAAAAAAAAAAAAAAAAAAAAAAAAAAGTGCACTTGGACACCAAGCTCAAAAGTGAAAAATAACTTTGCAGTTGGGTTCCTATGGAGAAAGAGAAGGAACTCAGTCTAATGTATCTGAGGAAAAGGAATCACCAGTCATGTTTCTTCATTGCACATCAGATTTCTAAACTGATCTTTTAAACAACATTTTCTTTTATTCCTTCTGATTTGAGTTAATGGGATGAAAATAGCTTCAGAATATACAACTTCCTTTTTAACTTCACGTACTAACAAATCCTTTATTAGACAGCGGTGACCTTCAACACTTCAATAAATGTTCTTGGTTTTAATTTTGCCTTACAACACCATTTCTCTGTCACTCACCAATACAGAGAGGATGATGATGAGCTTTTAAATAGTTCATAAGGAAAGTGTAGAAAGGATTGGAGTCCTCATTTGAATGAAAAGACTGACCATTTTCAGCCTGTCCATAAGAGGAGTTTTGATGGTCTGTTACTTGTCACCCAGATGCAGTTCTTTTCTAGATAAATAGATTTGTAAGAGTGATGCAAATGCAATCAAAAAAGTAATAGTGGAAGGTGCTTGGAGATGATCATCTGAAGCAAGTGTTGAGGGTTTTTTATTTGCCTTTTTTTTCCTAGTTTTCTGCTGTGCAGAACTGTTCCAGTTAAGTGACCACATATTCCAACCTTTTACAATTCTGGTCAGAACAGTTTATTTTCAGGCTGCTGTTTTCGTATGGTACCTGAAAATGTTTGCCAAAACAAACCCTAATTCTTTCTACTTAGAAATTATATTCCAAGCAGTAACCTAATGATAGTGAAGACTGATTTACTCAGTGCTTGCTCTCACACAAGCAGAAGATGTCTGAGGCTACACAAATTAACTGGAACTGATATTTCTGTCTGCTTGAAATTCAGAGGTCAAGCCTGTGAGGTCTTTTAGTAGAATGCAGGAGAAACTTGCGTCAAAAGTGCTGAACTTTGGCAAGCCCCCATAAATTCTTTTACCAAACACCAAGCGATGAATAGACAACAGCTTTTCACTACACCCTCAGGATTATTCCAAGGGGAGCAGCCTGTTTCTTCAAGGTGCTTATTAGATCACAATTGTTTGTGTTTGTTTTTGTTGGTTTTTTTTTTTTTTTTTTCCTGTTGTGCGACACACCTACTTATCTTTTGTCCCATCAGTCCCTTCTCAGAACATTGTCTTAGAACAGACCTTAGAGCTCGTATCAAATGTGAAGCAAACCTCAAGTCTCTTTCTTTTCTGGACTGATAACTTACTTTCAATGAGACGTGCATTCTGGATACAAGTATATCGTTAAGAATGAAACCTCATTTTCCATCAGCATGCCAAGCAATTTCTAGAGGGATATAGCTTTCTGGAACTGACTGAACGGCTTTAGTGAAACCTGGTTTGTATCTGTTAAAAAGGTAACAGTCATTTGAATGACCCACAGTGGTATCTGATATGCCTTGCAGGCAATAGCATAGAGCGTAAGCAGACCCATTTGTCCAATAATAAAATGCAAATGTCTTAGATCATATTTTTCATAAGTAAACAGAATTCTTGGACTGAGGAGTTCAAAGAGATTGCATTGATGTTTATTTTTTTAATCAATAAATATACCTTACCTACACTGGAGGAAAAAAAAAAATGAAATCTGTAAGTGGAAAATTTGAAAGAGAATCTGCAAATACTTCAAGCTGTCCAACTTACATACTAGTAAGTTTTAAGATGCTGGATGAGCAGTGTGATTGTTCTAGACCCAAGTCTTGAGGCAACAGCAGAGTCCATGCTGCATTTAGATTGCTATATTGCAATAATCATGGACATGATTGCACAGGCTAAGAGTATCAGAGATTCCCACTGTCTATTTGTTGAGTACAGCCAAATGTTAGAAGTATACTAAAGGGAATTGCTCAGAAGCATCTGGGAGGTGAATAAATGACTATTAGAACTGGACATATAGAAGAATGGGTATACATGCAGCAAAGGAGCAGGTAAAGGGAGTGGTAGTAGTGGCAGAAATAATTTTGAAAATGGAAAAATAAAAGGAACTGGGAAGGTTACAGAGAACTGTTTCACGGACTGTTAGACAACTGGGTATCAGTAGAGGTCCAGAAACGGCCTGCCAGCTGCTTCCTTCTGCTCTTTGCAGGATGAGGTCTATCTTGGCTATGTAACCTAGATTCTAATAATGGTAGAGAAGAAGGTGAGAGCCATACCTAAATCATATAAATGGGAAAAAATGCAGAGACTTTTTATATTAAAAACATAAAACTGCAGGTGGAAAAGAGTTCTGGAAGATATAATGTAGAGTCAGGGTAATTTTGTCTTAATATATTGACCTGTTCAGATGGACCTATTTTGTGCCTTAGTTACATCTCCCTTTTTTTAGAGCAGTTTAGGACCATGTATTTGAGATACTCATTTTCTGCCTACTACATGCTTCTGTAATGGCTCCAAACATTCCTTCCACACTGCAACAGTGACCCCCTTCTTTTTTGTTCTTTCTTTTTGTTCCTTTCCTAGTTCTGATACAGTATTGCTTTTCATGTTCTTGCATTTTGTCTTTGTGCAATATTTTAGAGTTTGGAATGACTATGTAATTTCAGCCCTGTGTCATTAAAGCTCTTGGTTCTCTCTCAACAAATACTCTTTGCAGTTACAGAATATTCACAAAACTGTTCCTGTGGTCAAATAGAGGTTGTCTTTTCCCCAGTAAATATAAGTTTCAGAACACTGTAGAGCTAATGTTCAGTATTGTGCTATGGAACGTATATGAGCTCTTGATCTGTTAATACTAATTTCTTTTAGGGTTCTTTATATTTATCTACCTCAGGGACCTCAGTCAAGACTAATAGACTCATGAACTTCCTCTGTGATTCTTCCCTGAGGAAGTACATGTTTTCCATGGCGGAAGAGACTTGAATTTTCTTTGCCTTGCATAGGCCTAACCAATGCTACTTTATAAATGGATTTCCAGGGAACTTCCAGACCACTGTTCTTAGGCAAAGGCATCTGCTGTTTTCATTTACTAACACCTCTACTAAAGAAATTGCTCAGCACCCAAGTCCTGTCCCACCTCCAATGAAGTCAGGGGAGCAGGCTCTGCCACTCTATAGAAGTGGCACAAGAACAGGTAAATTTATCTTTGAGATACTTCCCAATATGAAACAATCTTCATGTGCTCCTGAAGACAGGTGGGCATTGTCACACTGAGCATAAAAGTTGATAAAAGCCTTTGGCTGAGTAGTGACCCACTGTCAGAATTTAGATTTCATGAAAATTGTTCTTCCCTGACCACTCTATAACAGTTTGCCCTCTCTGGCAAAAACAGCTATTTTTTGTAATACACCTAGCTCGCATTTTTCTTTTCCCAAGAAAATGGGATTAGTACTGTTGGTTTCTGTCATGTTCTTCATCCCTTAGGATGCTCAAGGTAACGGGCATTATTTTTGCAGTGAATATATATTGTTTGACAGTTTACACAATATTTCCTCTCGAGAGTTTGCAAAGCTCCTGGTTTAGAGAGAAGACACAGGAGGGAAGAACTGAAGACTTCATTATTGGCATGGGTTTTCTGTGTGTTAGTTTTTTGTTTTTCTTTGTTTTTGTTTTTACAACATAAGTTCAGGAAGACCTGATTTCCAGTACCCATATTCTATTTCTCCTAGTCTTATGCCCAAGTTTATTCAACCAACATCTTATTCTAAGTCTAAGATTCTTGCCAAAGCCATATGTGCATAGAGTCTAGGAAAAAGAAAGATGTCTGTTAATGCTACATTCTGGAAATTCTCTCTCTCTTTGTGAATCCTTTCATTTCACTCTGCTACATTAGAAACAGATGGCAATCTATGATCATTTATGGGTGTTTGTGTATCTTAGTTGTATTTTCCAAGGAAAGAGGACTTACACAAATATGTCAGGTTTATATGCTGGCTGTCTGACTCAGATCTAATTACAAACTTTTTTTTTGTTTTCAGCCAAAGTAGAGAAGAGTCTCTAAAATTAAATGCCTAGGATTTTGTGAAAATTAGTGCCCAGAGAAAGGGAGACTGAAACCCTTCAAATATTTGATCCTGCAAAAGTGATAGACAGGAGTTGTTGCCTCAGAACTAAGTGGAAATTGATAACTTTTACCTAGACTGATCGTTGATTGTGTTTTGTGGTTCTTTTTCCTGAGTTCCCATGAAAAGTTTGAGTCACATCTTTTTTGTCCTTATTTTATGTGAACATGTCTTATTTCTTGGTCCTTTTGCCCTGAGAATATAAATTAATGACTTATTGACAGATTTTGATATTGAAGCTTTTATTTCTCATCGGTAACTAAAATGTTTGCAAGTCTTATGAGTTAACAGGATTGTCTTTTTTCTTTCTATCACACCCCTTCATCCTCTCCTTGTGATTTTTTTTTTTTTTAAATAGAGTAGTGTTTTAGCAGAAGAGCTTTACTTCTTTACTTCTGTTTTCACTAGTCCATCAGTTGGAGTGGTCCCTTATTTGGAGTTAAAAGGATCTGAGTAATTCATATGAGTCATGCCACTCTGAAAGAAGTGTCATCTAGGTTTTGTTATGAAAAATTTGTAAGTAAAACATTATGTGAGGTAGTGAGGAATGTCTGTTTGAGTAGATTATTTGCAGTGTTTATGTTCAAGTGTGTTAACACTAGAAAAGTTGTGACCAAAGGTTATATTTCTGTTTTGGGTCTGGGTGCGATAAACAGCATGTTTTTTCTACGTTTGTAGATTTTAAGTTCCTATCTGTGTAACACTAATGATGCACTCTGCTTCCAGTAAGAGGAAAAGGTTAGAGGTTTGCCCAAAATATGCTCCTGTATCAGGAAGCCCAATTCTGGCTTGAGCTTCTGATATCTCTTCACATATAAATGGAAGTGACATACAGGATAAAATTTTGACACTGTGTCATTAACTGAGCTGTTAATTTTAGCAGGATCAAGAGCCTGTGGCTGGTCTCTGGGCTTCCTATATCTGTTTCATATATGCATCTGGATGCAACCTTTATCTTCATTTGCTAACTCCGAAAGAAAAATGTTCTCCCATCACGATTGTGCAATGAAGCAAGTATGCCGTTCTCTTAGTATTTTCATTTTAATAATGAAATGCTTGCTTTAGTTAGTGAAGTCCTGCCTTACTAAATAAGTAAATAAAATTTACTTAATAAATAAGTAAATAAATGAATACTGATGGGCTTCACTTTTCCTGAAAGGGATCTTTATGGATACAGGAAGGATAGAGGCGAAGGACAGAGGAACAAAATAAATCTGATGATCTTGGGGCCATGTATTGGGGCTAGAAGTTTGTCCACCACTCTCCCCACAATTTACCTATGATGACAAATGAAATTAAATACTGCTGTAGTAAGAGAAATGAGACTGGAATGAAAGCAAGGGAATGCTTTAACATTACAGAATGGTTAAGGTTGAAAGGGACCCCTGGAGTTCATCTGGCCCAATCCCCTGCTCAGCAGGGATTTCTGTAACAGGTTGCCTAGGACCATGTCCAGGTTGCACTGAAGATCTCCAAGGAAGAAGACTACATTACTTCTCTGGACAACCTATTCCAGTATTCTTCACCTGCACAGTAAAGTGCTTTCTGACCTAACCTCTTGTGTTCTGGTTTGTGCCCATTGCCTCTTGTCCTGTTCTTGTCCTGTCACTCTGAACCACTGAAAATCCTGGCTCCGTCTTCTTTGCACCCTCTTTTCAGGTATTTCTACAAATTGATTAGATCCCTCTGAGCCTCCTCTTCTCCACACTGAACAGTCCCGGGTCTCAGCCTCTCCTCATAGGAGAGGTGCTCCAGTCCCTTGATGACCTTATTGGCACTCTGCTAATCTCTTCCTTTGTGAACCACACTTCTGAGTTGAAAATAACTGACTTTCAGAAAATATGTTCCGTTTGTGTAGTATCCTATCAAAAACTTCAGGACTAAAAGGCTTCTTAATAATGTTGTCTAAGGTGAAATCTTGCCAACTCTGTCATTGTTCATTTTCAGCTAGGGCAATAATGTTCCGTATTGTAGCCTCTTTCATTTACAAAAATAGTGCCGGAATAACTGTTTGTCCCCAGAGACAGAAACAAGTGGAAAATATTTAGTAGTGCTAGTGCTATAGGATTTTACTGTGAATTGCTGAATGCCTAATCCTTGCTATTATGCATTACACTCTCCGTGTTTGTTAGGGAGAA
Source organism: Nettapus auritus (assembly GCA_011076525.1). Lineage (NCBI taxonomy): Eukaryota > Metazoa > Chordata > Aves > Anseriformes > Anatidae > Nettapus > Nettapus auritus. Next base: position 1,158,455 of record CM021777.1, on the reverse strand, counting down.
AAAAAAAAAAAAATCTAGTTTGAATTTGGAATACAAATTGCAATGATTTAATTAATGAAGCTCAGAAAAGTTGATTGTCTTAAATAGCTGGCATGGAAGAGAGTCTGTATTCACTGAAATCACTGGTGTCAGCCTCTGTGTTGATGGTATTTCATTTTTTATTTTTTTGTTGTTATTTATTATGTTCTTTCAGATGATGTACTATATGCAACCTATCCCAACTGGGGAACCTTGTCACCAGGTACTTAGTTGAGGAGTTATGCAGCACAAGGATATTATTTCATTAGTATTATAACTTAAAATCTACTCCATCTTGGATTTATCCAGCTCCTCAGAAACTGAAGTTTTTGCAGCAGAGCAGGGGCATAATCTTTTAGGGTGTAGTGCATATCAGAGTCACTTTTCCTTACTCTTCTTTGTTCAAGAAAGGAGGAGACAGCAGACAAAAGGTAGATGGAGAAATACCATGGAAAAAAAATGAGGTATTTCTGGTTGTTGGTGGTGGCTTTTGGCTGGGAAAGCCTTGATTTAATTATTTATTCATATTTTTGCCTTGGTCTGTAGTCTTGACTTGAATTAATTGACTGCTAACAGTCTTTTTGCCTGATGTTTTCAGTTATCGTCATCAGTTCTACCCTTCCACTCCTTTCATGAGTGCCTACTTTAGGGTGAGGATGTATGCAGATGCTGCATAGACAAGATGGAAGTTTGATATGGTCAATAAAGTAACAGCAAAAAATTGCTCCAATATTTGAGCTAATGACAGCAGAAACAAAAGTTTCTGCCACCTCCTCCCCCCCCACCTCCTCCCCCCCAAAAAAAAATGCTGTGGTAGAGGAAGGAGGTGGTCCCTTTCTCATTTTGATGTTACTGTCTAATACTTCACATTTCCAATTTAGTTGCATCTTACACTTCAGTACATCTACCTAGAGGCACACAGATGTCATCAGCAGATTCTTAGTTTTACTTGTTTCTGAATGTGCGAGTGTGTGTATCACCAAAATCTACAGAGAAATACAGAATGCTTTATCTGGATTCTATGGAAATTTGTTTCTTTTACTAGCAGTTTAATACGGTTCCTTCACAATGTCATAGAAAACAATTTTAAAAGTAGACAGTGACAGATTAAAGCATGTGCTAAATTCTGATGACTAGAATGATTTTCCACCCTACAAAGGAGAGCTCGGTATCTGAGTCAGTCCAAATCATGTTTACTATTACAGTAACAGATTTGTCAAGTTTAACCTCATCTCTAGCATGCTGCACATCAGGAGTAGCTCTGCACTTAAAAAGATTAATATAATGGGAATCATGAAAGGACAGGAGATGTTTCTGAGGTGTGATAAATGTATTTTGAAATGGACCTTCCATTCTTTCTGTACACAAAATTTCCTTGAGAAAGGAGGAAAGAGTATTTAGTCATAATCATGATTTTTATCCTGTAAAACATGCTTAGCACTCTGTAAGCAGTGTATTCAGGTAGAGAGTTGTGGGTATTCCATGATCATTGACTGCCTTTGCAGTCATTTAATTTAAGCTTAATTAAACTATATTATTTATGTATTGACAATATAGATAGGGAAGCCTGAGTTTTCATTGTTCAAGATTTAAAGAAAATAAGTCTGCTGTTGTTTTCATGCTGGTAAAAAATAATAATCTACATTGTAGGGTGTTTGCATTTTCAGGTTTTGTGTTTATTTTGTTTGTTTTGATTTCAAGGTGTCTAGCTAATACTTTTGGTAATTTCTACCAATAAACTTTAAAAAAAAGTTTTAAACTTGTAAAGCAGTAGCTTTTATATGGTACCTGATTTGAAATTGTAATATATTATGCAGTATTGCATCGCACTCTAATTTTGTTTATAGCATTTGATTATCATGTCAATTTACATCCAGGGTAGAAGAAATTGGCTGGATATCAAGCAATACATTTTAATAGCTTCACCATCTGCGTCATTTAGTATGGCATTCAGTGGATTTTGCCCTGATGTGATAAACAAGTTATCATTGTTTAGGTACTGCTGATCTTCTGTGTTTTTGCCTGACTGAATTAACTGCATGTTGCTTAGTCCGTGATATCTCATCTGTGCATTACAACAGCCTTTTAAACGTAGACATGACATGAAATAAAAAAATGGCACAGGTATGTTCTACAAGAGGTACTGTTTCCAAAGGGCTTGCTATATTTGGAAGCAAGTGGTGGAGAAGAATTTCTGTTTAGAACTTGTCTGATCACCATTCATTAGTGGTGCTCAGGCATTCAGACTGGGGGAAAAAAAAAAAAAAAAAAAAGGAAAGGAAAAGGAAAAGGAGGTGTTAGGACTAGGTATCATGACATAAATTTACTAAGTACATCACTTAGCTTTTAGTGCAGACATCAGATTCTTGTCTGCACATTTTAACCATAAGAACAAACAGTCTGAGTGAGAGCACTCCTCAGTAGAGGGAGTGCAATCAAACCTCCTGCTCCAGATTTGTGTATGGCTTATCAGCCAACCACAGGTTGAAGTTTTGGAGAAAGCAAGTCATGGTCACTATCAAGAGAGTGGTGAGCTGCTTTGGAGGCTTCCTTTGAGCCTACCGCTGCAACATGCACACTTCACTGCAGGCTTGTGCTGCATCCTTCACCCTGTCCTGGGTCAACAGCGAAGTAGAATATGCTGCTCTGTGCCATGTGCTCTGAGGGTATCAGAGCCAGAGGAGAATAAATCTGTAAATCTCTACTGTCTTTACTAAAGGATTGAGGAAGACAAAGTGGACGGCACAATCTGGACAAAAACAGCAACTACATTTTTGGGTCTGAATTTTCCAAATGTAAGCCTCATTGCCATGCAACAGAGACTTCTGAACTAGGCTTTTGTACATTTAAGTGACATGTAAGCTTCTTAAAATGCAATGCATCCCACTGAAAAATAGCAGTGTTATCCAGCAGTAAAAGGGAGCATAAGAGGCATTTTATCCCTTGTATTTATTCCTTCTTATCCTAATACAAGTCAGAATTCAATACACCTAGATAAACAGATTTTATGCTGTCTGCAAAGGTCTGCAACAATGACTGTGCAGAAGAGAAATAGTTAAAAAATGCTATTAACAGAGTTCTTGTGAATTCAGAACTAAAGGTTTGTTCCATTTTATTGCTTTCACATATAAAGAAACTCTATTTATTTGACTCATAGAAAAAAATAGGAAAGAAAGCAAGGGAAAATAACCAAGTTGTGGTAATATATTGAGAAAGGCTACAGGAATAATACAGAAAATTGAGAATAAACAAAATGCATAACCTTGCTACACTGAGAATTTGACAGTGTTTACACAATATTTTGAATGAGAAAATTGGGGAAGGGAAAGAAATGAAAGGAAGACAGACCTTCACTGCCTTTTAGCAACCAAATTTCTGTTTAAACACTGTACAGTAAGCTTAAGTGACTTAAGCAAGCAGTCCAAGTGCACTGTAATTTCTCTACTTTTTTGCCAATGTCAACTGGCAGAAGAAGAATTAGCAACTTTCATCACTTTGTCATTTTTTTTTGTCTGCTGCCCATGAACTGCTGTCACTTTGTAGCTTTTTTCCCTGCTCTCAGAGTTTGAATGTTTTTTTCTAGGAGTCTATCTACTCAACAGCCTGCATGTAAATTTGAGCTTATCCAGCTGTACGCAGTCATTTCCATTAGGTAAGAGAATCACAGAATCATCTAAGTTGGAAGAGACCTCCAAGATCATCTAGTTCAACCTCTGACCTAACACTAACAAGTCCTCCACTAAACCCTAACACTGCAATCATGGATAATATGTTTACAGATCATACAGTTATTAATGATGCCTTTTTGTTGGTGTTATTAAATGGATTGTCCTAAATTCTAGCTGAGGTGCAGCAAAAAGTTAGTTTTGATTTTTTTCATAGCTCTGGAGGGAGCCAAGTCCAAAGAATTTTATGTGATTAATGCTGATGGATAATTTCTTCATGTTAACAGAGAATAATAAAAACATGACTTATTCTCCCAATAAAGTTATATGTTTTTAATGGCATAAGTGTATGCTAACATCAAAGGCATCTGCCTCAAGTTGATTTTGCTCACCAGGTTCAGTGTTATTTGTTGCATGTAGGCATTCATGGAGGTAAAATTTGGGTTTTCAATAAGGTTTTAATGAGATTCCATTTTTTATCTTCTTCATACACACTCTGATTTCATTATATAAAATCATGGTCTGCTAGATTACACCTGTGATTATTTTGTGAGGTCACTGGAACTCTTGTGGATTCTTCATAGAATGAATATATATTCCACTGTCATCATGACACCTTGATTTCAAGTTATTGATAATTGAACCAGTTGACTGAACCTGATCCTCTTAAATTCCAGAACTCTAGCAAATGGGTTGAATGGTTTGCTAGATTTAGGCTTCCAATCTTATCTTCTCTTCCTCACTTTTATGTAGTGTGCCCAAAATCTGTTTTATGTAGTAATTACTGTCATTCTCTGAGAGAGATGGGGAAGGAGAACAAGTAAAATCCAGCATGGATATTACAACAGTTTCTTTTCTTTATGCTGTTAACTATCATTGAGTTCCCCAGTTGCATATTCTCCTTGCTTTCAAGCTTTTTCCTTAACTCCTTTGGTTCAGTTTTGAGATGTCACTAATAAGGGATATGTAGTTTAAAACTGAGTTTTTCTTCTTTAACGCTGTTTTGGATTATGACTTTTTAAATCATCTACTAAAGATAACCTGGGCAATCTCATGTAAGAAACTGCTTAATTTTAGAGAACCATTGCCTTTAAACATATTTAGTATTGTGGTAACCCACGGGAGAGCAAGTGAAATCATTTTTTCCCTACTATGCTGTGTATAGTGGGACAGCCAGCCTGATGAGTTTACAAATGTTAAACAAAAATTCTTCATCATCAGAATATATACTGGTTTCTGGGCCTATTAGGACAGAACTGGAAGTATTTAACTGTACTATCAAGGAGGCTGTAATTTGGTTTTGTGCGTATGAGACAAATCACAGAAGGAAATTATGGTTTGTACTTTAGAAATGGCTCACTTTTGTCAGGCTGCTACACTTCATTTGAATATTGTTACTTGTATTAACTGAACAAAAAGCACTAATCAGTTTAGGCTTCTAGATTCTGCAGCAAATATTCTGGGCATAGAGTCTTCATTGGTGAAGTGTCTAAGATTTTTTTTGTTGTTGTTATTACTATTATTATTTTTACTTCTGAAAAGCTACTACTGGTCTACTGGTACTGCTTCCCTGGGGCTAGGCTCCTGCATTTAAATTACTGACTTGTCTAAATCTTCATGGCAAAGATGCTGGTAGGCAGGAAAATTAGTCTGTGAGTAACAGTCACATCAATGCATTTCTAGTATTTCTAGTGCTGGGTGGGAAAAATCATCCTTTTTTTTTTTTTTTTTTTTTTTTTTTCCTCCCTGTAAATAAGTTATTGGCATGTCCTTTCTTCCAAATTAAGTATTTTTTTCCCCCATTTTCGAGCTGGAATTATTGCTTAAATCCTAGAAATCCATCCCAAACTATAATAAGGAATAGTATAAGAGAATGGCAATCTTGCTTTATGACATTAAGGACTTCACCTAATTTGAGAACATCTTTACAAGGCTATCTGGAATATTCATGCTTTTTCCTAACTAAAGTGTATTTTCAACAAAAATTTTTTACAGTTTCTTGAAGCAACTGTGCTGACAACAAAACTTCCAGAAGATAATACTTATTCATTTCTGTAGAGGATAGAGAGTATTTCACAAGCATGAACTCCAGCTTTCAACAATCTCATGAAATAAAAGCAAAACAGCATGAAAATGGATACAATGACCATCCCAAGCATTTTGTAATCTATTGCTCATCTTCTCTTCTGCATCTGTGCTTTGTCACAAATGTGTATGTTCTTAGACTGAGACACTCTAAAAAATATATCAGAGGTTTATATGTAGTCAGATAAGCAATGACGTCTATGTTCCAGTCACTTGCTGTCTATTGTGATTAAGAGAAAACTCTGCTCTTACAAGGACGTTGATTATTCTCCAACTTTATCTTTTTTTCTGAGGTAAATTTTGCCAGGTTTCTCTGTTTAGAGATAGTGGTTAGGAGGGGCTGGGGTGGGGAGCCAATGTATTTTTGTTATGTTAATAAAATAGTTATACATCATTCTGTGCAAAGTCTCAGGTAGGAGTCCTTCATTTGGTATTCATTTTCAGTATTGAGTGTTGATTCTTAGCTTGGTCCAGTCATAGCTGCACTACATTTTTTGCACTCATTTTTGTCATTTCTTCATCTGGAAGATGCCAAAGTGGAGCTAAATGAACATCTATTGCTCTAGTTGTGTTTTTTGGTGTGGTTTTTGGTTCGGTCTGTTTTTGTTTTTCAGGGAGGGTTGTGGGGGCGCAAATGTTGGAGGGGTATTTTGTAGTTTTTTGTTTTTGTTTTTTTCCCCAATTTTGATAGTCTGGAAATTTTGCCAGTCAAGTGAAAACACAAAGGGGTAAACTCTAATTTTGCTGGCTCCAAAGAGAGCTGGCAAGAAACAATGCTATTAAGAAATGATGAAACAATGGCTGTTTTGTGCATCATGAAAAAAGGGGAAAACTGCAGCTTGAGACAAATGAAATGTGATGCTTTCAGTTTACCTGTCCTGAAAAGTTCCAGGTCTAGCACAATGTTCCCTTTGAGTCTACTGCTACGCTTCAAAGCCTGTACTCTGTTTCAGGATGGGTCATTCATTACATACTATCTTTTAATCTTGAGATGTGTTTGGTTATGAAAGAAAGAGAAAAAGGAGAGCTTATGGTCTCCTTGGTTCAACAGATTTTGAAAGTGGAGTTAATATTAAGGCAAAACATCAAAAAAGATGGCAGAACTCTTAACAGCTCTGTGATGTTTTAGTATATTTGCAATCCTTTTTCATCTTCCCTGAGAAACAATAAAAAATAAAAGAAAAAAAGAAAAAGAAAGAGCCATTAAAAACTCATATTTCTATTTCTGTAGGCTTCTGGTCTGAGAGAACAAAATCAACATTTGGTTTTAGAATGCCATTGGAAACACTACACGCTGTGTGTGTCCTTATCGTAACCCTTAAAGATGTCATGAAAATTCTTCAATAATGCTACTACACACATTAATAGAACAAAAGCATTGGTGAACAGTGTTTCCATGTGTTTGTTTCCAAATGTGCGTTTCCCTTAGGAAATTATATACGGCTAAATGACACTTTTTTAATCAGTCATAAACAATACAGATTGGTAGTGGTGGTTACAGGAAAACAGTGAGCCAGAAAATTGGTAGTATGCTATATGTGGATCAAATGCTATCTATTTTCTCATATGAAAGAAAGTTGTGTGCCATAACTATATAACTAAACACTTTCCCATGATCCATTTAAAGTCTTGGGCAAGATGTAATGGATAAAAGAAAATGAGAATGGTTTGGAATGAATCTCAGTTACAGAAATCTGGCTGGATATTCTACACCTTTCTCTTTAACTATAAAGTTTTGTTAAAAAAAAAAAAAGTATAAGAGACTGTCTGATTAATAAATTGCAATCAATTGCAATGCCTAATTATCTCCTTAGGAGGTTTGAAGAGAAAGTAATGGATGAAGCATGCTTTCCTCTCAGCATGACAGGAGCTAGCTAGAAAAGCTTCAGAGTATTGAAAAAATAAACAAGCCTTTTCTGTAAGTGAGGAAAAGAACAAAGTCTTAAGCAAGTTTACATATTATTTTCTTTTTTTTTTTTTAAATCAGGTAGAGTGAGAGTTATGTTTGTGTGCAGATATTTGAAACAGTGTATTAGAAGTGATTGTCTTTAAAATTCTCTCAAAATCACAGTGGGGATTATATTTCTGTATGACATCTGGTGGGGAAAAAAAGTCATGATGGGTTAGGGGTCTTTCTAACTCTACAAGTTATTTTGTCATTCAGAGAAAACAGATCTGTTGATCTTCAACAGTTGTTCATTAGAGCTTGAACTATTTAAAATACTTTGATTTAATGTTGCAGCTGCAATGGGTTTTTGTTTGGTTGAGGTTTTTTGTGTGTTTTTTAATCCTTTGTGTGAGGGGGGGACCTGGAAGTCTGCAAGTGTCTTCTGCAACAAACAGCTTTTTGGTAACATACTGATGAAAAGATGGTAATTGACAGGTCTTAATTAACTGGCAAGAGCTCTCCCATTCATTTCAGCTTTACTCTCTGTTAAACTTCAGAGGAAACACTTAGCTAGACAGGCATAACTTATACGCTAGATGATAAGGACCAGTTTACAAACCATGATCTTATTTCTGCTACTGATTATACTGCAGTGATTCTCCCTTGGAAGCAGGGAGCCTGGCCCAATCGCCATAGTTTTGTATATGCACCTTTCCTCAAGAAGGTCTAAAAGAGAGTGTTAGTTGCATTTTATGCTCTGTACACCGCTTTGTTTTTCCATTCTATTACATTATAATGTCCATTGACCTTCCAGCTGGTTAAAGGAGAGAAAGTAATGAATGGGGTAAAAGTGCATCACTTATGATGGAAAAAAGTTATGGTGGTTTTACTCGGATGGGCATCTGAGCTCCACCACAACTGCTCTCTCACTCCCCGCCTCCTCAAAGAGGAGGAGGAGAAAAGTCAACACAAAGAGCTCGAGGTTTGAGATGAGAATGACTTAATTAAAGGGAAAGGGAATGGGGAGAAAAAGTAACAAAAGAAACAACAAGGCCTCGCGGAAGCACAGAGAGAAAGGAAAAATAGTTATTCTCTACTTCCCATCAACGAGCGATGTTCGGCCACGTCCTGGGAAGCGGAGCCTCAAAACGCGTACCGGTTGTTCAGGAGAGAGTGCCCTCCCCCACAAGAGCCCCCTTTATTGCTGAGTGTGACATCAGGTGTTATGGAATATCCCTGTGGTCGGTTTAGGTCAGCTGCCCTGGTGATGTCCCCTCCCCATCAATTGCCCACCCCCAGCCTCCTGGGGGCTTGGAGGGAGTCCTGATGATGTTTTCCCTGCACTATGCAGCAATAGACTGGAGTGATACCGGTGCTGTTCCAGCTGCGAGTGCAGCACTGTGTGGGCTGCTGCAGGGAAAGGTGACTCCATCCCAAACAGACCCAACACAAAAGTCAAAAAGGGTAGTCCAAAAAAGGCAGCAAAATTCAGGGTACAGTCAGGGAGGGACATGAGAACAGAAGGAATGGTGATATTTTGTGACTAAAAGAAGCCTTGGATTTCCCTTGTGTTGAGTTCTGTTGGTAATTTGGTTTTCTGCATCTCAAGAAGGTTGTAATAGGGTTAGAAAAGGTGCAGAGAATGGCAACTGAAATGCCTAAGACTGTGTACATCTTTATAAGGAGACTAAAAAATCTGCAACTCTGGTCTGGAGAAGAGGCAGAAGCAGGGGACATGACCAAGGTGACTACTTGTTAAAGGGAATCAGCAGGGATGTATGCTTTAGGACTATTAGTGCTGTAATGGTGGGTGCACAGAAACAACAAAGTAAAAAAGGGCAAAGCTTATTTGATCTCTTTAAAAGTGTGTTTTATGTCACCATCCAGAGCTAGGCTGTATGACGTCTTTCTCCATAGGGCATTCCTTATATTATCCTGAAAGAGTGTGGGTTTTAATCTCTCATAAGGTGAACTGTGAAATCTTTCTTACCTGCCTAACTTTGCTCCAAGTAACTTATCTCTTCACTTCAAAATTCAACAAAATTCAAAATAGTGTAGGTTGATTTTTTAAATTGTAACATTCTTGAAGAAGCCTGTAGGAATACCTGATGATTCTGCAATTGTTTACAGCAAGGTGAATATTTCTGGCCCTATTAGTCCTTACCTATCTTTGGAGATCAGTGCTAATTTAAAAAAAATAACATGATACTTTTTCATCATAACCTGGGTTCTCAAGCCTGTGTGAATAAGGCCCCCATGCCCAATATCCTGTACTAGCAGAAGATGCTGGCAGTTCTATTATATGAAACAAACATGTGCATAAAAACCCCAAGATAAAAATAACCCAACCTAGATTTCAAAAAAGAAGCCCTATTTCAAGGGAGTAAAGATGTTAAAACATTATTTACACTGGGCAGATGGAGCACGTAAATTGCTTTTGCTGTTTCCTAGGCTCAAACAGAACTAAAGAGTACTAAAAACCTGAGAGTCACAGATAGAAAGCTAATAATGACAGGAGATGAGTTTTCCTTACAAGTTCCTGAAAACTACTGTGATATCTCTGACATACAATCAATTGCCTGTCAATAGCTCACCATTTGAAAAGTTTTAGCTTTCTGTAAACAACTCCTCCTTGAGCATTTTTCATAGGCCCTGAGACCAACCATTTAAACTTCCAGCCACTCCTCGGGGGGTGTGCCTTGTGTCACTTAATAAGTGTGCTTGGGCATTCATAATGTAACACACACACACACATAAAAAAAGTGTAAGGTTCTTTAACAGATTTTTTTTTTCCATTTCCATTGACTGAGTTATCTTGTCAGACCAGCTTTATGTTCTTTTTTGATAAGCTTCCCATTCAGGAAACGCAAAGGATTCTAGAAATCTATATATATTGCTGACCTTACTGTTTTTCCTGCCCTGTCCTATAACTCTTTCCAAAGGCTCCCTTTTAAATCTTCTCCCTCACAAATACCCCACTTTTTAATCCAAAGCCTTAAAAAGTACCATATTCCAGCTAAAGAATTGTGCCTCTGAGCCGAGTTGTCATCTAATTCTTCTCTTCTGGTAGTGCTGTCCTCTGCTACAAAATTGAGCACCACCCAATTCCTCTGCTCCCCCGTGGTGAGAAGAATGGGAAAATAAAGGCTTTCTAATCAATAAATTTAGCCAAATGCTACATTTCACGGGGGTTGGGAGAGGGGTGGATGTATTGATTTGATTCCTTCCTCCTAATGAAGATGATGGTAAGTTTGAGCTTTGAGTTCTTTTTTCTACATATCTTTGCATTTAGTTTGTGCCAAAGCTACCTTTTGACATTTTGCCAGCATTGCTGTAAGCTTTATTTCTTTTTAGAGAAGGGGAGAAATCCCTTCCACTTCGTTATGTTCTGGTGCATTAATCTGGATAGGCATAAAACTGGACAATTCAGCAGAGTCACTAGACTTCAGAGCTGTGTTTAGTATTTGTCCTCAATCTTTCTTTTGCAAAAGGAAATGGTAGAAGATTTTCCAGTGCTTCAAGGTCCATGTTTCTTTCATGTACTCCCTTTGGACACTTTTTCCCCTAGCGCCCATTGCCTACCAATATCTTTCATTCCAAGTCCTAGTTCTTTTGCCCTTGGATACTTCCTGCCTTTTTCCTGACGTAGGAAGTGAAAGAGCAATGGGGAACAAACACAATAAATTCATACAGAAGAGAATTTCTTTGTAGTGTTCTAAAAAGATTTTTTTTTTTTTTTTAGTGCTTTTGTTTGTTTGTTTGTTTTAATGCTGTTTTGGTTTGTGTATAAGGACTAGTCTGCCCACAAAAAGAAAGGGAAAAGATTCTGCAATCTCTGCAGAACACTGTCTGCTCTAAGAATCCTCCTGGAATGAGAGATCAGCACAGGTCTCCCCAGATGAGGACATTCAAATGCACTTACTCTATTAGCATTCTGGAGGAAAATGTAACTTTGGATTATTCTGTCCATTTGAAAAATAAACATTGTCAACACTTGTTTTACCCATGTTAATGTTTTCTGAGTTTCTGAAATTTTCTAAATCTTTTTTTTAAGGGACAGGAAGGCAGAATTGTCATACTTTTTGCTTTTTTCTTTTTTTTTCTACTTTTAACTTCCTGAATAGTCATAAACTAGGTGAAAGTACATTTTATATATATATATATATATATATATATATAGTATATATAGTGTGTATATATATATATATATATACACTATATATACTATATACTATATATATATAGTAGAAAGAAACTCACATTAGGAAAAAAAAATGTTATTCGGTATTAAACTTTCCTTATCTTGAGGCAGCCTATCTCATGGCTGCTGTAAATAAAAAGTCACGCATTTACCTTAGCTTGAACATATCTCCATATAGAATTTTTTTCTCTCTCAACTCTAAATCTGAAAAACTTATTTGGAAAGAAAATTTAACTGAGAAAAGACCCAGAACAGTGCTTGCTTTTCTCAAACTAACTGTCTCAGCAATCTGGGAGTGTGTAGCATACAGTCTCCTGACAGGCACGCAAACAATACATCTTTAGGGAGACTCAGAAGAATGTTTGCACTTCATGCTTTTTCAGACTGTCACTACTGGGCTTCCAAGCTTAAAGATATCTGCATGCCTTTACAGTATTATTTAGAATTATGTATTTTCATTGCTACTAATATGAGCGTTACTCATTTACTCTTAGTTGCACATTTGTTTGTAATTTGTACTTTCAGAAAATTTTTGCCTGTTTGTCCAGTGCTCTTGTATGCCTTCTGTTTTTGAGAGGATATAAATGGTGAAGTAAAACACCGGTTTTCAGAAGACAGTTTTTACTTTGCCAGATTTTGCAAACATACTAATATGCATATTTATAAAAGTCTAACCAGACACTACAATTTCTTGGAACTCTCTTGGAAATAAAAGAAATAATTCATAGCTTTCTAAAGAGTACCTGTCATGCAGTATGAGAAGTAAGAACACAATAAAAGGACAAGTATATTTCCCATTTTAAATAAACTTATAATACAGGTTAACACAAAAGCTACATTCAAGGTGTTTCTAGCCAACTTATATACCAATACGTTACATATTAATGCTAAATCTAGCTGTAGAATAGACGTTTGAAAGCCAGAATGGATGCATGTAATGGAGATATAATAGTAAAAATATTATCAGGAGTATACATCAAAATTTTAGTGAGAGTCTAGGAAATAATTCAAGAATACAGGGTACTAAGGAGATGGTATAAATTTTGAAAGAAGAATTAAATGAAAATAATTTATATTTCTTCAATACCACAAAATGAAAGACAATAGAACATACCAGATATTAAAACTAATAATGGACTTTTTAAAAGTTGATGATTGTAATCAAGGGGCCCAAATGAGAAGCAGTAGCTTTTCACAGGCACTGATGTAACTGAGCTGGAATATACAGAACTTGATATTCCATGTATAAGGGACAATGGACTGAAAGGAAATAGAACTGGACACTGAGTAGAGGAAAAACAGGCTTTATGGACTGCAAATGATTAAGTGCATGAGGATGTTTAGGATGAGCACAATGAATTGTCACTGAATCAAAGTTTTGATGGATATGACTATTATCCTAGCCAGTTTAGACAGGAGTAAAAGCTTGCTGATGCCTTGCAATGCTTGAGAGCTAAGAGTCATGAAAACAAACAGTAATGCTCAGGATTGTGTGGGACTCTGAAAAATGATGACAGAAGATATTAAATGATCATTTGAGATGCCGAAGAGATCATTAAAAAGCAATAGAGATGCTAAATAGAGTTGGATTTCTGCCCCTCCCCTCTCTCCCATGCTCTGAAATGACAGAAGGCTTTTAAGGCCAGAAATTGTGATGAACAGCCATCTTTATAGATCCTTTTACAAAGATGCTTAAAGTAATAAATCTTATCTATCCTGATAATATGAACTATTTCATATCTACCCACAATTCAAGACTGAAATTAATCCTATACCACCAAACACTCTCCTCATTCTAACTGCCCACACTGACTACACAATGTAGGATTTTTTTCTTTTTTTCTTTTTTCTTTTCTTTTTTTTTTTTTTTTTAAGTCAGGAAAAGCATAAAAAAGATAGTGGCATAAACTGTCATAACCTGTTGAAAAGATTGCCTCTGAACTGAAAATATAGACAGTTCCTCTGCCATCTGTTATAGCTGGAGATATCTGGCATATAGCTACAACAGAGTCAGGTGGAAAAGCTACAGGAGGCTTTCTAAGGTCATAGATTTGATAAAAACAGAAAGCAGAGATGCTGTGCAAGTCTTAAGTGCCAAAATGGTTTCCTGATAAATATCAGTTTGATGGGGAAGAAATAAAGGAACTCCTATAATGTCAAGAGGAAATACAATAGTTCTGAATAAACACGGAGGGAATAAGAAGGAAGAAACAAACTTCAGATTCTTCATGGTCCAGGGACAGCTGCAAGTACATTGATTGTTCTAAGCTACCTATACAGTATTTGTAGGAATTTCAAGGCCTGTGAATCTCTGGGGGATTTGGGTTGGCATACACTCATTGATGACAAAGCCATAGTCCTGGCAGATTTGTCATTCTACCAATTGATTTAGCCACAAGACTGCCTGTTTAAGTCTTTTGTCATCAAGTGGGCATCCTCAAAAAATGTAGTTAGAGTCTCTCTTTTTGTCTGTTGCTACTCTGACCAAGTGAGCAAGTTTTGTATTTGCTTAGGAAGTGATCCATGAAACATTTTTTGGCTTGCCGTACTTACGTGCTTGCTTCGTGAAATTCTTTGTATAAACTTGTAAGGTCACATTCCCTCTTATGAACAAAGGACAGGCTCTTCACTGGAGGCTGGATATTTTACAGAACTGAGCAATGTACAAAACTAGCCAAAGGAAAAATTTGTATAGTTTTAATAGTAAATTCATCTAATGGTAAAATCAACTAATTAAATTCAGTAACAGTAGCAGTACCAGAGGAAGATTAACTCTGGAACACAAAAGAAGGAAACACAGTAGGGGGAGGGGGGAGTGCTGTAAAGCAGACCAGAAAAAGAGGGAAGAATGCAAGAGGGAGACATTCATTAAGTTGAGTATTTTTCTGACTGATAATTACATTTGAAAGGCCAAAGAGCATGAACTCTGACTGGAGAGGATTTGAAAGTATTTGGAATTTATCTTGATGAGTTTAATTTCTAAATGCAAATCTGTAGTGGTAGAAGCTATCAAATTAGGATGAGGTCAGCTGGGCTCTGCTAATTCACACCAACTCTGAACTACATTTAAATTATTCCCATCCACTGTGAACCTGGTTCAAAGCTTCTTTTACTGACAAAGCTTCTTTTACTGTATCTATGGAAAGGACCTGCAAGTCAGCCATAAAAAGGTAATAAGAAAACTCATTTTGTAATGAATGTTCATTTTGATCAGGATGCAGTATAATTCTAGGGGCCTGGACTTATTCCTGCTACCATGTATGTTAGGAAGACATCCAAGAAGGTTTAATGCATGATTCTACAAAGTTCATGGAAATTTTCTGTGGATTTTCTTTGGTCCCTGGGCAGGTAGTTAACCTTTTGCATCACCACAAAATGAAAAACAGTATATATCATTATTGTAAAGAAAAAAAGTACATACAGCTGGGTTTCTGATGGGAAGAAATTCTATGAACAGTAATATAAAGACCTTATATTTAGAATGGCTTTTGCCTCTCTCTACACCTTATGCTTTGGAAGGCAATCGATGTCCAGGTAGGATTTTAGGAAAATATTTGTTTATGATTTAATTTTGGAACCAAAACAACTAGAAAGGTTAAACTGTAACACTCCATATTTACCAACATTACTACCTTAATATTTCTTTTGTTGTCTAAAAAGAAAGAGGAAGTTCTACTATGCCATTATCCTCTCTATCATGTATTATAGTTAAGGAGCTCAGTACAGAAGTAACAGATGATCAGTACAGAAAATTTCTCATCCTGTTGGATAAAGCTGAAAGCTTAGCAATCCAGAGATCTCTCAAAGTTTGCCACAACTGTTTTCATTATACCACAGATGTTTTTTGTTTTTGTTTTTTTCTTGAACCATTTTTTTCCTTAAATCTGTCGGTTTGCTGTTTGTATGTTGCTGTCTGTATGTTGTACTTGATAGATTTAGAAACCTCAGTGGGTTTATAAACTGGAAAATATGGTTTTCTATTCCAATCTTGACTGTGTGTTTACTTAAATTAGTTGGCTAAACTAAAGGTAAAGTATTGAAAATTTGTTTCTATAAAAATGTATATCACATATATAGAAATGAGTTGACTGCTTCGTATGAAAACTGATGTGAACGTAGAAATACACATTCAGATGGTCTTTCTGGCAAAGAAAAATTGATGGGGCTGTTTCCATGGGGAGAAAAAAATCAGTAAGTCATAAAAATTACTTTTACATCTCTGCAAAATATTTCTAGCTCAAGAAAAGAGACAGGTGAGAATTCTACCCTTTTTCATTGTATCCTGATTTGTTTAGATCCCATCTGCACTCTTTTTTTGTTCTGTGTAATGAAATTCATGTCTCTTTATAAAAATCTAAAAACGCTCTGAGGAATTAGCTGAAATGGCTCTCATTCTACTTTGGCACTGCATTCATTTAAAGAAAAGCATGTAGTTTTCTTTCTATATTCTCTTCACAACGATAGCTAAATGCAGAGCTCTGAGAGGATTCTCTAATTTTTTGGGTGGACTTGCCAGTAATGATGTTTCAGTGATTTCTGATCCAGCATTGACCTCACTGGATTTCCACAGACTTCTTCAGCAGTAACTTGATGGTCATAACTGTGCACTAGAAACAGGGACACAAGTGTTAATTTTATATTTATTTCACAGTGTTGAAAATGGTTGATTATGTAATTAAGGATAAATATGCCCCACTGAAATAAATATCACTGACATCAGTGGAAAAGCTAGAGCTCTACCCAAAATTCTCTGCTAATTTTCTGTGTAAGAAAGCTTGTTCTGATGCATTCATTTTATCTCAGGCATCATCTAAGTATAGTACGAGCAAGAAGTTACCTACCCACTTCTTCTGGGGCTCCAGAAAGCTGCTGTCTCTTCTTCTGATTGATTAGGACTGCAAGAAAGTGTTGGCATAACTGCCCTCAATGGAAACTGCCAGAGGAGTAAATACAAGCCAGTTGTTTCAGATTGCAGGCTGAAAGGATTTAAGCAAGATTCATGTGAAACTCTAAACTCTGGTAACCGAAAAGAAACCTCTGAACTTTTCACTCCTAGCTGCTAAATGTGCTTGTGTACTTGGATATTGAAGACAGCTGCTCCAAATGTAAGAGATTGTCTAGGTCCTCTGTACCTCTGCATCATTGCTTTCTTCTGTATTCAACTTACCTTTTTTATTATTATTATTGTAGAAATAGAAAACCCCTGAAGTGCTTTTCATAAAAGAGGGAAAGAGGGCTGGTCAAAGCAGATCACAATTGTAGTGCAATTTGTGTTTATTTGATTTCTAAGTACCTTTCATTGTCAACTTTCTTGTACATTCTCACTTCCATCTGGAAGGCTGGGAAGGCAGCTGGCTTCCCAGCAGACACCAACTCCACAATTAGGTAGCTGGCAGGCAGCTATTGCTTTCCTGTTTGTGGAGACTGTCTGCCTTGTGGACCTTATGGCACTCTTGCCCAGTATAATCCATTTGCACAGGGAACCTGGCTGCAGTTTTTGGCCCTCAGTCAGGGATATAAAGAGTTCAGTTGGCTCTGTAACAGTAACAGTACAGTATACAACCAGGCATTAGAAAACATATGGACTCTAATGACTTGAAGCCAGTTTGCTGAGTTATCTGTACTCTTCATTTACTTCGTAAGGAATATGTTAGGTATTTTTGGGAGGTATATCAAAATATCAAACTGTCTCACCTGGATGACACAATAATACTTTTCTTGTCCTGCTGACTGTAAATCAGGAGCACGCTCACGAGGCTGTACCTTGTGTACCTTTCTGGTGGGCTGTTTCATGCTGCCTGTGACTTCTGAGGAGCATTAATCTTTGAAGCTATTTTTAGCCTGTTCAGTTCTTTTTCTGTTCTGTGCTGCTTCGGGTTCCTGTAATTCAGAAAATACTATGAACTTTAGTTATTGCCAATTTTTCCTAACATTCAAAGCCCTTTCAAAGCTTTAGTGCATTTTCCTTGTCTCTCTGACTGATCTGTATTTGTTTGCTAGTTCTGATGTTGTCTTGCCTGCAGATTAAAGAAAAAGAATTACTATTCAAAAGTGTGGGAGCTTGATTTAGATAAAAAATATTAATTTGTGGGAAAACATATGACAGGTAATAAGCTGGAACCACTTTTTAACAGCTAGAGTGAATACACATGGTATAGCTCAGGGTCTCAGAAAAAGCCCCTTAACATTTCACAGAAATAGGGTGATTTGAGGTTATTTTAGAATCACTGTTGTGATTCTTTTTGCAATTTCTAGCTCAGCAGTTTTTTCTTTCTTTTACAATAAGTAGAGTAAGTAGCTGTGTGAAACTCTGTCTTTTCTTTTTCTCCTTCTGCTTTCTGGTGGTACTAAAGAATTGCCCAGTACTTTTGAAGTCACCACACTCAAATTTGGGAATTTCTTTTACAGGTTGTGTTTCTCTTCTCCTTTAGCAGCATCCATCTCTATGAAACATACTTTAGGGTCTCCGAGCTTCTGCCAGATCAGTTTTTGGTTACCTTTGGAACCAAAAACTAAACTGTTATTTCATCAGTGCTAAGGAGCTCCAATGAGAGGATGTGCCAGCACATTCAGAGGAAGATGAGAGCTCTGTCCATGCTCCACAGTGATCATTTCCTTATCCCTAGTGATGAATCATAATGGAATCTGCTAAGTAGAATTCTCAAAATTCTTAAGTTAAACTTTTTGTTTTCTGCCATATTTGTCATTTCGATGGGGGGGCTGGGTGTGTGGGGGGGGGAGGGGGGAGGTTCCTTTTGTGGTATTGTTTTTTTAATGTGGTTTTATTTTTCCCAGAAGCCCCAAAAATGGCAAAAAACAGTAGCAATTAAGAGTCTCACACCCTGGTCTTCTAGAAAATCTAAACCCAAATTTAGATTTTATTTTTCCATCTTCATTTTCTTGATTCAAACAACAGTTATCTAAAGAGAACATAACATTTTGCACACATCAGTTACTGACACAAATTATTTTTATCTTTTGCTTTCTTCAGGAGGCAAACAAGCCTTGTTATCTTCATTGAATAGGAAGGAGCTTCAGGCAGGGGGAAGAGGTCACCTCCAGAAATCCTGTAGGCACCTCCCTTAATTCCTAGGGCTATCCCTTAACCACACAGCACCTGGGTCACAGACAATGAATTCTGGCCCCATCTTTCAGTGTTGTCTTTAATCACAAACCATTCTTCTAACTTTATTTCTCTGTATGAAAAACTTTTTTTCCACTTTACAGTGAAGAGGGGCTGAAAAAGGGAAGACAGAGGGTTTCTAGAGTAAAATTCTAATCTTTTTAAACACTTATGTGTTGTTATGCCAGCAAATTTGCATCCCTTGCAGGCAATATAGTTCCAGATGCTTCCTTTTCTTGATGTTATAATAGAGGTCTTCCTGAAAAGTGTTTAGTTTTCAGAGCATCTGATTTATTTTCTTTCTTTTTGCTTCTGCAGAACTAATATACAGGTTGAATATTAAAATAAATGTCATTAAGTCATAGTGACCAAACTAGTTTTTGTGGTTATTTAATCTCTCCTGGAAAACGTGGGTCTTAATGCATCAAGAAAACCCTACCCGAATTATTATGTACTTGACCATTTTTGCCTCTGCTCCTTGGAGCAGAGGTCACCAGCCACGTTTCAGTGGGTTCCAATCAATTTGTCCAAAATTGGATTTTCCTCCTGTTCACTCAGGAACAACTTGAGGAGGTTTGCCACATTCTTCAGACAGATATGCTGTGTGTGTTTTTGCAAGTGGCATCCACCTGTGTTCCAATCACAGTCTTGTTTAACTTTCTGGCTGTGGCTACCGTCCTCCAGTGTTTGATATCGCATCTGCCTAACAAAAAGAGCACTCCAGGTGTTATTTGGATTCAGATTTAGTTACAAGATTTTTCTCATCGTCCTGTTGCTAATTTGAATATCTTGGCCAGATTCCAATGCAAGTAATTACATTCTGACCAATTTTCCCTTCCATTTCCATTGCAGGTGTTATTTGTCACTACTCTGCAAGTGCTGAATGGCACTGCTGTTGAATTTCCAGTGTGTAGTTGAGTACTGGAAAAGAAAATTGCACATGGATTCCAAAAGGACTTTATCTTTCTCCCTTCAGAATGAAATGCCATGTTAATAACACATTTTTTAGGAGAAAATACTGCATTTAAGTCTGGTGAATTTGGTGCCAACAGTGGCATATAGAAATATTTATTAGCAATGTGATCTTCATATTAGTTTTTTAGATATATTACCAGAAACAATTTTGATATTGAGTTGTTACATTTTACATCCTTGATTCAGATGTCCAGGACAATCACACAAGCAGTGGAGGTTAAAAAGATTTTCAGTACACCAAACAGGTGTTCATTGCAGATTCCAGGGTGTTGTGTCACGGCAGCTCAGCTATTAGCATCAGTCTAGCCATGGCAAAGGGAGCTTAGTGCAGAAAAAAAAATGACCCTGCCCAAGATCTGTGCCATATTGTACAGGCCAGGGCCCCACAAAGCTATTTTGCAATTAATCTCTTAATGGCCATCCTGAGAATGGTGGTGCATTGCAAGAGAACTTTGTTATACAACCCCATTTGGAGGAGGACAGGGAATCCTGATCTAAGAGACTTGCTTTACTGCAGATACTTGGGATAACTTTCTTAGTAGTTGAGTGCTTACAGGTCTCTCAGGAGTTTATTTCCATCTCCTAATGAACAAAGCCAGGTCTCTCAGGAGTTTATTTCCATCTCCTAATGAACAAAGCCAGGTGTACTTCACTTCTTTATATATTATGTACATCATGATTTTGAAACCCTTCAAGTCACCTGAAATAAAATGCAGCATAAAGCATTTTTCATTAATAGTAATTTGATTTTTAAGTCATGTCACCTGACTGTTTTACTGGCCCTTTCATATTTTCTTTTCACAAGTGTTCAAATATCTAAGCAATGTTTCCCCAACCCAACAGAAGAAGTCATAGAAATTAAACACTTTTATGTCTGTGTTATATCTTACCATATGATTCTACCTGTTAATTTAATATTAATTGCAAGGTTGCACAATTTAATCTCTATGAGATTATAGAAATTAGGATTATAAATGTATTGTATACTCCACAAAATCAGTAGGTAATTATAGAAACTCTACAGAAAATGAATTTGAGAAGCTATGAATTTCTTAATATATTACTGAAGCAGAAAAAGTTCAATTTGGATTAAACAATTCTGGGATATCTACCTTACTATATAGTAACTGTGACTGTGTCCATTTGACAAACTGAAGCAAAGAGTAGTTCAAAAAAAATCTTAGTTTTGTACCAATGTTACTGGATTAGCTGACACAGAAGTATTTGTGTGACCCAGCACCAATACTATGCATTAGATTTTACCTGTTCACTTCAGTAATCATAAGAAAGAGGCATTAAAAATAATACTACACCAATAGTTATCATGAGGAACTGTTGCTCAGATATTATTTAGAAAAAATATATATAACCAACATAGTTAATAGAAATGTTGCAGAAACCTGTGAAAATTGTTTTCAACTCTGTAAAAGTTGGTCAGAAATTATATTATTTCTGAAACATTGAACATAGCATCTGAACTCACCACCATTCTTCTAAATTTTTATCTAAGAAATCTTTTTTTTTCCCACACAGTTTGCTTCTTCCTTTAAAAGACATTCTTTAATTATAAAATGCCAATGTCTTATCCTAAATACAGAGAAAAAATGTCCAGTACATGAACTGTGATGGTGTTTTGTTGTACCTTCTGCCAGAGCCAATATTTCAGAAGGCAATGCAGACTCTGTGGCTTAAAGGCTTAGAGGCACAGTCTTGTAGTCCTTGCTTATGTAAGTACTTGTTAAGATGCTTGTTGTGATATAACTGTTCTGCTTCCCAAGGTGTTAGCTGTTCTGCTGAAATGATATTGCATTACATGGTGTTATGGAATATTTCTAAATAATAAAAGCAACATAATTTTGAGTCTTTTCTTGGTTATCAGACTAATCTATGGGGTATTTGTAATGTGCAAGAGTGGTTGCTCAAGCTCCTTTCCTTCACTGAGTTAAACCAGATTGTATAAATTTGCAATTCAATGAAGAACTTGCATAAAATTAAATGTGTGCCTTATTATTTTTCTCCTGTATCTAAGAACCCTTGTGAGAAATGTTTTAATTAAAGAGCAAGTCAGGTCAGCACCTGTCCAAGTGCAACATGGATTTAGTTTCAGATACATTAGTTAAAATCTCAAAATTGACATGGTGTTTTTCCCTGATCTGTAAAGAGAAAGGAAAAACAGTATTGAGAGGGGAAAACAAGGATAAAACTTTCTCTCCCATATATCAAATACAATGCTTCAGATATTGCAACAGGTATTCATTTGTAGTTTTGCTCCTAGACATTTATTTAAATAAAACTGCTTGAGAACAGTTTTTGAGAGCAATGGTACGTGGATGGATGTTCTCTTGCATTTATTGGGTTAGGAGCTCTCACACTTTACTCTGATGCTTGCATTGCAACTGAAAAGGTGTCACCAAAGCCTGTTTGTTATCCATAGCCTAAGACAAATTCATAATTTGTGTGTTTGACACAACTTTTATTAAATAGGATTACCTCTCACCACATAAAAACATTAGTTCTGCACTTAATATTTTCCTCTATGTAAAACAGAGCAAGCTGAATTCTGCTAAAAAAAAAAAAAAAAAAAAAAAAAATCTATCCTGAAATAGCATCACAGTTCTGACTCAACCCTACGAAACCCAGGAAAGTCAGAAGTACAACTAAAATTAGCATCAGTTGCTTCAATCTTTAACTCATGCCAGAATGCAAAGTAAATGCTCTGAAGGCACTCTGATGACTTCCAGCCAAGACACATCAGAGGGTTAACAAGATTTTTTTTCATATTTGGGCCCTGCTCCAGCAAAGCACTTAGGCGTATGCTGTAGCAAATGTCAACCATTTTTGATCGTCTGTAGATAACCAGCCATTGTTTCACTGAGAATATTTATCTTAAATGTCTACTTGCTCAAGGCTGATGAAATAAATACACAGATTAAGAGTGAATATACAAATAAGATATTACTCAAGCTGGTTTATTAATGTAGTGATTAACAGTGGTAGGTTCCTAACTTAAACAAGAGTCATAGTAATAGCTTCCCTTCCTCAACACTTGGAAGATTTAGTGGGTGACATTAAATCCTTATTGTAGGGTGATGGTTGGACCAGATGGTCTTCGAGGTCATCTACCCTTATGATCCTTCCTATATGAAAGATATGGTTTGGACATTGCATAAATGATGTGAGGATGTATTGTGTCTGTGTTCTTTTCAGATGACAGCTTTCCTTGTTGGGCAGTATTTCCTACATTGCCTACAATGCACCGTGGCACTACACCGGGGAACTGCAGTGGATTCAGGGCTTAATAGATCAGTATTTGCAAAACAGATTTGCTAAGTATATCTTGTAGGGGCTAGCAGAATTGATGAACTTCACGGTTTTTGTCAGTGCTCAGCTTAAGGTACTTCCTTTACATGAGAATTAAAGCTAAAGTTATGCTCATGGAAGACTGTAGAGATTGTAAAAAGAAAAAGTAAATAAATAAATTCTCTAATTAATTGTTATATTCTAGTGATAGTTTTAACTGTATAATCTCCTATCATAGTATATTTGAATTTTCATTTGCTTTCATAGCAAATTCCTCTTTAAAAACTGTGGTTTAACTGTTCTGGGGCAAAGATCACTGTTCCTCTGTGGAGCAGGGACAGTTTCTTTTCTTTACAGAGTTGTTATGAAAATTGATAAATTAGTGTTTGTAGATAACTTTGAATTCATTAAGAAGCAGCTCTTAGAGAACAATAAGGAACTGTTATTTTTTGATACTACAGGAAATAAATTCTTGAAGTGCTATTCTCTGCTTATCTTAGGATAAAATGTCTTTCTTAGGAGAAAATGTGTTGGGGTTTGTCTCCTGAATATTACTTGGGCTAGGGAAACAAGCATATTAATTAAGGCCACATCAAATAAGAAGAGTTATGAGTAATTATCTGGAAATCTTTCTCGTATGCCATTGCTTTCAAAAAGATATATAGCAAATTTTTGAAACAAATAACCTCAGTAATTATTTGCCCTTATTTTGCCAAGTTTGTGAAATGCATGAGCAACCTGATTCTCACAGAACAAAGGAAATGCAAGGGCAATGTAATCATATATTTGTTCTACAGGTTTGGCCATACATCTGCATTTACAGAAAGCTTAATGCCTATTAAAATCATCCCGCTGATGTGTACACAAACAGCTGTGGCTATTGTATGGTTTTGAATGGTCCTGTTTGTCACAGTAATGTGAGGATATGCCCAAAAAGTCACCCAAATAGAAAATTCTGCTTTCCAGTCCTCTTTTGGTGATAAGAAAACTCCACTGACTCTCAAGCTGCTTGGCTATTAAAACCATGACCTGTTTTAAAGGTATTTACAGTTAGTAAATGACTTTTAGGTTCTGTAAACCTTCTGTAAAAACTATGCAGTTTTCTGCGTCTATTACAAAGGATTTGCTTCCTCAGACACAGTACAAACACAGTATTCATTGTGCAAGTATGATTAACTGCATTGTCTGATCCAAACAGACAGTCTTACTCACACTTAAACCATGCTTAGAAGGCTTTTCAGAATTCAGTCAGCACTTATGTGAATATATTTATTGAACTCTGATGTGGAGACCACAGCTAAAAATGCTTGTTTGGAAAAATGCTTGAGGAAAATCATTTGGGCATCTTTATGTTTATGTATGTGTGTGTGCATTTATATGCTTAATTTTTACATAGAATTTATATATAAAATCCTTTTTGTATATGTTCCATAGCAAGTCTTGAACTAATTGCAGATCTGAAAAATATGAAAACCATTCTGAGTGTTTCACATGTACTATAGGTTTCCTGCTCACCCTCAGTTATTCATAGATATGAGAGCAATGGACAAAGTTTTACACTGCAACAGAAGTAGAAAAAATACCATCTAGCCAGCCTTATTTTGCTAATAAATACCAAGCTCTGTGCCCTTGGTATTTGCAATGATATACCTTCTTGAATGTCTCTGGTGAGAAGATATTTAGAACAGTAGAGTGCCATTTTGTATTGGAGAAAAGGGAGAGCTGTAGATGGGAAAAGGGCAATGGGAGCTTCAAGGTCCCCCTAGGAAGGAGTGGAAATGGGACTGAGAGGCAGCACATGGCAGCTGGAGGGAGCAGAACCACAGCTTACACAAGGAGGAGATGCCTCTTCTCCTGCGGGGGAGTCCTTCAGTAACTCCACTGGAACAGAATCACCATTCCTCTAATCCCTTTTAATGACAGTAGAAAATGGACAAATGAAATAGGTGCAAATAAGCCAAATGCATTGATTACATTCCTCAGCTATATGGTTCAAATGAGGAAATGAGTTTGTCTTGGAGGCAAATACTTGATCCCACAATACAGGATTTTTTGTGTAACACCAGCATCAAAATAAAAAGAGCCCCCTTAGTGTAGTAATTAGGAGAGAAGAAGGGAGGAGAAAGAGGAGTAAAGTGCTTTTCTTTTCTTTTTTTTTTCTTCTGAATTTTGAGAATCAAACTGATTAGTCTACAGTACGGGTAGCTTTACAAACTGCCAGTGGAACCTAAAATAGTGAAAACTGAAGAGTTTTTATAGAAAGCCCTTAGTTTGGATCTGCTTATATGACAGAACGTTTAGGATAGGCTGTCAGTTCTTAAAAATCTGCCATTCCTCCTACATGCCCCAGACTTTCTCTAACAAATCTCGTTCACAATCCTCTCAACTTTTTTCCTCTCCAGACAAGCTAATAACAGAATACGTTATCTCCAGGATTTAGGGCTGGGGACGACACTTCTCATTTTTTTAAGCATACATGTTACTAGTTCAGACAAACAGTCTTCTTATTTAGAAATAATACTATTTTTTCTTTATTTTTATGCAATACTGTTAGTTCTATAAAATATCATTTAATATCAAGTAGCAGGAGCTTGTTCAAGTGTTACAAGATTAATGGGATGTTGCTGTGTATCTGTGTGAGTTACTCAAGGCTCTCAGCTAACATTAACTAGTTCATGTGAGGAGGCCAACTGTCACCAAGGTATTTGCTTCCACCTACAAGCTTTGGACTGAAAACTCCAGTATCATTTTCTGGAAGAAGGAAAAAAAAAAAAAAAAAAAAAAAAAAAAAAAAAAACACGCCTTTCTCAGTGCAACATTGCAACATTCCTGCCAAAGGCCACATGTTAACTTATCCCTTTCTGACATCTGGGAGAGCACAATCAGCCCTTTTGTTGGAGTTTTAACAAGCCATGCAGTTCATCACCTCTTTTGTCTCTTTCCTTGGGGCCAAGCATCCAGAGAGATGAAATAGTAAAGAGACTTCTGAGCTTATTTGCAGGATAATGGGGAATTCCAGCAGAGGCCTTTTTTATAGTAATCAGCAAGGACTTTGGTTCATTTAGCAGCCTTGATCTATTAGCTACCAAGCAAAGCAAGAAAAGAGGTTAAAGATACCAAACTTCCCACCTCCTCCTTTCTTCCCTCACAGACACCATACACCTCTAGTTTATAAACAAAGAACTTTTGCAAAGTATCCACAGCCTCATCTTTAGCCCAACAGTTATTTCTGAGCCTCTCAGCGGAACATAAGATCTCCTCTTACCTTTGAACAGACAGTGAAGCCCTCTCCAATCCCACTTTCTTCCTGGATTCCAATAGTCAACAAATTGGGAAAAAAAAAAAAAAAAAAGCTCTGAATATAGTTTACCTGCCCTTGCTAATTGCAGGTCAAGGTTTCCTCTCCAAGCAGAATCTTTTCTTTCCGAGCTTATTCTTCAAGGAGGTAAGAAATTTCTTTTGTTCCAGTATTACTTCTGTTTGTCCTAATATTTAACTATGAAAGTGCCAGCACATCAGACAGTGAAATACATGGATCATTTCATGTCCAGAAAAGGGCTTCGTTTCCTTCCAGGCTGCTCCAGTTGCTCCACTTAGAACCAGAAAGTTAATTAAGGAGCTTTACTTTGCATTTTACAAAGTGTCCTAGACTTACTTTCAGTGCAACTCAGTGTAGCTGCTTAATTAACTGTTTCCAAAACCCAAGAAACCATAAATCTTTACCCCAACAAGGACTGCATAGAGATTAATTTTCTCAATGATGAAAGGCAAACAAGATAGTGTGTCACAGCAGGATGCTTCTTTCTATATGGACATATACTCCACCTTGCTATTAATAGTGATGTTTTGTTGGCACTTGTATAACCAGATTACTTTAAAAAAGGGAAAGGATGCTTTCATAAAAATGTTCAATTATTTTTTGAAGTAAATCTAACATTACTTAAAACAGAAGATTTTTATAGATCAGAGTATGTGAGAGCTTCCCTCATTCAAGGAAATTGTCACCTGAGAACATGACCAGCCAGAAGGATCTGGATTTAACTCAGCTTATGAAAGTGGCTCTTTAACTTCAAATTTTAAAATTGGCTGTAGTAGTGTGTGCATGTATATATGTTCATATATTAATTTATAAATATACTAATATGCATAAATTATATGTATACACATATTTATATTTTTATTTATATATTTTATTTATCTATTTTATATATTTATATGTATGTATATGTACATATACTAATAAAAGGATTAGAAGATTTTTAACGCTTCCTCCCTAGGCATTTGGACTGATGGCACAAAATAAGTATTCTTTAAAAAAAAAAAAAAAAAATGCTTATTTTAAAGTTCAAATAAAGTACAGCACTAAGATGATATTGCAAACTTTTTTTTTTTTTTTTTTTAATTACTCCTAGAAACCCACAATTGTTTGTAGGAAAGCAGAAAGATTTATTTGGTTGGGTGTATTTTTGTTTGTGTTTTTCGTGGTGATGTTTTTTTCATAACTTCCTAATTCTCTGGGGCAATTAAACTATTTAAAAGATGAAATAAAATAAATATATATCATTATTAGTCTGACATATTTTTTGTGTTAAAAATAACCCAATATATTTCAACTAAAATTCTGCATTACTTCAGACTTCTCCATTTTATAAGTATCCTTAGTCCAATTTTAACATACTCTGGTAATTTAAAAATAAATAAATCATCAAAATTTAAACAATGCTTTCTATTTTTGTATCTCTAACTGGTATTGTTGTTCAAATAATGAAAACACAGGGCTGTGACAATTTCACTGTAACAAATTTGTTTCCCTGAGTGTATAGCTCTCACTTGTTTCGGGACCGCCAGTTTGCATTGTACTTTCAGATAGAAATCAATACCTTAAAGGAGTCAACAGAAAGAAAATAAATAAAGACATAGATATGTAACTGCCTCATGACAAGGATTCTGGCTGTACTGAGTTCTGTTCTTATACAGGGTTCATACTAAATATATATATATAATGGATCTTACTGTAGTCAACTGGCTGCTTTCATACGTTGTATTCTGAGCTGTTTGTTTCAAACGCCTCTGCTGATCAGAGCTGGGTCGTTGTCAGAGGGCTAAGCCTGTGTTTGTAACTGGTAAATGAATATCTCAATAGGAAAAGAATTTCAGGGATGTATACTGATAGAAGTGAAGCTAGACTTTTCTATGACCTCTTATTTTGTGGGATA
This sequence comes from Nettapus auritus, assembly GCA_011076525.1. Taxonomy (NCBI): domain Eukaryota; kingdom Metazoa; phylum Chordata; class Aves; order Anseriformes; family Anatidae; genus Nettapus; species Nettapus auritus. Next base: position 1,129,984 of record CM021777.1, on the reverse strand, counting down.
ATTCTCTTATTATTCTTTTTGAATGCACTGAGAAGAAATAATATACAACAGATGAAATAATTGTGGTAGCAATATAAAATGTTAATGGTCACAAACCTAAAGTCTTAGGTCAATTTTAGAAAGTTGACTGCATGATGTTAAAGTGGAAGGGACTGAGGGAAATCTGACACTGGTTCTTATCAACAAACAGCTGGTGTTGAGTGTTCTGTGCTTCAGGACAAGGCCAGGAGATGGGCTACTTTTTTCCTTCAGTTTGCCCACCAGCTGATTTGCACTAATACTTAACTGTACCTTGTGGTGTTTCAGGCAATTACTTGTGGAAAAATGACAGGGAAATTGTGATCTGTGGATTCACAAGAAATAGGTATTTTCCTGGTAGGTGAAAGTTGGAACCTAATAAGTCTGATGCAATAGACCATATGTCCCAATGGTAGGTGTGCTGAGAAGCATAAGTGCCTACTACAGAAACATTATTAATGATACAGCACTGTAAGTCTACTTGGCATAATGTACTAGGGGGACTGTGCCAATGAAATGCAGAATCTCTGCTGCTTAAATATATGGAGAAATATAACAAGTCTCGACTCAGCACATGTCAAAGCACGCTGCCTGGCTTGAGGTTCTCCCAGTTTACGGGGTTCTCTAACAATATCTGAGCTTAATGACCTTCAGAATCATTGAGAAATTGTCAGGTAAAGTAAGAAAAAAAAATGCAGTGTATTCTCTTTTATGGTGGAAATTATTTCTCTTAAGTTTACTTTTGTAGATTTTTACATCTCAGCATGATATTTTCATAAACCTGGTCCTTAATGTCTCTTGCAAATGACACGAGGGGTACTGCTGCTGACCACAGCTGTATCTCACTGCTAGCCACAAGTCTGAATGCTTTCCATTCTCAATCTCAAAAAATTCTGAGGCTTTTTCTAAATAATCTTGATTTCAGGCAACTCTGGGAATGATGGAAAAAAATAAAATAAAATAAGCTTTCATCTTTAGGGCATGCATAAATGCTGTCCACTATGAAGCGCATTATACCCACAAAAGCAATGATCACAGATTTCTCCCCAAAATAGATGAGTAAGTATCCCACCTTACAGTGGAGCATAAGAAGTTGTCCAACTTGCCAGCTATGTGGTAGGCCTAAAACTGGAGTATACACACTTCTAGTTACTGTAGCTCTATTGAAATCTCTGCAGCTTGCTGTGTTTAAAAAGTTTTTGCAGGGTGGCTTCATATGTATGAGTTCTGAAGTAAAATGTATAGTACTTTTTCCTCTCAATGTCAGCAGGGTACCTACTCTCTTACAGCTTCTTTCAGTGATGCTAGTGATTATCTCCAAGGGAAAGCTTTGCATATCTTGTCATTAAACAGTTAGCTGATTAATGCTTATAAATGATTTTGTAGAAGCTTTCTTTAGATTTCTCCAAATAGTATTTATTAGATGGTAAGTGATTTGGTTTGACTTTTTTTTCCCCACTCTAGGGGATGGGTGAGATTCATAAATTTCATTTTTGTCATCCAAAGTACGTTTATATGCATTTCAGGACACATCTAGCATTCAGCTTGCTGGTATTAATTCCACATTTTGAATTCAATTGGATTTGAATAAATGGATTAAGAAGTAAAAACCCTTACCTGAAAATCTGCTTAAGGCTGAGGAATGAAGATCCCTGAATCTGCTGGTTATATCTTGCATACTTGCTTGCCTTTAGCATTTCCACTATTAAAGATGAAAATCTTACAGGTGAGAGCAGAGGCAATTCACTCACTATTCATAGATTAGAAGCTTGATTTTTAAAATTCAGCTTTATAAGTTGTAACCTGAAAAACGGTTACGAAAAGTATGCACTATAGATGGGCTTCCAGGCCTATAAGCAGTTATCAGTACACTGAACCACTTCTGATAACAAAAATTATTTTCATTAAGTAGTGAGGTACACAGAGCACATCTCACCTTGGCTACGTGGCCCAGGTTGTAGTAACTAAGCAACTTTTTAATAAATCCAAATTAACAAATGGCAAACAGAAATATAATTAATCTGTTTCAAAAGTGTCTTTTTATTCATGCATCACAGATGCTGTTACATGATAAGCCACATGTTAATTTACTGATTTTTTCTTCAGTTATTACGTTAGAGAAATAATAAAGAGGAAAAAAAAAAAAAAATAGAAACACAGTGGGGCAAAGACACTGAGCTGAAAGTAACAAGAAATAATGACAGCTACTTTTCGTTTCAGTGTTATAGCAAGAAATTGTTTTTCCAACTGAAAACTGAGAGTATGCATAAAGACATAGTACAGGAAAGATTTTTATGCAGTAGAAGCAACGTGAAGACGGAAGGAAGATGATATAGCTTGCAGATGTTCTAGCTTATAAATACCATCGCCTAGCATTTAAGACATTGCTTTTTGTTCAGTACATTTTTATTACTCCATATAATTCCGAAAAGGAGAATACAACGTTACTGTGGTTTTCATAGGTAAACTTGCTTCTTTCCAATTAACCAGTTTTAGAAATACTCATTAGGTATCAATATGCACCTGAGTATGAAAACGTTCATGAGCAGTGAAACAGTATATGCACAAGCACATTAATAATTGACTGTATTTTGAAGACAGAACTAGTAGGTTTTAATGTGATATATTTCATAATATTTGCAATTGAGAAATGATACTTTTCAGCAAAAGAAAATCTCAGAAACCTTGACTTCAATTGAGCAATGAAGTAAGGTACTTTCCATTGCAATGGCTAAGCAAGAGATTGTACCTTGATATTTTTCTCTGAACATCCTCAGCAATCTGTAGTCTGCTGAAGTAGTAATCAATGTCTCTGAAATACAGCTGAACTAATTACTTCTTTCATTCGTTCCAAGAATATACATATACTATTTATTAGTAGGAATTTTAACTTTCCTACTATTAGTTAAAGAATATTTAAAGCTAGGTTTCCAGATGAAGTGGTAAGATATTTTTCAATCACAGATCCTTGGACTTTTAAATTTTGGGATAATTAGTTGATCAACAGCATTTGCTGACAAAAAGAGGAAAATAGCTGAGCAACTTTGGGCAACCTGATTAAGAGTTTTTAGTCACATCTAAATGACAAAGTTCCTATTTGTGTTTGGTATTTATGCACATTCCTTTATTCTTCCATATTTGAACACAGGCATTTTTTCTTGATAAGCTTACTACTTGATATGTACATTATTTTCTTTCAAGGCTAAAACCTTTTGGATGCTGACAGTATAGTAGTAGGTGATTGGACTTCACAGAAGGGAAATGGACCCATTGTCCCACTTCCTTTCTGACCAGGATTTTGATATTCACACTCATTTCCCCATGTTCAGACATTCCTAGTATGATGTGCATCTCTTCAATACTAGACATCATTTTGTTTCATTTCATGCTGACAGCTAGTATCTGTTCCGTATAAGTCTGATAATTTCTTAGCTGGGAGTTAGTTATGATACCTTAAATAGATATTCAATATGTTCCTTTAATCACTTGTTTCTCACAGCTGATCTGGCTCAGAGCAGTCTCCTGTTTGTCTTGCACTTGGAGACACTACTGGAATTAAACTTTCCATGTGACTCATTTTCCTTTATGCTCTGTTCTCAGTGATAACTTTCCCCTTAATTTTAACATAGTGATTAGACATAGGATCATGGGATGCCTTTGTACACAAATGAGCACAAGTGTATAATTTCTGCTGCTTTCGGTGTGAATCCAAACAGCACAAACCACTTGCCTTTGACATGCATTACAGTGTCTCTGAATTTGGTGCCATGATTCCAGTCTCCATATTGTTTTGGCCACCAGTTGAAACTTACTATTGAAACTGCTTCACAGATAGCGTTGTATGTATTAGCAGCACCAAGTTATACTCATCACAAATCTCCTTTCACGTTTTGTTTAGGTCAGTCCTTGTTGTCAGGCAGCATTTTGCCTAAATGCCCAATGGTAGCCTTTGTGGTTTTGCAGTGTCTAAGACAAAATACTGTGAAGTGTCTGTCACCGTGAATCTTTGATTCACCCTTGGCAAGAACCTATAAAGGTTGCCAGTGATAACAATGACACGTTGAGCAGAAACCAGAGAATAGATTTTACTGGGAAATTGTGATTATGCCTCTAATAAGATAACACTGATGATTTATACCGCAGCATGCCTGGTGCTTTGTGTGCAACTCTTAAAGCATTCTTGCAGTCCCCTCATCTGAGGTCCTCCCATAAGAGGAGTAGAAATACATAATTTAAGGACTAGATTTGAGGTCCGTTTGTTTTGTATCTGTGGAGACATAGTAGTGTAGAAATACCTGATGCATCTCTGATTCCAGAAATGGCCTAGCCAGTGAGTCAGGGACATTGGTGCAAGTTAGTTTACTGAGAACTTACTTTAAATGTGTGGCAAACCAAGACTATTACGTTCACATCTCATTTTCCCTGTCTGTGTGCTGTAAGTAATGGAAAAGATTATCCAGAAAAAAAGACTTTCCTGTAGCAGTCTTTCTGGCTAAAGTCAAGAAAAATATATTATTTTTAAAAGTATGCAAGACACAAAATAAGACTCTGGTTAGACAATATAAAATAAAATAAAATAAAAATCTGTTTTGGGAACCTTTCACCTGGAATCAAAAACGTTATAGCCTACTGACAACAGCACTAGTCATGAATGGTTCTGGTCATTCAGGCTCATTCGGAAAATGTGAAGGGTTTATTTTGTACTGCATAGCTATGTCAGATTTTGATTATTCTCTGCTGTGAGCATAAAGTCTCCATTGAGTACTCTGTTTAATTTTATAGAAATTACTCCCTTAGTTTCTGTAAATTTTTACAGAATAGTCTTTCTGTGTTTCTTAAGCTCTTTAGATAGAATGACGTGGAAAGGATACAACTATCTATAAAAACATTATAAGTTGGGCCTCTAAGATATATATCATTCTAGTGATGTTCTGTTAAATTCCTTAAAGCCAAATTTCCATAGTGGCTCACTGGAATGGTTTCACACTTAAGTATGTATGGAAACAAAAAGGAGGCCTAACAATTTTATAGTGATAAACTTCTCCAAGCTTGTTTCACATGAGAGTTTTGTGCTTTTATTCTTTAATGGCTGTAATAGGTTTTTGGAAGATTTTTTGGGGGAGCAGGGGGGAAGCACCTGCTATAGCAATAAACTATCTCCATGTAATCTCCTTGGGGATTAAGTTCTCTGAAGTTCTCCGCTGTGTATATAAAAAGGTGGTTTTCTATAATCCCCACCTAAATCAGATTGAAATACTCTTATTTTCATCAGTGGGCCCTGTAGGCCAAATTCAGTTCTGGTGCACTTCTATTGAAAAGAGCATTTACTCTTAGGAAAAATGTGGCCAGAATTATTTGACTTTAAAATGATTTCTAGAAAACAGCATATTCTCTTCACTATCTCCCTAAAAACACATAAGCTTTAAATGACACTAGCGTTAAGATCAGTCCTTTTTCTCATCCATTCATTCTCTTAGTCGCTGTATATGATAAATTGAGTAATAGTTGCTGGTTTTAATCTAATTGAAACATTCATCTTGCACATTCTTTAAATATAGAAAGCTTCTCTCAATATTTCTTTAGGTTAGTTGTTAGTGTGTTTCTGATGCATTATTTCATGGATGAATGATTTATTCTGGCTTACTTTGGCACCTACATTTATATCAATATGTTTGTTATATAAACAGTCAGGTCTCTTTGACTGTGAAGGCTTTGCTGTCAGCAACTCACTAGAGTGAGAGAGATCCAATTTGTTTCCATCTCAGAAGAAGCCACAGCCAAACTGCAATTTGTCTTGCTCTATGTACACACTGCGTAGGCACAGAAGTGACAAAGTCAATGGAAAATACAGGGGCTAAGATACAAACATTAACAGGCAAACTTTTTTACAAAGTGCTTAAACTCTACCTTCTGTACTCCTAGGGATAGATGGCCAGTATAGCTTTCCTGTCTGCTTGACCCCTGCAGTGCCCATGATCTGTATGACTTAGGGAAGGAACACTTGCCACAATGATTTTGTCCAACCTGAATTAAATAATTGAGGCATGCTTATATTGAGCACTGATTTTTTAGATCTTATTTGCCTGATTTTATATATTCTAATGAATTTTTTAACTTACCTTGTAGAAAAGATTTCTGTGTCTTAGCACTGAAACATTAAATGAATAGGTTTATTGTTACAAAGGAAAAAATCTATTAAAAATTATTTATATATTTCTATTATTTCTATTTCTATATTAATAATTGTGATTAGCAGGAAAAAATGCTGAGGCAACATGGGAATATTGAAATATCAAATTCAGGTACTCAGTGTGGATTCCAGTTTGGGGAAATTAATTTTTGAGTCATGCTTTCAAAACATCTAAGAACAAATATTTTTGCTTCTTTCTTTAAATTTTAGTGTGTGGCTCAAGCTTTCAAATTCACAGACTAACATGTTTATTCCAATGTAATTTAACTGTTTTGTGATGGAAAAATCAAAGATTGTGAGTTGTGCTCATTTGAGAGAGATCCTTCCAAACAATGTCATGCTTAGCAGTTACAGCTTCATGCTGAGCTGCTCCAAAAAGTTAGAACCCAGTTCTTCCAAACTGTTAATGTTTATGGGTTATATTGTCTTTCAGGGAGATAGGATCTCACACACACAATCCAGGATTATTGCTTTTTAAACACCACTCCTTACTCCACACTGATTCAGCAGCCCTGTTCAGAGGATACATGTCATCATAAACACACATACAGTATGGTGTATTTACTCTGACAGGACTCTTGCCTCTCTTCTTGTCTGTCAGTATGTCCCTAGCTCTGATTTCCTCCCATGCCTCTTTTCACTCATCTTCTGATAACGTCCACATTTTCTGTGGTATAAGAATTTTTCTTCTGTTTGGGAGGTCTTCAAAGAGGTCATGACTAAAAGACAAAAACCTGGGTCACTGGACTCTTCCTCTGTGCTTAACTGAATGGAAAAACATGGGTAGTGTTCTAAATCTTCATCTAAGTCATTTGTTCACTCTTAGTCTCTTTCATCTTTCTCTTTATGGACATTTTTTTGTTTGTGTTTGTTTGTTTGTTTGTTTGTTTTTACATTACAGGGAATATAAAAAAAAATGTAAACTCTATTTGAGCTCTTTGTACAAAGAAACTCACAGCAGCACTGAACAGTAGAAACTGCTTCCTCTCCAGATTTTAACATACTATGTTTCTTAGTTTGATCTATATTAATATGATATTTAGGTGGAATAGAGGTAGTTGAATGAAAATAGTTCTTGGGTTGGGGAAGATATGAGTTACATTTGCTGCCACCAATGATGTGTTTCACAGAGAAAAACTTGTTTTAAAAATTCTGGATGGAAAGACATTTACCCTCTGCTCCTTTGGGCACAAATTATATCAAACAAGACATTCTTGGAAAGTCCTGGAGATTTGTTTCTCAGAACAAATTATTCTTTGTGCTCTTCTACATCTGCAGAATAGAAAAATGGTGTTTTACTCTGACGGAGTTGGCAAGTCAGTTAGAGGGATGATGAAGTCTCTTTAGCAGCCTTCAGTGTAAATTGGTAAAAATTGCCTCCTTGAAGGAGGCATGGCAGTTATTTCACTAGAAGTGGGAAGCTAAATGAAGCCCAACAACTAGACTATATTTATGCAATGATTTCAGTTGGCTTATTGACAAAAGGCTGTATTTGTAGCTATTGCAGTTGGTGTTACAAAAAAGCATATGCTTACTTTTGTGCATATTAAAGCTCATTAAAATCCAAAAAGATGAATTGAGCCCGAAACTATAAAGTCCCCTTAGAGAGTTTCCAAATTGCAGGAAGATTGAGAGCTGAGCTTTATCAAAGACAACTTGATAACTTTTTTTCAGTTTTTATGCTTACAAATAACATTGGTAGTAATTTGACCCTAAGTTGATCTGAAGGTAAAATGTCTCTAAAGAAGATCTGAAAGTTCAGATCTTTGGCTTCCATTTCCACTTTTCTCTCATCGGTGACTTGGCTGTCACTTTCTTTTTGAGTCTCAGTTTTATTCTGCCATCAAACTCCTCGTAATTTTCTAGAGTTTATATGCAGTTTGCTGTATAGACTGAACTATATTATACTGTTATACAATAGCACACCAGTTTTGATTTTGACTGGTGGGTATCAAAATTACCATCTGACTTGGACCCGTGTATGATCAAGTATACAAATATGGCCTATTTTAATGTTTATGATGGTGCTGAGGTTTTCCTCCTGTATTATTCTCTGGCAGCGCAATGATATGATATACACTTCTCAGGCTCTGCATTGAGCTATATTTGGGAGGTGGTTCTTAAAGTTGCACGATAAGTTGCCTTGTAACAAAATTTTCATTACAAGGGTAGAACAGTTCTTTATGTATGAGTAGCTGTGTATTACATTGGTTTGGGCTTAACTTTTCTGATAATAAGGTCCTCAATTTCTGTTATCTGTTTAGAGTCTGCAGTTCATTATGTTCATCTGAAATTGTTTCATGCTTTGTTGCTGAATCTGATATTAAATCCTTAAAATTAAAAATTTGAAGAATTTTAGCTAGAATTAAAAATAAGTATCTTTTAAAGATTTCAGCAATATATAGAGCAGATCATAACACTTAATGATTTTAAGCTTTTTTTCTTTTTCTTTTCTATGCTTTGGGGAGAGGTGTTTTGCATTCCAAATGCCTTCTGCCAAAGTTTTCTGTGTGCATATTAACAAGCAACTTAACTGATTAATAACTAATAAATAAACCTACTCTAGCTTACTCAGTATGTCTAATATTGATTTGTTCAAGTTTCTATACCAAGAATATCTAAATGAAACCATCATCTCTGTCTGCCCACACCAGTGTCTATTAGTTTGACAGTGCTACTTACTGTCTGGCTTGTTTGACTTCTGTATATTTAATTTTAAAAACACTGTCAAGGGAAGCTGAAGAGTGTTTAGAGTCGGGTAAGTCTTTTTGTTTCCATCTACTAATTCATTCTGTCCTGTTATCTTTCTTTATTTCTTCCGGTATATTTGGCAGGGAGCAGAAATGAATATGGCTATGTTCTGCTAAGCAGCTGCCACTGCCTTAAGCTGTTTCAGCAGTTCACCTTGCCAAAATGCTTCTTTCCAGTTTTCTCACCTTGAACAAGGGAGGATCTTTAGAGTAGTGCTTGTCATCTAAAGGTTACTTTGGGACTAGCTGGCTTAGCTTCACAAGGTGAAATCTTTTCCTCATCCTGAAGTGGGGCAGAAAATTATCAGAAATTAATAAACAAAAAAAAACTTGTAAGCTTGCATAGGCTTAACTAAACTGGGTTTTTAGACATTTCTGCTCTACCTTTAAAGTATATTTTAAGTTAATTTGCAAAGTGTTGTTTAAAATTGAAATTTATCATTTAAATAAATTCTATATCTTATTATGCTACCTATAATTTTGACTTTGTAGTCATATTGAGCTTGAAAGCTTATCACAACTGATCTTATCAGTTTGTCTGAAAAACCTCTGATTTCTGAGTAGTAATTCAAAAAATAGCAGAAAATATCCAAGCAGCTCTAGTGGCAGGAGTTACATAAAATATTTACTTTGTCAGCTGTAACTGTCTTGTATTTGTTTTAAAATCTTCTGTTTACATATTATCATCTTGCTCTACAGACCTCAAAATCATGTTTTTCAGTGAGAGAGAAATTGTTTCACACAGGTTACAACATAAAACGTTTATGAGCACAACTGAAAATCTATAGTATTTGAAACTATGAAATGATCTGCTTTTTATATGTGAGTTTTTGACTTATGCTGCCTCTATCCTGTGGTGCACAGGGAGAGGTCTGGTCTCCCCAACTTGTTGTCTGCTTGATCCACTGATAGTAGTGGATCCCTTCCTGCTGCTGTGTAATTTTTAATGTGATGTCTGATGTGACAGACGCAGTTTAATGAGAGTTCTGATAATTACTTCAAACTTAGCTTTGGAAAATGAACAATCAGTAATTCACTGAATGTGATGTAGTGACTTATTAGTTGATGTAACAAACAGCCATAGTGCAGTTTTCTTTTTTAAAACAAATATTTGAATTGTTTAAAAAGCTATTCTGTAATGCAAGGTGTAGATATTGTTCTTTTTTTCTTTAATTGCAACCTCAGTTTACTAAAAAAAAATACTTGCAATATTCCTAAGAAGGCAGGTTTCAAGACATTGTCAAAAGATAGGTTATGTCTATCAATGAGCATATGGCTATAGAGCTAAAAGCAGCTAACTTTTCTTCTCAGTTATTATATTGTTATTCATAAACTTAGAGGTTATTCCCAATCCATAGCATAGAATTGCAAGTCATTAACAGATTGCTGTCTTTGCTTGAAGAGAATCACCATGGATTTATTTACAAGTTTAATCACATTCCATCTCTTATTCCAGTGCCTATAATTTTATTTTATACAGGAAAAAAATGCATTAACGAAGTCATGATTAACACCCTAATAGTTAGCAAGCACTATTTTAATGGCAGTCATGTATAATAGAGGGTGTTGTTGGAAAGCTGCTGACTGTGAACAACATTTAATTAGAAATGTAGCCCTGGAGCAGGAGGTGAACCTTTGCTCTTAATTGCCTCTGTTGGTGGCTATACCATAGAGCACACCAGGGCTGAGGGTTTCTGGGGCAGCTGGGGCATGGTGAGAACATGTGGGTGAGAGGCTCTGCTGCTTTGGGCCAAGCCAATCCTCCAGCTGAAGCCTGTTGAGCCAAGGGACCCAGCCAGCCTTGCTCATTTGGTGTGGTCTCACCCATACTTCCTTCAGCTCCCTGTCTGCTTGAATGCTGTTCACCCAGTTACACTTCTCTGGTAAGCAGGGCTTGTAACAGGAGTGGAATTAGCTTAGTGTTTTTTCTATAGTTTTCTCATTAATTTTCGTACACTGAAAACAACTCTGCAATTCTAGGGAGGAAAATAAAACTTCTATGGAGTTTAAATTTTGCTTCCCTTGACATAAAATTTCTTATTTTTTTTCAATGGAAGGAAAAAAAAAAATAGGCAAATTATAAGTTTTTTTCTAATACCCATTCTCCAAAAACAGTGTTTTGCTGAAAGAAACAATCTGGAAATGGTTTTACTGGGTAATCTAAAGGATAGGCTAATCAGCTTCTTCTCTGGAACAGTCCTCTGGAGCTTTTTGTTTTTCTGTCAGCCACGGGTAGTTCTAGAGCACAAACTTTGAAGCCAGGTATGTTTGTTGCTAGTGCTTATTGAAATAGCTAGGAAGAGTAGGAATGCTCCTGACTTACAACTGGAGACTTCGGTGCAACTCTGTGACAAAACGCAGCTCAAGATATGTTTGGATTCCTTGCAGAAGACATTTTTCAGGTGAATCCTAAATAGGATCATTAAAGGTCCTAGGTGATGGCAGAGACTTCAAAACAGAGCTTTGCCATTGTTAAAGTATATGACGTGCGTTTTTATTCTGTATACTCAAATGAAAACTATGTCTGGTGACTGAAAAATTTTGTTTAATAACATAAGCAGAGGGGTTTTAGTTTCTCTCTTGAAGGGAAAGAAATATTTCAGAAGTGAAAAGGATAGGTGCTGAAAAAAATGCCTTAGTTAACAGATTTGTTTGAGGGCGTTTGAACCATTCTTATCGTTGTTCTCTGTGCACGGGAAACCACAGCACAATGCTCTTTGTTGTCTTGTTACTTGATTAAACTTAAAAAAAAAAAAAAAAATAGTGGAAATAAATATGCTAATTAAAAGGGGAATTATATTAAAAAATTGTCCCTCCTTATTAAAAAGATAACTATTGAAAACCAGAGTTTACTATTGATCCCTTCAGTCTGATAATTTGCCTCCTACTGTGCCCTATGCTGCATACTCTAGAACAAGCACGACTGCATCAAGCACCTCTCTGTCCAGTATTTCACCCTGCCTGACAAGCTCCTGGAGTCTTAAAGTGTGTTGTACATCGTACTGCAACAAATGCCAGAAATGTCTGTGACATCCGTATGTCACAAGCTAATTATTTTAAGGGAAGCCAGTAGAAAAATCCTACTTGGGGAAAGGCCCATCTAATTCTTTTAAAGCTAGCAGTCTCAAGGAAGCTTATTTGGTACAGCTCCGAGCAGTTAGTTCTGATTATGCTGGCTGCTTCACCTGTCTAAACCAGCCTGCACAGAATATAAATTTTTTCATATGCCTCTTTCAATTTCTCTCTAAGGTGATACTAATCCCTCTCAAACAGTTCTGAATATTAACAATATGAAAAGAGATGCTTAGAAGAAACCCCAGAAGCTGCCCCTTTCATCACTGCTTCAATGTTGTTTCTGCTTCTGCCCTAGGACTGTGTCTGTGTGGTCTGGGATCCTCAGTGAGCCAGGCCCATGGGCAGGGTCACTCTGCCCCTACAGCACAGCACTGTTTGCATGTGAAGAGTTTGAGCTCCACTGTGCCATACAGAGAGAGGCTGCAGGTTTCCTGCCACAGCTGTGAGGAGCCATTGGACCAAGTGGCTTCCCCTCCAGGCACTTGCACCAGCAGGTATAACTCTAGTCCAGCAATTGCCAAATATAACTTCAGAAACTAGGAGCATTAGTAATCTGGAGAAGTGTTAAGAGCAGAGTATGAAAAGAGAGCATTTTACAGATATAACCTCTGGCTACAAAAGGTAAAAATTGTATTCAGAATAAATCCTACAGCTTGGAAAGAGAGGCTCTGAAATCCCTTGGAACAGAAAAAGCAAACTTAAAATCAGAACAGATTTCTCCCACTATTATATTTCTTTATAATAAGCAAAGCTTTTTGGAAAGATAATTTGTTACCCATATACAGAATAGGTTCCTCAAGCTCAGATCTTTGTAGAAACAAAAAATACTGAAGATCTTGAGGAAGGCAGTGTTGCATGCAAGGCTTGTGCTAAATATAAACCGATCAAAGGAACGTTTGCTTGCTGTGGTCCAAAAGCTGAGCTGGACTTTGCTTTGAGACCTCTCCTGTGAAGTGAATCCCATCAGCTGCTTTTTGCCATCAAAGTTTAGATTTTAAATCCACAATACAATTCATTTCTCTTTTGGTGTTTCAAGCCAGGATGAAAGAAATTTGTAAGTTAGCATAGGGAGGCTTTTTGTTTGACTTTATATTTGATTATTCGAGTACTCTTCTGACTGAGACTGTATGTATGTCTGTTGCTGATTCAACAGTGAGTCCTGTGGGGATGTGGGGTCTCAGTTATTTGCTGCATCAGTTCAGAGAATTGTGCAGAACCTGAGGCTGAATCCCAGTCTCTGCCATCAGCAGTGCTTGTCATCACCATCCCTTTCAAGAAGAGGAAAGGACTTATATCAATTTCTACTTCCTCTGAGCATTTCTGGCTTAAATAATGTCTTGAACAATTTAAGGAAAAGCTCCATTTCTCACATATTTCTATATATGAATTAAAGACAACCTCTCAGAATCTCAGTTAATCAAAAATTTACTTCTATAAAAGCTAGAATGAATTAATGTTAATGGCTAAAAAGTATCAGTTGGATCACATTATATAATAGGAAGATCCTTTATTCCTTTTTTGTTCTTGTTCTAAATAAACAGTAAATTAAGTTTAAATGTTCATCAAATATGGCACGAAGTGGAGTTTTTACTGTGAAATGTAGTTGATTTCCAGCCATTGGGGGCAGGAGAGGAACATTTTTACCTGTCTTAGTCAATTCCCATCCTTTTGCATTTGTGAGGTTTTGTCATCTCCCTCTGGTGGCAAATGTCTGAAATATCCGTCATGTCATGGTTGGTGGAGAAGTGAAGAAAAAAAATAAAAGAAATCTTTAAGTCTATCCCAAGGTGCTCTGTTGAAATCAGCATACTTACAGTTACAAATATGCAAAGTTTAAAGGCCTACTCACTCTCTGGGGCTTAGCTTTGATACAAGAGAATGGTGTACAGGTTGGTCTGAGAGCTGGCATTTGCAGTTTGAAACTATTTCAGAAAAAAGATAGCAAGAACAGAGCTTCTTGCAGCACTCTCTGAAGGACGGGATTCCAAACTTTCACGTGGCATAAAACACTAGTCTGCAAATTTAATAGTCTCTAGCAAAATTGAAGATCAAATACAAATTGCCGGGTGACATATGTTGTGAGCATAGGAAAATGAAGCATGCCAAAAGGCAATTTTTCACGTTCTTTATTATTATTACTATTAAGGTATAAAATTGCATAGACTGTTTTGCATAGCCTGCTGCAACAGTGAATGCTCTGATGGACCAGAACCAACCTAATATCATATCTTTACAAGCACAGTGATGAGAAACAGGAAACATAGCTTCCTATGGGGGTAGAGGGGGGGGTGTTACACTTGAGCATGATTAATGTTGTCTGTTAATAAGTCTTTTGTTAAACTCTGTAATCTTTTGGTGAGAATCAGAGATAATAGTACAGCTTCGCTTTCCAGTCAGGTCATTCACTGTCCCCTTTAAAGAGAGTGCTAATACCAGAGTATTTCAGTTTTACTTGTCCATTGAAAATATTCAGCAAATGAGAAAAACTTTTAAGGCCACCTTAAAAATTTCCAACAGATTTAAAGAATAAGGGATGTATCTTCACTATAACTGTCCTGGATAATTTAACCACTTAAGTATTTTGGCTTCTGAAAATCATAACTTGAAACACCTGAGTAAGCCTATCAAATCAGCTGGATCCTTTTTTTCCTTGGACCAGGTCCTGTATATATAGCTGAATGTGTTCTTCTGTATCAGCATTAATGCTCCATTTAGTCACCAGTCCTTTGTGTCTTTACAGTTCATCTCCTATGTGTAGAATATAAGTAGGCGTTCTGTATAAATAAACACCCAAATGGGAACCAGATGCCGAACTTCATAGCTGACTTAACTGAACCACTGAAAGGTGATATAATATGCTGGCATCTGCTAGTCAGCATCAAGATGTGCTCTAAATGCTGCTGCAAATAGTGACAGTTTCTGGACATAAAGAACTCCATGTGCTCTCATTAGTGCTGTTGGAAACTGTTCCCAAGGGCTGTGCTTCTCGTTTAATTCAGATCAGTTATATAATTTCAGAGTATGAACTGGTAGAGGGAACTGCAGTGTTCACTGATTTTTGCACTGTTTGGTGAACTTGCTATTTTAAAGGTTTCCCAGTGCTGAGGATGGAGCTACTGTGTTGAGTTTGGCAGTCTCGAAGAACCCATGAAATGTTCAGATTAGAAAATGCCTCCCATAAGATGCCCCCTGACCTGCTTAATGGTCTGAGTGAAAAAGCAGTGACATGAGCAACTTCCAGTCTGTTGTGTCAGGGCCTGGATTCACCTGCAGCAGTTATCTTCATTAATCTTGTGTTTATACTGTTGAAAAAGTAAGTGCTGCCTGCAAACTGTGATAGCTCCGTAGTCAGGTTTGATATCTGATTCCTGGCCCAACTCTCAGTGGAATTTAAATTGGCTCCCTATGTGCAAATGTGTGAAGCCTCAGTGATTAGAGTGGCTGGAGATATAGCAGTGAATGCCTGCAAGTGCTGATGCTGTGCTCGGCTTAGCTAATGAGCTTTTCACAGCCTTCCTTGCATGGAGTATTTGTTTTCAGTACAAGTGAGTTTTGCAGGGAGTTCACCCTGAGCTGAATCCAGTTTTTTAAGGAAACTTTCACAGAAGTCCTGTTCTCTTTCCTCCCTGTTACTAGCCGTCACTGAGTCATGCAGATAGGGATCTGCTGACAAGCCATTCCTCTGCTGCTTACAAGCATGCAAGATGCTGAATGGACAGCCATAAAACTGAAGATCAGCAAGCAGGCAGGCAATATACAAGATGTGGATTTTATTCTTTTTTTTAAACAGTCTTGAAGCTAACATATATCTGCCTGTTGTGACAGATGTTTTGTTTTTGTGGTGTGTTTTTTTGTTGTTGTTGTTTTTAACAGATAGTAAAATGAAAGGTTTGGGGAAAACACAAAGCTGCAACAGTGACATAATTAGGCATGCACCTATGTTTTGAGGCAAGTGGCTGATGCTGTTCTTGCAGTGTAGCGGCTTGAGATCTCCCTCTCTGAGATACAGAAAGATCAAGCCCCCCTCAGAGATGCCCTTACTCTTTCAGTCTCCCTGTGGTTTAAACTACTGCTTTCTAGAGAAGGAAATTTCCAAAAGACTGAACCATGTAATGGATGCTTACAGTTCCACTAGCTGTTTATCTGAACACACCTTGAGAACTACCTGAATAAAACATTTGCAGGCTTCAGCTCTGATGGAAATTCTAAACAAATACTGGATTTATGCTGCTACTCTGTACATGTTGAGCAGCACCTTACTCCATAATAACATAAGTGAAACAGATGGGTTGTTATAAAATAAATATTTTCAAGCATAGTAAGGACATTTAATTTAGTAACTGTGTTTGTGGAGCACTTGCCAAATTTTTCAATGTAACTGATCCCGAAATATGGAAATCAATGTGTTAGGTTTGAGGGTGGAAGTATGTGGGGGTTTGTTGGTTGGTTTCTTGGGAGGGAGGTGCATGGTGGCTTTTTTTAATCTGCTAATAATAGCTGAAGGAAATAAAATCATGGTCTTAGTTTGCAGTTGGTAAATTTACTTCTGAGCTCTTATTCAGATGTTTTGTAGCAAAGGATTCTGTTGGACAGTGTCTCTTTCTATAATGTGACATTAAAAGTGCTTACTGTTAAGTATTAATGTGACTGTTTTGTAATGCTGTAAAAAATTAAAGGCAGAAAGTGCAGATGTAAAAATTACTTTTTCTGTGTTTTGCTGTTAGCAGTTTATATGGATGTTGGGCATGGGAAAATAAGGATATAATTCTGTCATACAAGGGGTCAAGCAGAAATACCGTTGGAAATTTTGCAAGTGTGTTTTTCAAGTGTTTGTCCTTTCAGTGTTGGGAGAGCTTTGGGCAGAGCATGCTGCTCAGGCTAGCTGGGAAGCTGGCTTGCAGAGGAGGGCAAGCAGGTGCTTTCAAAATGCTGGTAATTACGTGGGTGTGATAATGAGGTACTGGTTTGGTTCTCAGTGTTTTTTCTGACAGCAAACTGTTGAGATTCACACTATATCAATGGACAAAGATTGTGTAGCCAAAAAGCACAGACATGACCAAGTTTGCAGTAACTTGGTTATGGTATGCTGTTGAGTTTTTGATTAAAAGTTTTTGCTTTTCATTTAACTTCAAAGAGCACACTAATTGCAACACCTTCATAGAAAACATCCAGAGGTTATTTTTCTCTTTTTCTAAGCAGAGCCATTGGTCTATGTAATTTATATCATGGCTTTGCATTTCCTCTCTGATTAGAGCCAAGTACACAGGGCTTTACTAATCTCTTTACAGGGATTTATAAACTGTCTTCTGTTTCTGTTAGTTTCAGGTTCCCAAACCACATATTTGGCTTCAGTTCTGGCATTTGGATTGACCCAAAAGATCAAAGCAAAAGACATCCAATTCACCAAGATCATTATGACTTATAGCCAACATTTATAAGTTGGCAATTTTCACGAATACAGACGGGATATTGCTTCCCAAATCTCATTGTCATCCGGAGGGTTTTGGACACACTTTAAGGTTCTTTCAGAATCCAGTGCTGAAACAGTCCAACCCTGATTTCCTTTCTAAATAAATACATATTTCTTATTTTTTATATTTTTCCTGATTAATTCTTTACATTCAGTACTTGTACCTCCCTGTGAAAAATACCTCTTGCTTCTTGCTGACTGTGAGTGGTGTTGACAGCCCAGTATAATTATACAACGATAACAAATGACTGCTTATGTCAACAAAAGTTAACAAGTAGGTAATTTTCAGAGGACTCCCACTCCTTCCAAAAATATAGGCAAAAAGGTGGGCCTTGCAAGCATGACCAGAAACAGGTTTCTGAAAATGTTATCAACCTTTTTTTTGTCATCGTCATGATGTAATAGGCACTTAGCTAATTAATGCTATACACTAAAGATGGAAGTTTCTGGCTTCCTAAGAGTGTCTCCATTTTGAGGAATAAAATTCCTGTAAAATATTATGGATTTGTTAGCATTTTCATCCAAAGACTAAAAATGAGATGCTTTAAAGAATGGCAACATATAAATATTTAACTATCAATATTGTCAGATCTTGCCCGTCTTCCACTTTCTGGGAATAGAAGTATAATAAATAATATTTGTAATAATTACAAATATTTATTACCAATTCCAGTGGTTAATAACATCCTTGACTTTTCAGTTTTCTTTTGACTTTGTGGATTGTAGTTGTCCTGTGTTGAGCTGCGCAATTTTATAAAGTACCTATACAGGGTAATACTCCAAGTAGTAAACACCAAAGCCAAGAAGTGTCTTTGTGACGAGGTGAGGAAAGAATTTAAGGAGAGAAGGTGTGTTTCAGAGGTAGAGTTTTACTTTTGAACAGAGACAGGGTTAGAGTTGTTAGCAAAGTATGAACAGAAAGAACCAAAGTGCACATGTCAAGAATAGCAAAATAGCTTGAACTTCTTAAGAAGCCTTTTGTTTTAAATTTTAACTAAAGGAACTTCAAAAACTCTATTAAAATCTTAAGCTTAGATATTGTTCAGGCTGGAAATTGCTGTTGCTCCTCCTGTAACCTTTTGTATTCTCCCCAATATCCTTCTCTTTCAAATGTACTTAATTTTATGAGCTCATTATTTTTCCTGTACTAATACATTTCCCTTATCTTCTAATTAAGTACTGCTCCTAGCATATTTATGATGTCATGCTCACATCTGCTCTGGCTTCTTTGCCTTATTTCAATACATGTCTCTTGCTGCTATTGACACAGTTGATGCTTTGACACTACTCAAGCTGTCTTCAAGTGCCTATCTTCCACAGGACTGCCTGGTTCCAATTTGGCAAAGATGGGAATCCAAATAGGCAGGTGTTAGCAAATCTTCCTGTTTAGATTTGAAAGGGGCTTTTACAGCTAAATAATACCAAAATTCATTCTGTTTTCAAAACTTGCATTAAAACTGTTCCTTAAGTTCTGCATAAAGCACAACATAAGCAGGTAGCACATTTTCTAGCTTTTCAAGTTCAAGCAACACTTCATCACATCATCTCTTGAAATCTTGTATCTTCTATTTCTGATGACTGCTACTAATTTCTTGAGGTTTCAGATGAAAGTAAAAAAATAAAATCAGTGCAAAAAATGTAAAACACTTTCAGCCCTACTCAATCCCTTTGGTCTTGAATTTGTCTAATGGGTGCTCATCAAGTTATTGTTTGGCTTTTACATCTCCATCTGATATACTTACTATTAGGACTATTTAACTTACTACTTTTCTGCAGTCCTTCATTCATTTATAAAGCTATCTTAACAGATTTTATAGTTTTTGTGTGTTGATTTTTAGATATCATCTCTTGTGAAGTTTTTTGTTCTTTGTGAGGCTATGTGAAATATTGAGGTTTTGAATATTTAAATACTGACAGCTATTGAGAAATTAAAAGACAGTAAAAAAAATACAATGACAAATAAGGCAGTGACTAATGTCTTAGATGTCTTTTAACATGATTCATCAGTTGTACCTGGCATCAAGACTTTTCCTGGTTTTGTAGTTTCCATTTTCTCTTTGAGGCTTTTAAATCTTGAAGGCTGTAGGACAGAGGCTTGTAGAATTTTGTGAACACACAGTTGGTACAGAAGTGCCCAGTACCTTCAGCCTACAATGTGTTCTTCACTGATCAAGAGAGTCGCATCCATGTTTTTGAAGGCTGTTGGCTCATGGTTTGTGTGGTTTTACAATCATTGCTGAGGCCACTTCATAACAGCAGATTGCTAGTTATCACAATCAGGGCAAGATAAGGTGAAGAAGGCCTGGAAATAAGTTAGCAATGCAATCTTCATATTAAAAAGTCCTGTAGCTAGTTTCCCTTTTCCTTGGAAAAGGGACAAGCTAGAAAGTTGAAAGAATAACATAAAATACTAATGAAAATGAATGTCTTCAGTGCCTTTCATTGCACAATGCTTAAGATGATGTAGTGTTTCTGACATGCAGGCCTGCAGAAAGATTAAAATTGATTTTGTGTAGTTTATATTAAAAGTTACTTAAATATAGGAATAAAACTTAAATACGTGCATAACATATAATATTGTTCAATACTTATTAAGTGGTAGGATTATTAACACCACTGTGTGTTTAGTAGTTGCACAACCATCATGATGATATTCTCTGTCCCATCCTCCTCACTGAGTTTCTAACACCAAACTATATCTACAGCTTTTCTTTAATTTCTAGAAAGTTTGCTATAGAGGGTTTATTAAGATCTCCAGTTGCTGACTGAAAAGCAAGTCTAGCTTAATATGCTGACAATGTTTTCCCATTTTTAAATGCAGTCCAGTTCTCATGAGTTACAGCGCAAGAAACCAGTCTGCCAGATTTAATGAAAGTTGCAAGAGCAAGAAAAGAAGCGGAAGTCCTTTGAAGAGGTCATTAATTAGAGACAGGCTTAAAAGGGAAAGGAAAACATCTTGTTATTCTCTGTTCAGATGCTATTATGCGGATGTGGTGGGCATTGTTAAGGCTCATAGAACTGGGCAACTTACTTCCATGGCACATAGAACTTTATTGGAAGAGGATGTTTAAAGTTTCCATGTTACAGTCCATAGACTTACTTATTTTCTTCCTGTGCAGGGAAACACGGGTGCTTTGGGTTATAACCTATATTATACTGGCTGGAATGGTATTTTTGTCGGTTATGAAATGTGAGTTGATGCATTTCTGGCTGGAGTTTGACTGCAGTGACTTAGTCATTTGGAAAATAAAAATACCTTATAATTGCTTGCTAAATCACTTCCAGTACTGTTGTTCATCAGAAGGTCCTGCTGGATGCACAAATACATGTTGAAAGCCAGGTGAGCCTTTGTGCAACTCCAGACCCTAGGTTAATAAGGCATGTTTTCTATTGTCTAAACAAACCATCTATCATCAGCAAGAAGTTATGCTATGCCTTTGGTTCTTGACTAGATTTCTGCAATCTGTATGGCTTCATCCCCTTCCCTTCACCTGCATCCCTACTCTACCCTAATCTTTATTTATCTTAGCTCTATATCCTCCCCCCCCCCCAATGCCTCTGCATGCTTCATGTGGCTACTGATTAATTCCCTTCCCTCCTTTCCATGGGTGTGTTCAACAATCATCAGGCAAGTTGTCTGAGCTGATAGGATCAAGCTTTTACTTAAAAAAGCGGCAGCAGGGAGACAGGTGATGAGCTTGGCATCAGCTGGTCTCGAAAAGAACTATTCTGAAAGATCTGGCCAATACTTTTGACAATTCCTCCCCTTGTTTTCCCTCAGAAATAACAGGCTCTTTCACTGAGTTCAGTAACCTCCAAAGGGGCCACAAAAATAAAAGGTAAGTAAGTCTGTTAGGCCTCACATTCCTACTCTGCTCTTTCTCATGTCCTGAAGGGTTTTATCCACAAAGCTGAATAATTCACTGGGTACTAGAACACAGACTCTTTATCTGTGCCAGGTGATGGCATGCAAAATCCTTTTTGCTTTTACCTAGGTCCTGGAGAATCCTTTCAACCACAGGGTTTGAACTGTGCTACTTTACAAGCTGGCACCTCTCAGACTGGAAGGTGTAGATGGGCATCTGGTCAGGGACAGGCCAGGTCCCTGTGCAGAAGCGCGCAGCTGGCAGGGACCTCTGTGATGGGGAAGGGCCATCAAAAGCAAGGGAAGTACATCCTTGTGGGATCCTCTCTGGGCTAGAATACATGACACATGACCATCTCTGTTCTGTGGGGAGATGACAATGGCTCTGCCACAGGAGGCCTGCAGCAGGACTTGGGATATAACAGCTAAATATTGAGAACTGGGCAATCCAATGGTGTTTGTATTGTAATGGTTTTGCAGGCTAATGAGCTGAAAGTGCTTGTTTTTAGGATACGTATAATGCTTCTTGCCTCCAAGTAATCTCAGCTATGCCAGCCTCCTGCTGTGTGACTCCTTGTGCCATGAGGTGGGACAAGCTGTTTTTCTGCAGGCATCTTTCCTGTGCTGTGTGTCTCAGTTAACTTATGGTTCTACAAAAGGCTTGACCAGCTTAACATCAGTGTCTGCACAAATGCATTTGTTGGAAGCAGATGGCTTCTCAAGTGCCATGAAGCCATTTGAAGAGCCTGACCTGAATGTGGTGTCCTTCCTCTTCATGTCACAGGCTGCTGATGTATAGGCACTTCTCTTTCAGATACCCTTAATGAAGGGTAATGAAAATGCCTTAATTCTCTTAATGAAATGTACAGAATTAGGATGTGGGATCCACAAGCAGTCTTCTACCAGAAATTCCATATTCCCTTGTTTCTGTCATAGCAGACCTATTGGGGTTTTTCAGACATGTAGAAATGAAAAGCGGCACTCTTCCCTCAGGACATTACAGAAGGCTGCAGGTGTGACAGAAGTGTGCTTTCAGCAATGACTTCTTATACCAAAGACGATACTGTGACTTTCATTAATTCACTGTTGTGGTGCTTTAGGCAAATGAGATGAGTGGTGAGGCAAGAAGCCCTATTCAGTAGGTAATGTTGTCCCCTGGAGAGGAAAAAAAATGTAGAGAAAATGCTTTATTATCGTTACTCAAAATCATTGCTTGCTGATTTTCAAAGTACAAACTGTCAAGTGCTTTTAGGAGAACTGTAAGAAACAGCTCTTTCCTCAGGTAATTCAGAGACAGGGCAGACTGTCATCTGCTGGTGTGCATATGCATTTTCCATTGTTTTTATTGCCCTTTTCCACAGAGAGGCAAAAAACAAAACATCAAAATGTTCTTTTGTTGTCAAACGAAGAGAAAATGAATGGAGGAGGAGGACTGCAACATGAGTAGGGACGCATTATTTATTTGATTTGTTGAGGGGAAAGTCCAGATAATTATCTAGAATGTTGCAAAGCTTTGCCTGTCAGCCTTGATACATAATGAGAATTTGTTGGTAGACATCCAGAGGGAAAATTGCTTTCAAGTCTTGTATTGCATTTTACAGTGTACTGTTTCTGTTTGAATGAATGGTGGCTCAATGCATGCATGTATGGTGAACTGGAACCAAAATGTCAAAATGTGTGGCACTTGGGTAGCAAGGCGGTGACCATGTCCTCCACACCTGTGCCTACAGAGAGAGCTGGCTGCTGCAGCGTGTGTAAGGCCAGTTTGTCTTTTCAGTGATCACTGAAAATAAATCGATTCTTTCCAACACACCATGACTGACTCTTCTGTCATGTTTAAATATCACAGTACAGACTTACAGTCCTTTGGTTGTGTATTTTACAGAAAGAAAAAAAAAAAAAAAAAAAAAAAAAAAGGCAGCTTAGACCTCTTAAATAATCTTATCTTGTCTATTTGTGTGCTTCACCAAACTTTAATTTCTTTACTATAGGCTATGAGCTACCCACATCCCAAAGCTTTACAGCTGTTTATTACAAACTATAGTGATGGCTGCATTTCTTGCTGATGATTGCTGTGTTAACACCATGTTTTATAAAGAGGTTGGAGAACATCAGTTTGAATCTTAACTGAGGCTTTACTTGAGCATGTATTGGGATTCATTTTGCTGAAAACACAAATTAGTTCTCACTCAGTAAGTTTCAACAGTTTCTAATCTTTTCTTCTAATTTCTCTACTGATTTGAATTAATTGTTATTCTAGGGGTTGCAGGCTCTTCCTTACAACTGTCTAAAGACTTTTACTAATGCTCACGCTTTGCTTTGAATCACAATTGCTTTGAACTTCAGTGATTCTGATGTTGAGTTTCAACGTCATTACTGTGTAGAAAGGAAATTGGTTTTTATCAGTTAAAAATTATTGAACATGCTGCTCTCTCTAAACATCAAAGATCCTGGTTTGACAGTGTGTTTTGGTTTTTGTTTTCTTTAAGTCTACCTTTTCAGTGCCTTGATAAAAAGGCATTTTGACCTAAGCATTGATCTGAGAGGTCCTGGTTAGAATTAGGAACATGACATGATTTAGTTTACAGCTGGCATGATATTTCTGGGTTACTGTTCATATATACCTTAATCTCTCTCTTCCATAGAAACTAGCTTTTGACTGTGAGGCAGGGGGTGGCTGTTCAGTTCCTCTCTTTTGCTAATTCATGCTATGTTGTCTGTTTAACTTTGTGTCCCAGATGTAACATAGTTTTAGTGTTCTGTCCAGCATGACTTTACCATAGTAATGTAATTGCGGTCTGAAGTCTGTAATGTAATGGGAATGTAACCTCCTCACTCCACATAATCTTATTGTGCAGCCGACTCTCCTTGAGACGACGCTTTGTTCCACTAGTAGATAAAGCAGTTATTGCCACTCCATAGTAAATGGCATGTGGCTAGAAGGAGTAAATTCAGCTACTTAACTGCTTGTGTGCATTGTGCCTCAGCTTCAGGTTGTAAAATGGGAGAAACAATCCTCTGGCACACTGAATATTGTGATAACTAATAACAACTGGCAATGTGCTATTGAAGCCCAGAAGGCCAGCTGTACCCTGGGCTGCCCCAAAAGCAGTGTGACCAGCAGCGTGAGGGAGGCAATTCTCCCCTCTGCTCCTCTCTCATGAGACCCCACCTGAAGCCCTGCATTCAGCTCTGGGGCCCCCAGCATAAGAAGGACACAAACCTGCTGGAGAGAGTCCAGAGGATGGCCACAAGGATGATCGGAGGCCTGGAGCATCTCTCCTATGAAGACAGACTGAGGGAATTGGGGTTGTTCAGCCTGGAGAAGAGAAGGCTCCAGAGAGATGTTTCAGCAGCCTTTCAGTACCTAAAGGGGGCCTGCAGGAGAGCTGGGAAGGAATTCTTTGTCAGGGAGTGTGGTGATAGGACAAGGAGTAATGGGTTTTCAACTAAAGGAGAGGATATTTAGATTAGATATTAGGAAGAAATTACTTACTATGAGGGTGGTGAGGCCCTGACCCAGGTTGCCCAGAGAAGCTGGGTGCCCCATCCCTCGCAGTGTCCAAGGCCAGGCTGGATGGGGCTTTGAGCAACCTGGTGTAGTAGGAGGTGTTCCTGCCCATGGCAGAGAGGTTGAAATTACATGGTCTTTAGTGTCCTTTCAAATCTAAACCATTCTATGATTCTATTAAAGCATTTCAGTATCCTTCAACCAATACTGACAAGTTTTAAAAAGCATATTTGCTTACCCAGACTAGCATTCTTACAAATCCTATAACTGAGGTCTTAAATCTCATCTTTTTATTTTTTTTCTCCGTGCAATACCCAATAGTTATTTTTTACTAGAGACTGAGGACTCAAGTTCTGGTTGCTGGCATAATGAGCATAGGCTAAGTAAAACACCATGTTTCATTCTTTTAATGAAGCAGAAGGAAGAAAAAGCAAGGGAAGCAGGAAAAGTGGAGATCCAAACGTAAGAGAGAAAACAGTGTTAGAGCTGGCATTAATGTATGGGAGGCCACTTTGTTAAAACCAGGGAAGGGTAATGCCAATTTTCTTAGATTTAAGATTGTTGTGTTATGTGCTCTCTTGCATTTCACCAAAATTCTGTATTTCAGCTAATCACCTATGACAGTTTGTTGCAAATATAGTTTATCCTTTAACTTCAAGAGTAATGGGAATAGTTTAGGAGTGAGGAGGAATTTTTGTGTCTTCTTTTTCTGGGATTTGTGCGATCTGTTTATTCACAGAATTAAAAGTACCTAAGTGGGTATCTTTGTAGGGAGGGAAAAAAAAAAAAAAAAAGAGTATCTTGACATCATTTTCAAAACTGGAGAATCCAGCGGTGACCTAACAAGTGATGGATATCTCCCGAGTGACTCAGATAATCTAGTTAAATTATAGAGTCACTGTAATTTAAGGGTTTAATTCCTAAGAGTACCAAGGAACAGCTGTTGTATGCATGCTTACAGCAGGTATAGGTCATTTTCCCAGTATATATACTTCCATTTAGTGAATTTCTATGGTGGTTCCATGCAGCCATTTGATTGTCTCGACGTAACACTGTGTTTTCAGAACTAGTGA
The DNA here is from genome assembly GCA_011076525.1 of Nettapus auritus. NCBI lineage: Eukaryota > Metazoa > Chordata > Aves > Anseriformes > Anatidae > Nettapus > Nettapus auritus. The sequence continues at coordinate 1,104,032 of CM021777.1, read as the reverse complement.
TAATGTGCCAGTATTTCCCAGTGCTGCCCTCCCAGTGTGTTTGCTCGAGGGAGATGACTGATGCTTTGAAATGACTGAAAATGTTTCTTCCGTTTCTGTGACTGTTCATTAACAGATTATACATGGAAACATCCTTAGTTACATACAAATAGGATTCATCAGCAAACGCATGAAGCATGCATTTAGTCTTGTTTGCTGATGTACACAAATAATCCATAAATGTGATTTATTATTCCCACTTGCCTTATCTTGCATGATCAAACTGTAATCAATAAGAGCTATTATTCTTTCAACTAAGAGATTTATAGACCTTGGTCACAGTGTAATAGCCAATATGCATGTAAAAATCAGTTTGAAAAGCTTTTACTTTTATGCTCAAATGTCCTTGAGACATAGCTACTGAACTAGTTTCCATACCACAAAGTAGTAAATGCATTTTAATAATCCTAAACCAAAGATACTGTGGGGGGAGCAGTGACATGAATGGCGTGATCTAGACCCTCTTTGAACCGTGAAGAAATTTCTGTCCTTACCACTGCAGAAAAATGATTACTCTGCATTTTTACAACCACATAAGCAAAACAAGACTTTTGGCAATTCTTCATACAGGACCTCTTGTTCCATAGCAGTTTAGCTCTTGCTTCATAATGGGCAAAGAAAAAAAAAGGGGGGGGGGGGGTGAAGACAGTCTGCTCACAAGTTGATTCTGTAACTCTGCCCGTGGTATTCATCCCCTGCTGCAGTAATTTGTACATTACAATAACAACTTGCAGTTTGTGGTCTGCGTAGTAACTTAAAAGGCTTTCTAGTGTCTGTGACTTTAAAATTTGTATCTTCTCAGTGCTTTACGCAGTAGTGGAAAACTTAAAGTTGACTGACTTTGTAGTCAAACACATTTTGACAAATTCAGTTTTTCTTATGGCTATTGTTTCAGCGAGTCTGCAGACTAATGGTAACAATACCATGTTCGTTTACCCCATATGTCTTTGCTACCTGTTTTTATTATCTTAGAGCAATCTCCCTTATGGAGTCTCAGTTGATCCATGTAGGTACACCTCAACTGAAGCCACAAAAATAATAGCTTGGTGTTGGATAAAAGACATGGAATGTAGGCAAGGAAGATGATGGACAAGTCTCCGAGTTTTCAGAGGCAAGAGAAGGAAAAGATGCACGCAGGAGAAAAGTGATTCCTATGCTCTTAAATGTATTCTTAGCCCGCTTTGTGCATTTTAATAAAGTAAGGTGAAGTAGGGTTCACACAGATTGCCTGGAGTCTCCACTTTTCTCTGCATTGTGTTTGACAGGTATGATGATATTATGACATATTCTGTTGAAGTTTCATTTTGATTCCTCAGGTGGGAGGTGAGTACCCTGTGAGAGAATAGTTCTAGCATTTCCTTCCTTTTTGACACTGTAGTATACAGTTGGCAAACTGCTGTTATATTAATGCTCCCTTGCAGACAGTAAATTGTGTCTCGAGTTACATCTGTACAGCAACAAATGAATTACATCCCATCTGTATCTGATAATAGAGGCATTGCACTATGAAAGTATGTGTAGTCAAGGTCATTTTAAAAATCCACATTTTTGTGGGCATTTATACATCATTTGCTAGGATTATTTACTTGGATCTATTTGAAGATATTATCTGGTTCATCATTACAACCTTAAAGTGGAGATTTCCCTCTGAAATTGTAAATATGATCTTTTTAGATGTAAGAAAGCTGAGGTTTATATGCAGATGAGGAGAAAGTTGGACTCACAAAGCTCTGTCTAATTTTCCGCTTTTTTAAAGTCTGGAATTTATGCAGCCAGGATTAACAGGTGATTCTATATTCTCAATAAATGAATTTATATTAAGTTACTAATCAGGCAAATAAGATATTTTGTTTTTCTTTTCTGAATATTAACGTAATTACCCATAATAACATCTGCTGAATGTCTACATATTTAACTGGGTTTTAAAACATGGGGGGGGGGCCGGGGTTGGAAGGGTTTGATGTTCCTCTCCTTTCTCAGACAGCAGATGATATTTAGCCTATGTAATCTGAAGAAACCAGGAAGGTAGAAAACAAGGGGCAAACTGTGGAGTTGAGGGGAAATGGAAAGGAGAAGGACAGTGAAAATCGGAAACTTATTCCTTTTTTCTTATATTATCCTATAGTAACTGCAATTTCTAAAGGTCTTTTCTGTAGGGGGGAATGATTTTTTGACAAGAGATGAGTGAGGGATAAAGGCAAGTGTTTTCACTGGAGAGCCAGAATAGTCCACCACAAAGGGCATCATAGTGTTAGATGTGACAGGTTTTCTGATAAGGCACAATGATGAGGAAAAAAAAACAAACAAACAAAAAAAAAAAAAAAACAGCCAAAATCCATGTCTGAAGCAACAGCTGTGTTAAACAAACTGCTTTCTGCAAGGGTAATACAAATAATACAAATTTCACATTATTAGAGTTTCATTTCCCAGTGACATGATGTGTTTGTCTTAAGGGGCTTGCTGTCTAGTGTGCAGCTCTAGTTCTTTCTTTGTTTTTATTAATTCTTTTGACAACATATGTTATAAGAGATTCTGTCATCTACTGTACTAAATCCTTTGGAGCCTGGTTTGAAAAAAGAATGGGAGTGGGAGAAAGTATTTGTCATTGTATTTTGTGAATACAACTGATTTCTTCAGATTCTCAAGGGAGTAAAGGGAGACAAGATCTCACTTTTAGCATCTGTGTGTCATTGCTGGCATCTGGCAGTCCACGTGCCCATTGCTGATAACAAACAAGATGCAAACATACTGCTTCATCTGTAGACTGCTCTCCCTAGTTAGCTCCAAGCTTACTCTTCTACTAGATGTTGCTGAATTTAGTAGTAATGATTTGGCCTAAATGGACTGGTGATTGCTACCTGCCAGAAAAGCAACTGGAAGAAACTACAAACGTTTCCTTTTCCTTTAAAATATCATCTTTCACTAACCTTCTGTGTTGGAAAAGGTGACTGATCCATTACAGGACTGCACAGCCACAACTGGTGGCTACATCCGTCCTGAGCTACCGTTCATTGTAGCTGTACCATATCATAAATAGTGGAGAGTTTTTGTTCCAACACTTCGTCCTCTCTTCAACTATAAATGCTCATAGTCTTTTCATGAATACTTCACCTGTATATTTGATATTTAAAATTTTATTTTTTCATGCTTATTTTCCTCCTTTTCTGTTCCATTTTCCCAGGAAGATGGACTTCTCTGTACTTAAGAGTGGCAGCTGTCTAGCATGGCATATCTAGCCACACCACGAAATTTCACTTACAGATTTCTGACTGGCTAGAAAAGCAGGTAAAGCAGGTAAATCCAGCCAGGCTCCTTAGATCCTGTCTTTTTACTAAAACAAGGAAGGCTTGCACTTACTGTTTAATGAGTTTTGGGAGCACTCTATGTTCAAAGAATCTGAAGAATTTCTAATATGTATGAGGTTCAGCGTATTTACAAAATTAGATGCAAAACACAGGAGAATCGGAAACATCTCCCATCTCACACGCCCAGGATGGAATGTAGTCCAACATAATCTACATGGTTTGTCCACAGCAGAGTCTGGTGTCTTCACTAGGTTAATCCCTGGCTCCATACGCTCCCCAGAGCAGTCTGCTTTGCAGCGGTACTCTGCTGTGTCTGCTTTTGTGGGAGTCTGGAATGATGACACAGGCGGTGCTGCCTGCCTTCCTAAAATGTGCAGCTCATGCAGGTACTGCGTTAAAATGAGAGTAAAAGACTGAGAAGTGATGTGTGCTTTGGTGCTGCTGCTTCTTGTCATTAAACTTAATCAGAGGTAAATTCGTTCTTATCTTAATCCTACACTTAATATTTAAGGCTCTATTGATGTTCTTGAACTACGTGTCACCAGACATTTTTAGGACAGTTGTTTCTAATATCTGGTATAAATAAATGCAGTAGACTGAATCTTTGTTGATTCTTGCTTTCTTCTCAAATTGTTAGTACATTACCTTACAGCATGAAGAAAGCATTTCATCTTCTAGTACCAAGCAAATGTCATGTAATAACTGAGCAGTCTGAAAAGTTCAGTCAAACACTACTACATTCCTAGAAAATAAAGATTCTAGCTCTGTGAGGGGTGTATGTATAACCGTGAGAGAGTTGGAGACAGGTTTTTACTCTGTGGGAAAACTGACATTTTTTCCACATAAAACAGTACAATATTTGTCTTATGTATTGATTATTTTGTATAAAGGATAGTAAACCTGTGCACAGCCATTTTGCCAATTGCTAAGTACCTGTATAAGGACCTCCAGTAAATATTTTTAGCATATTTGCATAATTTTCACAATGCATGGGCAATGCTTTTTTCTGTGTGATGCCTGTCCAAGTGTTGCAACTCAGTATAGCAGGTTTTCTTTGGCCGTGCTTGGTGTAAAAACAAAGATGTGGTATTTCTCCCTTGAGGTTCTGGTGATATTTCTTTCTTTGTTTCATTTGTTTTACAGAATCTATTGACTGATGAGATCAGTCATGTCAATAGGAAGTCTCTAGTATTTTATCAGAAATTTCTATTAAAATCTTATCCATTTTCTACAGTTGCAGAAACAGCGGTATGTTTACAAAAGCAAATGTACAGCTTAGAGCAACTTCAAGAAATGAGAGAAAATAGACTGTGATGGATATAATGGAGCATATCCAGCATTTCCAGCTACTCCTGAATATAAGCTAAAAAAGCTTACTATGAAATATGAGTGCCTTGAGCTTACTATTTTTCTTACCAATTGGGAAAAAGTTTTCAAAATGTTGCAGCTTTTCTTAATCCATCTTGCAAGTTTTCACTAGTTACTCCTCTTTGTGCTCAAGGTCCAATAAGGTTTCAGTATAGCAGCAGCTAAATGCTGAGTCACTAGTGACCTCTGTGATAACTGGTCATAGATCTGAAAAGGAAAAGACAATGGTTATAGGAAACTGGCTCAGGGGCACTGATGGAGGCCAAGAGCTGAGCCATGTAACACCTGGGTATAAGCAGTGCATACAGAAGTGATGGTTATGAGAAACAGAAGTAAGCAACTCGCTGAATAAATGTCAGACACTGTTTGCCATGCGGTAGATTCTTCACTGAATCATCACGGTTCCATCTGCGGTTACATAAAGAAAATAATTACTTGGTGCTGGCATAAATACAGTCTGTTCAAAGCATTAAATGAAGGAAATCCAGTGATGTAATTTTATTTTCTTGTCATTCATTTATTGAACCTCACAAAATAATTTAGCTATTGGTGATAACTTGGAGCCTATCCATAAGTTCAGAAGAACACTACAAAACTGCTTATCTTCTCATGGGCAATGTACCTAGCATCTGCTTGACTTCATATCTGTACAGAGCTTATTCCTCCTATCAGAAGCAGCTACCTTTGTCCTATAGTGCAAAGAGTACGCTGGAAATTTTGAGAAGGGTTTTGAAAAATACTGTAGGAGTAGAGATATGGAAGATGTTTCTTGAAAGGCTGAAATAGATTTTATTGGAGATAATCCTGGGTTAGAAAGCAGAGCAGTGAGTTTTGGAAGTGTCTTTTATATTTAGCAGGAAAAGGAGTAGGAGAATCTAAGAGATGGGAAAAACTGAAACTGCAGTTATTGGAATAGTCAGCTGAATATCTGATTGCTTGTAGCCATTAAACCAAAACATTGTCTCCTTTCGCCAGCAATTACAGGCTTGATGAAGAAATTATATTTCACATTTCATTCAGGATTTTAGACTAAATATTCAAGCTTCATATCTAGAACCTTATGAAAGAACTAAACATGTGCTCATTTGCTGTTGGAAATGTATGAAAGAGGGTCGTAAAACTAAGACAAAAAGTTGGCTTTCTGAGGGAGGGCACAAGGACAGTCTTTAAATAAAGCAGATTTGATTTCTGTCAATATTTCAAATGTTGTGGGATTTGGGACAAACGGTTCAATTTTACCTCTGCTTCTATAATAAAGTTAACAGCTACCTATTTCTACTGTGATTTCTTTTCAAAAATGATCTGCTTTATGATGCATGGCACAGTAGGAGTTTTCTGTTATTTAGGGCATTTAAGTGGAGTTTTTAGTAATGATATGTATGCTCATATGTTACTGAAGTTAAGTAATAGTGTAGCCTGAAAATTGGAATGACAAACTGTATTGGAAGTATGAAATTAAACTTGTACTGAATCTTCATTGGAGAATTTGGAACAGGGGGTTACAAATGGCCTCAGAAAAGGCTTCTGACATTTTATTTCAGCCTCAAACCTTTTAGAGAGGTTTTTCTAACGTCTCTGCATGATGTCCGGTAGGCTGCCATTTTCTATTCAGTTCATAACTTGTAGCAGTAATCCCTAGCATGGCTAGGACCCTTAATCACAGTCAGTCTACCTAGAAAGTCTAGCAGCTCTAGTAGCAGCGCACCTTTCCCATGTCCTTGTTAACAACAGTAACGAATATTTACTTTTGCTGTTTACTGTAACAGAAGGTGTAGTTTCAACTTTTATTTTCAACCATGTTATAATGAAGGGGATATTCCAGCTCTAGGCTGGACATCTGTGCACAGTCCTTCATCTCAGCCCCAGGGTGGACATCTGTGCCTTGTTCCTTCATCTTCCCCACAGGCACTTTATCCTCACAGAGGTGGGATTCAGAACAGAATGCAAATAGAGGACCTCCTCTAATGTTGTCTTCTCATTTTACTAACCTTATTACTCATCTGTCCATTTGTAACAACTAAGATGTGCCTTCCATTGGCAGTTTTAATTTGACTCACTTTTTGTTATAAGTTGCAACAAACCTGTCAATGGCACAGAGACCTCTTACTTATTTAGATTCTTTCCTGTTCAACTACTAGGAAGCTGGCTGAACAAAAAATTAAGGGGATTGTTTGGATATGGGTGGATTCTGCAGGAAAGTTTTTTGAAGGAAGAGAGAGAATTCTTACTCAGCAGATAAGATAGGGCACCCTAGCTTGTAATATCCATGCCAGATTTTTCCATTTATTTTGTCAAGATTTTCCTTGTTCAGAATACATGGTATGATATCTTCTCCTTGTATCCATTTTCCATCCTTCAATCAAATGTGAAACATTATTTTCAAAGAAATGTGATTTCATTAGGAGGTCCAAAAAGAGAAGCAAGGAAAAATGACTTTATATTTGCAGTTCAGTTTTGTTCCTGTTTTTTCCTTCATTTCACTCTTGTACATATTTGTATTGGCTTCTGAATGATACAGGGTTTGACACAAGGGGAAGGACTTTACAACATCTCCCAGTGTAGGCAAAGTGTGCTGAAACAACTTTCCTAAATTCTCATGCATTGGCTGTGTTAGATTATTACTTCCATGTCAATGGGCTTCTGCACAAAATACTAGCAAATATGTTGCTAGTTTCTTGCAAGTCCATTAAGATGCCCAGAGAGAGGACTGAGTTAAGTGTTTGGTAGTTTGGGGAACAATTTTCAGCATCTTTACAAGTGCATTTAGGATCAGTATTTGCAAAGAAAAAGGATGTTCTCTGAGGCTGTAGAAAAGATGTACAACTGAACAAGAGATGGCAGTTATTCTGGTTACAAATCATAGGAGAGTCTTTATGGTGTCTTTAAATAGCCATGAAGATTGTCTGGATGCTGGCTTATTAAAAATCTAACTGCTTCATACTTACAGTAATGCTGGTGGAAGCTGTAGGCAGAGATTAAGGATAGTAGCTGGCCCTCAGGGCAAAATCCTCAACTTGAACTGTTGTCTGCAGAACAAATCTCAAAAGTGTCATGCCTTTCATCCATGCATAGGAACTGCATCAATCTCGGAGTTGTTTTTTGTTGTTGTTGTTGTTTGTTTTGACAGAAGTCTCACTGAATCAGTTAGGAGGTATATTATTTTGTAACTGTGCTAAATGCTAGAATCTGTAACACCGGATGTTGAGTTTTGACATCTACACTATGGGAAAGGGGCAGGACATACTAAACCTTTGAAATCTGTAAAGATACTCTAGGGATAATTTTATGCAACCCAGAGCAGAATCTCCCTTCACATGTTAGAATGAAATGCAGATGACACGTTCATCTTTTATGTTAATCTCAAAGGAACTAGCCAGCATGACTGCAGAAGCAATTTTGCAGGAGCAGTGTGGGTCCTACTAAACCAAGCTTTCTTACTGTTTTTTTCTGAAGGTGCAGAAATAGCCTTCATAGCGCATAGTATATGGCTTAATTTATGGATTTGGAGGAAAGTCTTTGCAAAAGTTCCACTTCACAGACTCCTGCTTAAGCTGAGAGCTGCATCTAGCCAAGGGAGCACGAGTGGATACAGAGGATAAAAAGTAGCTAAAAAAAAATTTGAACAAGCAATTGCTTGTCAGAAAACCTCTTATAAATTGGTGAGAAGTATTAAGAAGGGTTCCCAAAGGGGTAGTCCTTGAACGTAGATGGTGCCTAATCTATATACATGACTGACAGGGAGAGTGAAGTAGTTAGTTGCTGATGAAACTAAATTTGGAGCAGCAGAGGCTGGGGAACAAACAATAAGGGATATTTAAAAGGATTCCAAACTGAAGTGTGAGCCCTGGTGTATTAAATGAGCTTTAATGCAGACAGATGTATACCATGATAGAGCAAACAGGCAAAGTGCTCAAAAGAGAAAAAGTTTATATAAGCTGTAAAAGAATAAAACTCCAGGGCTGTAATTTCTACAGCCCACATTGGAAAATGCAAAGAACAAGCAGAAAACACATCTTTACTTATATTGTTATCCACAAACTTGCCGATTCACATTAGTAGCACCAATTTTTTATTTGTTTTCTGTATTTATATACTTGATTAGTTGGGCCACAGAGGGTTATTATTAATCCTATTTCTGCAGCTATTTCATTGTATCGGTGTATTGGATTGTGAGGCAATTGTAACCACAGATTTTAAAGTTCCAAAGCAGTAAAAACACTTGGGGTGATTCAGTGGTAAAAACTGTCTCGCAATCCATTCTCCACCAGTAGGAACACAGTTACATGGAGAAAGGTGACATTTTGAACTATCAGATTTAAAGTAAAGAGCAATTTATTTTTTCCAGGTATTGTGCTTTTTGGAAAAGTTAATGCATTTTTAGGACAAACAAGGGCATGGTGTAACTGATCATGAAGTTTAGGATGCCTGCATAGCAGGCAGTGGTGCTGTACATCCAAGTGGCTCTGGTAAAAACACGTGTTTTGCTGAGGGGGTGTTTTTTTTTATTATTTCACTATATTCAAACTGTATCTACAGATGAATTAAAGTATGTCTCTATCACACTAATTCACTGTAGCTCCATTTCTCCTGGCTACGGACATAAGGTAAATGCATTAGGAATTGCTGCCCATCCAGTTGAAGGCTGTGTGTCCAAAAAAACTTGAAGGTGGATTACATAAGCATGGCCACTTGTGCCAGTGCTGCTGGATGTACAGGAGATATGAGACTAGCCTATCCAGCCTCTGCTGCCATGGGGTTCAGATCCCAAAAGTGGGTCACCTTTGTGGGCTCTGGTAGCAGTTCCCAGCTCTGTCCTCAGCCATGCCTATGTGCACGATTTATAGGCAGCCTCTTCCCTTCTTCTCATGTAGATGGGAGGGTTATGTTCAGACCTTTCCCGGGGACAAGGGGAAATATGCAGGTGTTGAAGCACTGTGTGTATTGCCTGAAAATTTCTTCCCTGTTTCTGAAGGAAAGACAACAGAGAAAATACGAGCTTCCTGCTACCCAAATCCAGCCAGCAGAACGTAGCTGGGCTTTGCCATCCTTCATCTCACTGGGATGTATGAATCTAAGTCCAATATCTTTGTTCCCTTTATTACATCTGACTTCCCCGAGTTACAGGCCTCATTTTGTAGTGTTCTGGTTTTACACAGTAAACTGTAAGAGCATTGTACATTCATGCACAGATGTAGCCTGTTTTTTCTATGGTCCCCTTATAATCTTGCAAAGGACTTTCTTGCTGCTGGCCACGTGAGACTCCAAATAAATCAGTATGGTGAAGCAAAGCAATTTGTTGCTGTTGGTAGTGTAATTATATTTTTATTGTCCTGTCTGTCTTGGCTGTCACCTTGGACAGCTTTCTGGCTCTGGATGATATGGGTTAATCATAGTTACTGGGGCAGATGCAAGGTTGTGTATAAATTACTATAGTCAGCTTGGAGAAGGAAAAAAAATCACGAGTAACTTGATAATTTTATTTTTGTTTTTGAAATGGACTGGCAAGAGTTTTTGATAATGATTTAAATTGCATCTTGGAATTGATTTAATTATGATTAAGAAAATCGTTAAAGTTAACAAGATACAATTAAATACCAGTTTATTAAGTTCGGATCTGTTGCTGATTAGTGACTATGCATGATGTGTGTTTTTAATATTCCTTAATCCTGAATTAATGGTTTGGATAATCAATTGGTATTTAGCATATTAATATTTTTAATCTCAAAGTGCAAATAAAAGCATGCCGTTCTGAGCTGTGTTTTATATCTGCCCCATCTGTTCTAGACCTGAGCCCTAGTACTGTGCCATTTAAAGCAAGCCTGCAAGAGTCGTAGAGCAAAACTTCAGAAAAATCATTGAAGTGGATTTTAAAGGCTGCTTTATGTCTTAGGCATGCCTGTGTTTCAAAGAAACCGGTCATCACTCAGAGAAAGGGTGACTAACTTTCATTTTTCCTTGGGCTCTATCCTGAATGTAATTCAGCTTAGCCCAAGGTCTGGTACTTTCATTGCTGCCTTTTAACGCTGCATTTGAAACTGCTGTCACCAAGAAAGCCATGCCTCTAAGAAAGGTTATTGTAATGGAGTACGCACACGACTTACTAAACTTGGTCTGTTTTCTGCATATTTGGAACTTATCTTTTTTCTTGGAATGTTACCACTTGGAGTATGAATTACCTGTTTTCAACAAATGGTGTTTAACGTACCACTTCTTTGCTAGCTGTTGTTTGCTATCTTAGTTTCATGGTGGCTCAGAGCTTTTCAGAAATGTGCTTTGCCTATACACAAAGTTGTAAGGGAGCATTGATAAGGCACTGATATCTTAAATTCTGAATAATTATGCAGTTTAGTTTTTCAGTACATTTTACAAAGAAATACATTGATCTGAAGTCCCAGTGCCTATAAAGCCCTTGTTTTGATTAACCAGATATTTCAACTCAACAAAGAATGACACTGTACTTTGTGTCTGTACCACAATGTGGACAACAACATGTATTTTTGTATTTGCAGAACAACACAAATCTCAAACTCAAGAAAAGCTGTTACGTTCACCGAAACATCCTGCATACTTACCTTTTCATTATCTTCCTCTGCTCCCTTACCAAGAAAAGCATCCTATTCCTGCAGTCCCTTTAACTGAACTATCTCAGTAATCAGAATAAATAAATAAATAAATTCAAACGGTTGTGTTACTTATATGCCCTTTAGGAGCTCTAACCTACCAGATGTCTTGATGCCTCGAATGCATACGCTTCAGCTTTTGGATGCGTCGCAGAGCAGGAATAGAGGGAGCCTTCTCCAAGATCTGTGGCAATTGTTATGAAGACTGTTTGTTCCCTGTGGCCCTGGTGTTCTTCCCAGGATTTTTTTCAGTATTACTTCACTTCTAACCTCCCATTATTAAGTGTCCCAGAAAATTCTTTTCATTGGTCAAGTAAAACTAATATATGAAAGTATTCAAGTATCCAGATACAATCCTCTGAGTAACAATAAAAGCAAGAATGCAATCTGTGAAGAGAAAAAGAAGCTAATAGATGTTATAGTATTTTGATTATCAGTAATAAGACAATCCTAGAGCATTCTTCACTAGTTATGTTCTAAGTAAACTGAAGAAGTTCCTTTGTTACATCTGCCTGAAAGATTCTTTTTTTTTATTTTTTACCTTTGTTCCCCCGCACTCCATCAGTTGGTCTTATTAAAAAGTATAACTCCCTATAAATATGTCCTCATTTACACACTTAAATCATGAAAGCTACATGAGCACTGGAACTATAGTCTTAATGTAAGTACTAGATCTTTTAGGGAAAAATATGAAGTGTTTGTCTTAGAAATGATGTAGCCTTTGTTAGTGGAATATCAAAACCAGTTTGCTGTGTTATATTTTTGTTTGTTTAGATTAAAATCTTTCTTTCATTTAAAAAAAAAAAAGGCTCAAAGGCTTGTGACTTGATTCAGAGCTGAAAGGAATGACTTCAGTCTTTGGTCTTTTGCTCTATTTTGTGGTTTTTACACTGAACTCTAAAATCACCATGGGTTTTGTTTGTTTGTTTGTTTAGCTTGTCAGTTAGAATGAAAAATCCAAGACGATTTTGTTAGAAACTTGAGGGACTTCCAGAGGTGAAGCCAAAACACCTTCTAATGTACATCCAGCTGTGCGTGTTGTGGTACTGTCCTTGAACTTCAGAGAGAATGAGTCTTTGGAGGCAAAATACACACATTTAAGTAGAAAGGCTATATAGCTGTTTTATAATGCAGTCTTTATTTTGACAAAATGTGTTGATATTTCTTGGTATTCCAGACTGCCCAGAGCAAAGACATCCCTACTAAACAACAACAGGTGGTATTTGGGATGTTTAGCTTTTCTATTCCTATTGATCTTTGATGTGCATGCAATATATCATTCACCTGAAGGAACAACATAAATTCAGAACTCTTGTGGATTCAGAACTATCTATATTCCGATATACTTCCTTTGCATCTTTACAAATGTTTCAAAAATTGGCATTGTCAATCTGTTTTTTTCCAATCTAAATAATATTTTATTCTCTTTTTTTAAGCTAATCATGTAGTATAAAATAATGTTTTGGGGAGACCTTCAGTTCATAGAATAAGCTCTACAGTTTATTATAAAGCAAAGATCCAAAATAATACATGCTTCGGGGTTTTATGGATTTCACTTCAGTCTCAGGGAATCCTAAAAGTGGAATAGTTCTTGCAACTCTTCAGGTGGTTATGGGATATATTAGGAAAACCTACATGATGATTAGGTGGATGCTTCTAGTATTGTGACATCTACAGTATTTACACGTTAAAAAAAAAAAAAAAAAAAAAAAAAAAAGTAAATTTCTTTAATGCAGGCTGTAGATTTTTTTTCATACTTTTTACTATTATCATTCAATATTGTGGCAAAGCAACGTCTTTCTATTTGTGCAGAAGAGTTTGAGCTTGCTGCCTTTGTCGAACTGAAGCTTGCACCCATCTCAGGGCTCTGTCTAGCCAAAAAGGGCGGCATCAAGTCCTGAGGAAGCCCATGCTAAGTCCGAGATCCCTGTGTAATGGCTAAAAGTAGCTCCTCCAGGAATACTTTGCCTCCTCACTGATCCCTTCACTCATTCTCTATATGGAACAAACATGTTGGAAAAAGAAAATGGCAACCAGCATCAGAAGTTGTCCTCCTCTCAGTTAAACTAAGCACTTTTCCTTGCTACACAAGCCCGTTTAAATTAATATACCTGAATTATTTTCAAGCTCATTTATCTCAAGTGAGCCATACCTCAGAGCTGTACACTGGTTTCACAGGGCAATTGTATTAGTTCATGAAGAACTTTCATCTGAACTGATGTAAATGATGAACTGCATTATCACCTACTTTTCTAGTTGTAGTTTTGCCCACAGTTGATTTTTGGATCTATGTCCATTGTCAGCTCAGCTAACTCAACTGTAATGCATCAGTTAACTAAACATAGAGATTTTAATGGAGATTAAAAGGGCTCCAGAAACCTCGATCTGTTTTTTTGTTTGTTTGTTTGTTTTGTTTGTTTGTTTGTTTTTGTTTTTTGGTTGGTTGTTTTTTTGGTTTGTGTTTTTTTGTTTTGTTTTGTTTTTTGTTTTCTTTATCATTTAGGAGAGTCCTTTAGCTTTGTTAGCTCTTTGTTTCTACACTTTCTTCATCACTTGGTTTGTCTTTTTTAGGACAAGAATTATGTCATCTTGTATTAGGGAGCCTCAACTTTACTGAGACCTCAAGGCATTGTTGCACCAGGAATAAATAACAAACAGAGGAAAGAGAATTATGCCTCCATAACCACTAATAGAAAAGTTCTTTTCAGCTTTATTCATCTCCTTTAACCAATATATAGAGAAAATTTTAGTCTACTGATTCTGTGACTTATTTGCATTTCCAAGGCCAAGTTGCTCTGAACACTTGGTGTTCATCTGCAATTCGTTGAATCTAAAATATAATATAAAAATAAAATTTAAGCTTTTCTATTTCCTCTTTCTCTTTGTTGTGTTTCTTTTACGGTTGTACTTAGGGAAATGAGACAAAATCTGAATCATCACAGAGCTGCTGGAATGAGACATGACAGATGAATTTGGCCAAGACAGGTAGAAGAACATCTGTGATTGATTTCAGTAATGCAATTGTATTGTATCTCCTGCTGTTTTCCTTTTTTAACCACACCATCTAAAGTGTTTCCACAAGACAATTAGATTAACATCCAAGCATTTTTGTCCCTGTGGCTTTGGAAAGGCAGAAAATCCAACAGATTGGATTTTCTTACTATTCTTAGGTTAGAGAGCAACAGACCCTAAGACAAGAAAATGGAAAACTTGTTGTAAAATCTAAATCACTACTCCTGACCTCTTTCTGAAATTATGTAACCTTAGGCTTAAAAAAAAATATATCTCCGATGTCAGAATTATTATAATGATCGTTAATGTTGATTAGTCTCAACACTAAGCCTTTTCATCATTCAGCAGGAAATAGGCTTGATTAACAGGGTGCTTTGCAGCAGAAGCAGATTAAACAGCTGGGGAAACAGAAATGGGGCTGATCTCAGAACTTTTGCCTGACTCTTGGTCTTCTCTGAAAGAAAGGCAAAGAGAAAATGGTACTGTAGTTAGTCTGATGAAATAAGAGATTACCTCTATTTTATTTATTTTCTGTTCTGTGGCAAGACTCAAGCCTTATGTCTGTGAAACAGATCAGATAGTCTGGGAGAAGTCTGGGATTTCTGCATATCCTGAAAATGTATTGTCAGCTCCTCTTCATCTTTCTTCTGTCATCATTTGTCTCAGGAATACCCCTAAAAAACATATCTTCTTTGTAGTTTTATATGTCAAATGTGAATACTACCATTCCTAACTAAAGCAGACCTGGCTGTCCAAAGCTGTAGAGGAATTCAAGCAGATATTTATGGCAACTGTAGGAAACTTGTCATCCTCTGTTGTCTCAACACTCAGTTGTCCCTCTCTATCGTCTCTCGATGCATATAAGAGAAGAATTTGCCAAAGGACTGTTAAATCTACACTTATTTCAATCATAATTTACTTTGAAGTACTGAAACTATATCATAAAATGTTTTTTGAGACATAATAATAAAACCTTATGGTTTTACTGAATGTTGTGCTCTTATCAAAATATGTGCTTTTTTTCTTAATCTTCTATTTGATGACTGTATCCATGTTATTTCTATTTTATAGCTCGGATAAAAGTATTTTGTTGCTTTTTCCATGATTTTAGATGGATTGTTTATTAAGATTCAGATCCTTATTCTTATTTAGCTAGATCAAACAGTCCTTTCCTCCTTTTTACACCCCGCGCCCCCCCCCCCCCCCCCCAAAGAAAAGGGTTTTCTTCTCTTAGATCACATGTAATCATTGTTTCAATCACATGACTAAATAAAATCGAACATTGCCATCTAGTGTCCAAATACTGGACTATATGAACATTTTTAATCCAGTGGTACCAGATACAGCCTTTCCGATAACAGTGGGGAATATCGTTTATAAGTCTGGAGATCCTTAATTGATAAAAATGTTGTTTCCAATATTTCCATTTTAGTCTTTTTTTCTTAGAAGAATAACTTTTTTGCCTAATATCATACCAATATTAAGTGCTTGGTGTTGACGTTAAGAATGTGAGCTTTTGTGCAATTTCAGGATTGTGATCAGTACTGTGAAAAGTGATAGGAAGCTCAAAACTATTTGTGCAGTCCCTCTCTCTGTTCTGCTAGGAGTTGCTGAAGACAGCTTGGGTTGATCCAAATGAAGGTCTTACCATAAGTCTGGTTCAACTATAAAAACTGGACAAGATATCCCAGAAGTTAAAGGAAACATGTCATTACTGCCCTGTTTTTTTGGTTGGTTGTGAGGTTCTATTTGGCTGGTTGGTTTGGTGTGTGTTTGTTTGTTTGTTTGTTAAGAAATGTGTCCAGGACACTGAGAAGAATAAATTTCTATCTATATGCAAAACTGCTGTTATAAGATAACAGTTTCAATATGACGTAGATGCATTGAAATGCAAGTCACAACATTGTAGGGGAAAACGTGAAAACTGTCTAGCAGCTCTAGCTACCCACGGGCTGTGTTATGAATTCTCTCCCGAATACAAAGAAGAGTTGTCTTGTTGGCAAAGTCAATTTCTTATTAGTAAACCCTGAAAGCTTGCAGAAAGGTGGTTGTCCACAGCTCTGTGTTTGTGTCCTGCATGCAGGGTGGTAGAATAAGCAGGCTAAGTGTACTACCATTCCTAGTCTAGGTGCTTGTAACATCACTTAAGAGTATATAATGAATAGTAGATGTATCTCTGAAAGATACATTGATTTTAGTTCTATCCACTTCTTAAGTAAAATGAGCTGTCACACAGAAAGCTTCTTTCAAAATTGCAGCCTGATAGATCCAAGCAGACTGTCAGAGTGCGTGTTTATCTACCGCTCCATTGCACCCCCATGATTTACTCCTTTGCACACATTCACGCTGTCGATCTCTTTCCTCCTCTCTTCAGACACAAATGCAAAGAATTTCCTTGTGAGCCAAGGAACATTAACCACCTTCGCTTTAGAAGATTCTTTCTTTATGATCTGTCTGTGCAGCCTGTGCCAGCCAGACACGAACCTTTAGCTCAGCCTCCCTCCCTCCAGCTCCTGTGTCCACCTGTTTCAGGGCTTCAGCAGAGCTCAGCATGGTGGTAAGTGTGGAGGTCAGACCCCAGTTACTAGAGTGTTTCAGAAAAACTGTAGAAGACCTCACAGTTGTGATCTGCAATGTGATCATAGGCGGTTGGTGTAACTTTATTTTTTTCTGAAGCTGAGCTATAGGGAAATGTATTTTGCCTATATTTTTAGGAGATATCTTAATATTTTTTATTTTTTTTAGGAGATTTTCTCAATTTGACACAAGCATAGGTCAAGAAATGTCCAAGAAGCCTTCTGGGATTCCCCTTAACAAAATAAATAAAAAAGTTGGCAGGTGGCTGTTAGTGTTTAATACATTCTCAGTCTGAAATTTTGTGTAAGAATTTTAAACTGTGTGGCTGTGAGATGAGGAAATAAATTGGGCAGAGTTGGTTAATGTGCCTTTAGGCCTGTGCATTTCTTTAGTTAAGAGAAACTTCACTTCTCTACAGATTTCTCTACAGATTTTTGAACTCGTATAAATTGCTCCAATGAATATTTTATGTTTACTGTCTTGTTTATACAGTGCTCATGTGGGTTTTGTTTCTAGTTTATATTCTTGCCTAATGAAATGATACAATTCCTAAGATACCCAGAATTGCTAAATCACATTGTAAGCTTTGCTTGCATGACAAAAGCAATTCTGGTTTGCTTTGTTGTTTTCTTCCTTTTTTTTTTTCCATTTGTTTATGTTTCATGTTCAGTGAAAGCTAATGAAACTTTTTCTAAGCAAGTATCATTTTGTAGGTTCTCATTGCTATAATATTTAATTTCTAGATGACATACAAGTGTTATTTAGTTGTGATTTGAATATATTGCAGGAGCATGGACAAATTAATTTTGCAAATCTTTTGATTTGCAAGGAAAATATGTTTATTTGGCATAGAAAGTACATATTGGGTCTAACTGAACTGAAAGCAACTTCTGTTGATAAGGAATATTTTATTGTTGGCCTCCTTGAATATATTGATAGCTTGTACTAAGTCTTTCCATTCCACTGTACTGTAAGTTGCTTCAAATACCTATGCCTCATGGTATGGAGAATTATTCTATTTTTCTCATTTTAACAGCAGGCATTGGCACTAGAGAGGTGAATCTATCACTTCATAAGTAAAAGTTTTCCAAGTCCCATAATGTCAGGCTTAAAGTTGTTAAGCTATAACCATATAAGCTATAGGTTTGTGCTGTGAGCTCAGATAAAGCTCATCATCCATACATACGTGTACCTGTCATAGGTTTTAAAAGGACAGAAAGGTTCCCTGTGCTCTGTGGCTCAAATTTCACGTGGAAGAAAGGCACGTGTATCAGATAGGTGAAATCAGCCAGCAGAGCTTTTCTACCAGAGTTCAGAGAAACATTACAGCAAGGGAGTTCAGCTGTGGAAACTGGAATTTCGATTGTTTCTTGTGACTAATCTACATGGACTTTACTTCATGCTGCACAAGGCCAAGTGCCAGGGCCTGCACCTGAGGTACAACAACCCCAAACACAACTACAGGCTGGGAGGTATGAGGTTAGAAATCTGCCTGTCAGAGAAGAACCTGGGAGTATTGGTTGATAGTCAGCTGAATATGAGCCAGCAGAGTGCTCAGGCAGCCAAGAAGGCCAACAGCATCCTGGCTTGCATAAGAAACAGCGTGGCCAGCAGGTCCAGGGAAGTGATTGTCCCCCTGCACTCAGCTCTGGTGAGGCCACACCTCGAGTACTGTGTTCAGTTTTGGGCCCCTCACTACAAGAAGGACATGGAGGTGCTCAAGCGAGTCCAGAGAAGGGCTACAAAGCTGGTGAAGGGTCTGGAGAACAGGTCTTACGAGGAGAGGCTGACAGAGCTGGGACTATTTAGCCTGGAGAAGAGGAGGCTCAGGGGTGACATAATTGCACTCTACAGGTACCTGAAAGGAGACTGTAGCAAGGTGGGGGTTGGTCTATTCTCCCATGTGTTTGGTGACAGGACAAGGAGGAATGGGCTAAAGTTGTGCCAGGGGAGGTTTAGGTTGGATATTAGGAAGAACTTCTTTACAGAAAGGGTTGTTAGTCACTGGAATAGGCTGCCCAGGGAAGTGGTTGAGTCACCATCCCTGCAGATCTTTAAAAGACGTTTAGATGTAGAGCTTAGGGATATGGTTTAGTGGAAGATTTGTTAGTGTTAGGTCAGAGGTTGGAGTCAGTGATCTTGGAGGTCTCTTCCAGCTAGACTATTCTGTGATTCTGTGTGATTCTGTGATTCTGCTGTAAGTGGAAGAAAGCTTTCTTTCAGGCAAGTGCTGTCCACTTCAAGTAATATTCATAGAGAGCAAGGGAACAGCTGGCCAACCATGCCTGTGTTCTGCCAGGCTCTCAGGAATACCAAGATATGAAAATAGTCTTCTAAAGACACTCAGATGACTTGGGTACTAAGTAGCACTCTAATGTAGCCAGGTACTGTCACAAGATGTGTCAGTAAACCAAAAGCAGTTGTCTCAGTAGCATTATTTGCTAATACATATGTAATGGAGCTGGAACAAGATTAGTCCTTCATATTTTGGTGCACTCAAAGACACAATAAATAGCATGTGAATTAGCCCTTCACCTCTTTAAATTGCTACAGGTTCTCATCCCAAACAAAGTTATATTAGAATTGCAAATCATTTTAAATATCATCAAGCAATCAAAACCTAGTATAGAAAGGTATACAGAGATAAAGCAGATATTGCATTGTCTACATTTAGTGAAAAATATGTTACTTTTGTGGTTAGACTTGTTCTATTTCCCAGGGTTCTTTATGATGAAAAATCTGAACATGGTAGTTTATATTAAAAAAAAAAAAAATTACTGTAGCTATTTTGTTTTGTAAATATGTGTTACAAGTTGGTCACAGCCATATCTCTGTTTAAAATCTGTTCCCCCCCCCAAAAAAAATTGTATGCCAAATTTCCTTTTATATAATTTGTCATAATTTAGAATTACTAATTAAAACATTCATTTTTTTTTTTTTTTTTTTTTGTAATATTTAATATTTATAAAAAAAAAAAAAAAAAAAAAAAAAAGCTTCCTACATGACAGTAGAGAATATTTTTTTCATTATTTCTGAAATGAACAACAACAACAAAAATCTAAAGCTATTTTAACATGGGTACAGGTGTTTAAAAATAATAAGCCTTGAGGAAGCAAATGTTAGTGCCATTCAAGGAATGAGAAATTGTTATGCACCTGGCTAGCTGTTAAAAATAAGTCAGTTAAATATTTATTATTTATTGAGGCTCATTATTTTATAGTCATGTAAAAATTACTACCACTCTTTTACTCTTTCACAACAGAAAAAATAAATATAGGTTGACACTGTATGTTGTTAACTCTGAATAACATTCTAGAAAAGTAAAATGATAGCAGTTACCCGTTTCTGAAGGGGAGGAAAAAGGACTGCAAATGCATGAGATCTCAATGTTTTAACTGAACTTTCAGTCATGTTATTTTCATCAGTTAATATGTACAATTTACATATCTTTGTAAGCTATTTTTCTTGATCAGGTCCTCCATCATAACTTCTGAATAAGTTTAGTTTTTCAGACAATCGCACTTACATCAGTGAAAATCATGGTATTATTAAATGATAACTACTGTCTGTTTTTATTTGTTTGTTACTGTTGCATATGTCCTCATCCCATTTCAAGCTAGCACATTACGTACATTGTCAGGCTGGTGCTCCTTTTACCAAGAGAATCGCTCTTTTTACCCATAAACTACTGTGTTTCTAGTCCTAAGGTGGTCTTACCCGTTGTTTTTCTCTTTCTTAGTTTAGTAAAAAGCAGAACTTCCAGTAGGCTTCTCGCAAACTTTATTCTTTTTAATTTGTAGAATTCTATCAGAAATAACAGTTACAGACTTCTATATAAACATATCTGGCCAAACAGCCATAAGGTGCAACTGTGTTAATATAGTTACCACTGTACTGTGAGAGTCTACAAATTCTTAGCCATAGTAATCAGTCATCTGGGGAATTATTTTCTGCTTGGAAATACTGAGGTTGTGGTATTTCGCTTACATACATTAAAACCCAATCTTTCATTTTCATCTGGTTGCCAATTTGACAACCCTACGTGAGATAAGGTCCTTGATAGGATTTCTGTGTGGCTGCCTGCTAAGTCTTTGTTTTCCTTAGGAAGCTTCATCTCTTCCTTTTTGGAGTACAGAGCTAAAACACTTGTGTTGCTTAATCAGACTGGTTTGTGTTCATTTCTTGAGGAGTCTTTTCAAATATAAGAGTACCATGGGTCAATAACTAGTAGACAATATGTGTGTAGTCCCAATGAGAGATTTATATTTAAAGGTATTTGATCACTTAAACTTCAAACTTTTCCTCAACTGGTAGACAATAGGTAGTCTGATTCACTTCCACAGCAGGAAATTGTGTATTAAAGTTGCGTTGAATATTAGTATATGAGGGTATTTATTGGTTTACATTAATTTGGATGTTTACGGTGGTGTTAGATACCAAGGCCATAGATGGTGAACAGTCCAGGCTCTACAGGGAGGTAAAGGCCATGACCAAGGAGCTCAAGTCAGTTCTGGCCAAGATACAAGCTCCATCCAACTGAGATAGGAGCTTATGCTCCCATCTCACAGCAACTGGGCCTCATTAGGGAGATGATACCAAGCAGATAAAGAAGTAAAGCAGATTCCTACTTGTATGAGGAGAGAAAGGAAATACGTACAAAACAAAAAAAAAAAAAAATTTAAAAAGGCATCAGAGAAATAACTTGAATTAA
This sequence comes from Nettapus auritus, assembly GCA_011076525.1. Classification (NCBI taxonomy): domain Eukaryota; kingdom Metazoa; phylum Chordata; class Aves; order Anseriformes; family Anatidae; genus Nettapus; species Nettapus auritus. The sequence continues at coordinate 1,082,400 of CM021777.1, read as the reverse complement.
AAATAATGCAGTTAAATTATGGTTCCCTTCCATCTGTTTCAGGTCATAGCTTTTCCTTCTCCTTACATCCATCCATCATTGTGTTTCATCTTCTCAGCCTTTAAGAGCTATTCTTTGATTGTTATTCCTCAGGCTAGAATGCAGACGTAACATTGTCATTTATTCTTGTCCAAAGTGTTCTTTCAAGCTTTCTTGCTGTCCAGATTCACTGATGTGACTAGTTCAGCACTGTTTGTTTAGCAGTTAACTGGGCACCAGTCATCTGAATGGCATTTTAAAGAGTATGACTGATCTGAACTTTCTTAAAAGGGAAGCAGTGACTGAAAGATATTTAATATCAAGTAATAATGGAGATTAAATATCTGGTTTAGTGACTGTGATCAGTGAAGTCCAAGCCATGATGTTAATAAGCTTTAAACCACCTATTTCATTGAAATACCTGTCATATAGCTGGGAAATGGTTTGTGTTATTAGATGAAAATGAGCACCTTCAGAAAGAGGAATAAAGGTGATCTGCTGTTGACAGTCTTGACTTGGGCATAAGTCTTGTAGTGCTGGAGAAGTAATTTCCTTATTATCCTTCTATATCCTTTTTTCTCATTCCATTATTGCTATTATTTTGTTCAGTGAAATTGTTTAGACACTCAAACAGTAACTTTTTCTTACTTTTGTAAGTTAGACATCTTGACACAAGAAAGATCTGATTGTTGTAGTTTCTTGCAAAGAAACAACTGGCTTAACCATATACCATTATGTCATTGAATCTTGCACATGCATTTTTAGCATTGGACTTTGAAAATCCGTGGCAGATATGTCATCTAATATGGCAAATGAACGGTCTTTCAGAGAAGAAGTAAATGTACCTTACCAGGAGGTAAATGTAAAAGGTTTGTGTTCTGACCAAACCAATACAAATTATGTTCTGTTCATTAAACATAAACTCAGTAGGCAAATTAAAATTAACTGCAATTAAAAATCAAAAGGAAAAGATAGAGAATCATAGAATCTTTTAGGTTGGAAAAGACCTCTAAGAGCACCAAGTCCAACCGATAAACACTAAACCATGTTCCTAAGCTACACATCTACATGTCTTTCAAAGATCTCCAGGAATGGTGACTCCACCTCTTCCCTGGGCAGCCTCTGCCAATACTTCACAACCTTTTCAGTGAAGAAATTTTCCTAATATCCAGCCTAAACCTCCCTTGACCTGACTTAAGGCTGTTTCCAAATTGTCCTATTGCTTGTTGCTTGGGCGAAGAGACTGATTCGCCACCTTGCTACAACCTCCTTTGAGGTAGTTGTAGAGAATAGTAGTAGTGTGTGTGCGTGTGTGTGTATACTCTACTTGTGAGTGTGTGTGTGTGATATATATAAAAAATGAAGGCATTGCTGGCATCAGCAGTCTACTTTTGTTGTTGGGGTTCTTTTTTGTTTGTTTGGGTTTTGTTTTAACCAGAGTTTGCTGACTCCATTTCTATCAGAACACAGTGACAGTAATGTTCTTTGAGGCCAGTGACTCAGGATGTTTGAATATCTTTTCTCCCGTAATAGCTGGAAGCTGCAAGAAATCCTGTAGTGACTAATTATGAAATTATCAGTCTCTAAGGAAAATTTCTTCTTAACTGCATGAGCTGGCTTATTCCCTGAAGGAAGAATGGTTTATATTCCTCATGTAATTACACAAGGGAGCTTAGAAAGTGCTAAAAGAAATACCTTTTTTTAAAATAAGTGGATATAAGAAAATTATAAAATCCTTTTTCATTGAACAGTAGATGAAAAATAACTAATGTGGAAAACAGATACAAGGTGGAAAAAATATCTTCAGATTTTCTGCTTTTATTTCAAAGGGTGGGTGTGGGTTGAATACTCTCTTTCAGAAACAATTCATAAGACTGGGTTTCATACTGCCTGCTGAGAAGAGTAGGGAAAATACGACAGGTATTGCATGGCCTCTCCCGTGTCTGGACCTACGCTTACTTGGTGTAACCCGCTGTAGACTTGTACCAGAAGGACAAAAGCCCTTTTCAGCTAATCCGAAACATGAGGGCTTGAAGGAAAAAAAAAAAAAAAAAAAAAAAAAAAAAAAGCCACAGATATCTTCCAGCGATAAAAACTCTATTAAGTTTGTAGACAGTAATATAAGTTAATTGAGCATTGCTGTCCCACAGAGACCATATAAAAGCATTACCAGAGTTGAGTCAAAGACCTTCTGTGATTTTTGAGCCTATCAGTTTGCATCGCATGGTTCATACCCTGAGGCTGGGCCAAAGTTAATAATTGGTCTAATTAATCACCTACTAAAACTGTACAGTTATGGCACAGGGCAGGGGGGGATGTAAGCAGACAGGGCACAAACGAGTGTTTGACTCCAATCCCAAGAGGCTGCTATTAAAATTATAATAGGAAACCCTGCTTTGCTGGCCAGTTCTGGCAAATCCTGAGAGAGAAGAAGCACTGTTTGGCCACTGCAACAAGCAGCAGATGTTGAATGGAGTAAAATTTTCCAGCTGTTTCCATGCTTAATTTGATGCTACTTCTGTCATTTTATTCCTCGGCCCCTTACTTTGAGGTGACCCTGGGGTATGGTGAGAAGTTTAGTGCTGGAGCAGGGCTGACAATGTGAGTCTAGGGTGTTTAGCTGGGTCGTGGTCTACAGCCAAAAGCTGATCTTTGTCTCAAAGCCAAGGGAACCTGACTCATGAGCAACACTATAGGACGGAGGATTCACGAGGTTGTGACAGACGGTCATAGCTGGGAACACCACAAGAGCTTGATAACTGCCTGCACTTGTCTGTAGGGATACTTAGTCACTTCAGTTTGGCTTTCATGGGTCTGGTCGTTGCCTAGACAGTATTTTAAGAAGGCGATTGAGTGGATCAACCTTTCACATGGAGTAGAATATTTCAATAGGATGATGGAAGTCTGGGGGCCTTTCAGCACACCTCAGTTTTAAATATTCTGTTACTGTTCTGGCACTAAGTACTATGACCAGACACCAGGAGCAGCACGCACACATCCATTCAGAAGTGTCCTGCACAAGCAAGGTCAGAATGACAGACACCTTTGAAAACAAAATCAGTAAACAGCCTATTACTGACTTCAGATGTGATGTTTATGATATGAAAGAGGTATGCTGTATTTAAAGTAGTGGAGTACATTTAAGAACATTGGGGTTTTTTGTTTGGTTGGGTTTTGTTTGGTTGTTTTTAGTAAAGTGTCATATGCGCAGCTTAGAACAGCTTTCACAATGTTTAAATTATAACTATGATGAGAACAACTAAGATTATAATGAAAAAGTTGGAAGTCTTCGCTAGGATTCAACAACCACAGGGCTATCAAAATGTAGCTTTGTTTTGCAAAATGTTAAGTTGGCATACATAAATTATTTAGATAATTTCTGAGAGCCAAATGTCTGCAAAGGTACTGAGGTTGCATATAAATTCTGAAACACATGGGATACTGCTGGAAACAGGTACAGAGCAGTGAAGCGTAAGAAATGCAAACTGAATTGCATAGCATACAGGCAGCATTAAAGAAATGTATCTCAGCTTCTAGTCAGTGAACCCAGACATGTTGTACATTATGCAGACTGCTTAGCAATTTGCATAATTATAAACTCCCCTTGAAACAGTAAACATTACTGCAGAATTCAGAAATAAAAAAAAAAAAAGCAACATTAATAAGCATTGCTGATTTGACTTTTTAATATTTCTAGGGTCTTTAAAATCACCCAGGTTATCAAAGAGACAGAATAGAGACTTTTTGAGTGACACGTAATCTATATTGGAAAGAAATGAAGTATAAACTTTCAGTTTTAATACAGAAAACTTGCCTTGATGACTTTTGAGGTAAATGTTTCTGTTTTACATTTAAGATGCATACTTAGACTTCTCCAAAGAGTAATCAGTTAAACCAGAGACTGCCAATATGTGAGGGGGTTCAGAAAAGATCATTTTTATTGCTGTATGTAGCAGACAGTACGGTTACTCTGTTAAGGTACTCTGCTGTGTGGCTGTGAAACAGAGGAACTGAATTATCAGAATACTAATATTGGTAGTACTTCAAGGAAGGCTGTAGAAGAACTCTTTCCAGGGAGATTCAGAAAAGCAATATAGAAGTTTAAATATGAAAATGAGAATTCTCATAGAGGCATGAAAGAAATTTAATCTTTTTGTTAACAAAACAAGAAGAGAGTATTGCACTGGGAAATTTTGTAAGCTTTATATCTGGTTCGTATTTTAAAGAAAATCTGGTTTGGGAAGTAGTTAAGGAGGGGAGCTCATGCATTTGTGTACGTTGGCTGTTGTCCTGTTCGTATTCCAGTATCATCTAAAATAGCTTCAGGTAAATTTGGCTTTTCTTTTCTTTTTTTTTTTTTTTTATTGGGGGGATGTGGTTGGAAGGTGGAGAGTAAGAGACCCCACTGATACAAAGGCTGCAGGGTACATTCAGTCCCTGTGTTAGGCACCAAGTCTAACTGGGAGGCAGCCACAAGAGCTTTATGGGGGGGCACTCAGAGCAGCGTTTCACAGAGTTTGCCTCCTGATTCTAGTTCAAGAACTGAAAGACAAATTTTTAGGGAAAAAAGTAATGCAAAATGGACTTCTTGCCAAGTCTAAAAAAAAAAAAGAGTTCAAAAGAATGTGTGGTATGTTAATTATACTGGTGCATCAGCACTCCACATATTCTTTTGCCCTCAGCTATTTCATTGCAGGGCTATTGTGTCAACTTTCAGAAGAGCAGTGATGTGTTTTCATTTACCTCTGTGAGCATGTTGAATCATTCTTTGCCATTCCCCATTCCAGAGGTATAAACTCCCTAATACCAGTCTTAAAAAAAAAAAAAAAAAAAAAAAAAAAAAAAAAAGGCTTTTAGAAATTAAATAAATAAAACAAACTGTATCAATCAAACAAAACAAAAACTGCAAGCGTCTCTGCAAAGGAAATAATTACCCAGCAAAGAAAGCTATCTCTAATCTCTTCTAGCAAGAAATTTGACATAACAATAAGTAATATGTAATCTTACTTGCTTTCTGTTTCTCGCAAAACAAAAAGCTGCTAACTCAGGCAGAAGAGGATCCAGTTAATTTCCTATATCCTTGGGTCAATTAGGCAAGTTGAAAAATCAATCTCTGTCATGCTTGTCTGTGGATATAGGTTGTGGGGTGGGGGAGTGGTTGTGATGCCAAATGGTAACTTGCTTCAGAAAGATAAGTACATTAATGCTATATTTTGTCCATCTCTGCAATAACATTGTTATTAAGATAAGATTTCTGAAAGGTTCATTTTAAATACTGTTTTTACATTATCACGGGAGACTCTATTCTCCTTTTTATTTCTCTTATCTCTTTGAAATCTTCCTATTAATGTAACCAGTAATGAAGTTTACCTGCTGGTGATCACTAATTGGCTAAATCCACAGTGACACAGTAATTTCAAGAGGATTAGGGTGGTGTGGAATAGGAATATGTACCCATATTTTAATATTGTTGCATTCTTGAGGCCTAAAATTGACCACTAGTATAGCCAGTTGTTCTTCCCATGTTTTGTGGGTAGTGTTCCTTGCAAACCTTGTATGGGTTTTAAGCTTCTGAGCCGTTGAGCACTGGTTAATGCAGATAGTGAAGCTGTAGGGCAGGGACTACAAAGCTTCCTGACCCCAACAACCATTTTCTAAATTATTTAATGTTACTAATAGTATATCCTTTTTGTAAGTCTCTATGTCCCCTGTATTTCACAGACCAAGACCTTATACCCTGTGGTCTCTACACCCGTCACTGTTCTGAATCAAAGCTTATCTTGTCAGATTGCTGCTATTAAATTTTATAATGGAGACCTCTGGGCTCTACTGAAGAGTGAGGTTTGATTTGTTCATTAATAAGCTTACACATTTATATTTTCTGCTGAAAAACTTTTTCTTCCTATTTCAAAGATGTGCCAACATTGAGATAATGTTGTTTTGGGAATTGTCTCTTCTCATTTCCTCAGCTTGTGCCAACCTCAGGTTCAGCAGCCAGTGCTCACTCTCCTGCCCTCCCACACCTCTGACTGCAAAGACCTTTGAGTTATCCTGTGCTTTGGCAGATTTTTCTCTGAAAGCTTGCAGGCAAGTCTCTCAATGCAAGTGCCCTAATTTGAGGTTATCTAATTCTGAGTGGTCTCAATAACTCTGGGAGCATGCTTTGAGTAGTTTTTCCTCCAATTACAAAATTGAAAGTAATCCAGCTTTTTTTTTTTTTTTTAACCACTTGTTTTTGTTAGCCACTTGCAAGGGCTAACAAAGGTAACATTTTGCTGGTACTCTACATACTTAAGCAGAGTACCAGCCTTAAATTTGCAGAATGACAAATGCTGTTTGTTCTTGGGAGGTGATGTATTTATTCCTGCTTGAGTTCTGTGCCACATCAATGTGAACAAACCAATCAACACCATTTTTCTGCCTCAATTCTTGCTTTCGGTAAGCATTTTAATCATTTGTGTAGACAATCTGATTGAGTGGTCCAAGTTGTTCAGAGGTGCAGAGCTGCACCTCTCTCTTCACTCATGTACATGTTGGGTTTGTGCTTGTCTATTCGGTTCTCAGAGACACTCTTTAGGCAAGTTTAGAGCCTTTGCTAGGTAACCAGAGTCTCATTTTGAAATAAACTTTATGTAATGAGTAAACCCAAGGAGACTGTTTTTATTGGTTTAATAGAGTTTGTATCTGGATGAAACAATGTAATTAAGAAACAATTAAACAAAACTGGGTGTTTTCTTAAGCATTCTCCGGGGCGCTGTCAACAACTATATTTTGCTGCCTGCAGTCTGTCTGTTACCAGTTGTTAACTTTTACCACAGGTATTCCTTTATTTCCGTGCCCATTGTTTTAGTTACTTCATGGATAAAGAGAATTTAATTTGCCTCAGTCTCAGAGCTACTGCATTTTAAAGTAATTGCAACTGATATGGGACTATCAGAGCTTAGCATATTATAATATGTATTAGCTGCTCCAGACAGCTCCTGTAAACAACCTCTTTCAGTAATATTTCATTTCTATGCAGCTGGAGGTTTGCCCGAGCATGCAGCATACATATTTTAGCCTGGAATAGTTAAAAATACATTTAAAAAGCAGAAATTCATGAAGATAATACTTACATAGACTGGGTAGTGTTAATGTTCCTGTCACACTGAAACAATTTTACAGCCTCTTATTCAAAATTAATTTGTGGATTTGAGTCTTGCAGGAAACTTGTAAATAGGCTATTCCATATTAGACAGCAAACTGCTAACACATACTAAAGAGATGTTAAGGAGCAGGTAAGGATGGAGTCTTTTTCCCAAGCCATAGTCCCTGTGCTTTGTCCTTCTGCATCTTGTCCTCCCTCCATGTGCAGTGAATCACTTCTTCATTAGCATCCCTTGGAAGATGATTTATTGCTATCCTAAGAAGTGCTCTTCCCATATGACATGTACAGCTTGCTGTTTGTAAAGTAAAATGTGCCTAGGTGGGTGCTCCTCATTATTCCTTTTTACCAACTTAATATGTTACTTTGCCAGAAAGCTGCTAGGTAATTCTACTAGGAATTGCTTGTAAAAGCAGCCAGTCCAGAGAGTAGAGAGATAATACAGTAATTTTCTACCTTGTCTGGAATTTAATTAGCCAGGCAGAGGTTTGGGGAGTTCTGCAGCTTTCTGAGCAGCGTGGCCAGAGTCTGGGCATCTGTGTGTGCGTGCATACATGGTTTCAGGCCAAACTCCTGTCTGATTTCTAGTCAGATTTTTTTTTTCTGATTTTAAAGAAGGGAATTGGCAAAAGTTGCAAATATTAAGGCCAAATATCCTATTAAGTACATACACTTCTTTCTTAATTAGCCTTTTGGCACATTGAGTAAGCTTGTATCAAAGCACTTGAAGGACATGAATCACTGCTTTCAGCCACCTTTGGGGAAAAGACATATTACTCGCAGCTGGAAATTTGACCTTAAATAGTTGTTAAAGTACATAAATCAAATAGGTACAGAAGTTGAAGGTGTTCTTATTGTAGTTTTGCAGGATCACAGCCTTTATTATTTGACTTACGGCTGTTCATTTGCTCTTTGTACTTGCATGGTGTCTTGTCAGAAGCTCTCAATCATTCACAAGCATTAATTAAACCTTTGTTTTTCAAGGTATGTGGAGTTAAATTTGTTGAAAAATGAAAGCAAGCAGGAAAGAAATTAACATGACTTCCTATCAAATATAAGCTTATTCTTATAGGAAGATCAGGTTACTGTATGTGCCTTAAAACTGCTCCTCTTTGACGTTTTTTGGGGTTGTATCTATTCCGTGTTCCTGTGTCAGGCCTCTCTGGGAGAGAATTGGGAACATGAAGGTCTTCTCTACAGTGGTCTCTTTTTCTTCATTCTCCCTCTCTTGTATCTGCTGTGGTTGACTAGCAGCTGGCACCTTGGACACAATTTTTCCCTGACCTGAGAGAAAACGTAGGTGATGCAACAGCTATGTTACTCCCACAAGTGGTATGATGGCGCCAGGAAATTAAATAAATTGACGTAGACACAAAAAGTGAGAATACAAGAAAAGCAATGATGTTGGCTGAGTAGAAAGGGCTGTCAAAGTCAAACCACTTGGGAAAAGAGGAGTATTTTCCCTCACTTTGTAATATGATAATCTCATGAGACGCAGGATCTGTAAGAAAAAAGAACTTCAAGTTTTGACTATATTTATGAGGAATAGCAGTATTGTAGCAGAAGTCTAGTCTGAATCTTTTGTTACTGCTTATTGTGAGCATGTTGTTGAGTGATCAAAGCAATAGCTGACAAAACAGTCAGGTTAACGATGAGTTTAATAAAAATATTTAAGAAGTCTTTGGTAGTGCAATCTGACCCTGAGGACTGACTTTTCTAGAAGAGCATCCTTCGCATTCTGAGCTGATAGGCTATACTATTTTGAGCTGTTTAAGGATTTTTTTTACCCCAAAGACTAAATAAAATTACAAATACCTAAAGTTCTTGTATGGTGTGTTTTATTTGCTTTGCTATTTTGGTTACCAGCAACTTGTGAATATCCTTTCCTGTTAATGGGAGAAAAATATTTTTGGCTCTGTACTGTCTTAGGGCAACATTAGTATTGAAACTGCCATGGTTTGTGCCCAGGAGCTCGAAGCAAGATAGGTTGAAATGCTGCCTGTTGCACTAGCTGTTTTACTGTTTCCAACACTGTGAAATAGTCAACAAGAAGAAAGAGAAGATAATTTCTTATAAAAAAGAGCTTGTCAGAGGAAATAGTATTCAGGAATTATTTTTCCTAGCGTTTTTGGTCTTAAGTGAGCTAAGAAGGTCTTCTGAGAAAACTGTGCATTTCATATGCCTAGTAAAAGTCATGAAATAGTTTACTGCAAAAGCACTTTCAAACTGTCTCCTTGCAGTTGGATTTTTTCTTTACATTCTGATTCACAGTTAAAAGCTCAATTAAATCAATTTAATGAGATCAGAAGGTTTTTGTTTCTGGTCTATATGGTAGCGCTGAGAGAGAGAATACAGCTCCCAAGCAAAGGCTTATCGATTACTACCGCTCTAGAATTGATCTGTGGCTTTTCACCTCAAATTCCATGGCAGTTGCTAAATAATCATTTTGCACTATAAAAGAGAGAAGAGTTTGCCTTCTCTGGTAATAGAGCCAATGTCTTCTTCAGACTATCTAATTCTTATTAAAACCCTTTCTTTAAAACTGAAGATACCCTCTTACATCCCGCACTGCAGAACCAAAACCAACCAACCAAAGAGCAAAGACAAGAGAAGCAGAAGAAGGGAGCAGGAAGAGCTGTCCCAGACCCCTGCAGTAACACTGGTCTCTCACAAGCCAATTAAGACTATAATAGAAGCTGCCAACAGCTTCTGTTTTAACTTGGAGCTACCTGAAGATTCTCTCAGCCAAGCTTTCAAACTCTCTGTAACTGAAGCTTTTGGTAGCTGAGGGCATTCATGCTTCATGTGAAAAGCTATTTATTTATTTATTTATTTTAAGTCCAGTCTGTTTGTCCCTAATTTCTGCTTTTGCTACCTGTGAATCTCTTTAAGGAGTGGGGTGGTTTCTGAAGGTCCAGTTGCTGAACACAGTTGAAATCTCGGTGCTGTCCACAGCAACCAAGTAAGCCATACATAATTTAAACATACAACCTATTTAACCAAATACTGCACGTGATCATGCAGTCATTCTTGATAGCTGAATGCTAGTGATTTTTGTTACAGCGGTTTTAAAGCTGCTAACCTCAGCTCTGGGTCACTGGAGGGTAGAGGAGTCAGAAGAGAGGCTCATTGAGCAGTTTCCTGGTTGGAGCCAAGCCCTAAGCTGGGGCCCCAAGGCACTGGAGGTGTGAGCACAGGCATATGTTCAGTGATGAGGAGAGGTGGCCTCTGGCAGAAGAGCTGGGCAGAGTGCTCGGGGATGTGACCTGCTGAATCACAACTGAAAGATCTGCCAGTTTTCAATCAGTCTTCAGCTAGGATATGTGAGTAAAATTATCAAAGTACCTGTTTTAATTTGGGACTTTTTCTCTATGAAATCAATGGCACAGGTTCATAAGAGGTTGCTGGTATGTCTTGGCTGGCATACAACTCAATACGAGTCCTGTCTGAGGCGGAGGCTGCATCACAACCATGTTAGCAGGCACTGAGTCTAGGCCTCTAGATCTCATGTCTCAAAGGGGCTCATTAGCTCGGGCTCGGTGCTTTTAACCACAGATGCACAGCTTTCTGCTTTGGAGTTGATTCACATCTAGTCAGCTCAAAATATGGGTTGAGTGAACTTATGTCTGCAGACAAAATAATAAGTAGGCAAACCACAGAGCCACGTTGGCATGTCTGACACCATTCATCTTTGAGACTATGATGCTCTGCTGACTTCAGTAAGAAAAAGTTACCAAGTCTGATAGTTTGCTGCTGCTATCTATTCAAGCAAATGTTGATTCTTGAAGTGAGACAATTATTTTGGGAGCTTTTCTTTGTATGTCCTAGGATTGAGTACTTAAATCACCCTAGAGAACTTAAAGAACATGCAGGTGCTTCTCAGCTTTTTAACCAGATAACTGTTCCCAAAATATTGATTGTCTGACACAATAATAGTAAGATCCCAGCTAGAAAAACTTAAAAGACACTAGCAAACTCTGAGTCTAAGCAAGTTTTTAAATCCCTTCTCCAGTAATGTTTGGAAGTTGAAGGCAGGAAATGCTGGTTAACAGTAAAATTTCTTCTCTTGTATTTCCACTCTGAGTTGTCCTGTTTGTTTCTGTGGACTTAACTATGAACAATACACTTTTTTTTTTTTTTTTTTTTAAGGAAAATGAAATACTTTCATTCGGTGTTTGGCAGTGGGATTCAGCAGGGGAACATCAGCTATGGATTTTATTGTCTCTGGAATGGTGACTTTGTGATTTTTAAAAACAAAGAATGCACTTTGCAATTGTGAATTTAATTTCTGTAAATAAAAGTCAGTCAGATGATGTTTTAGATGCTTGTTAGTCTTTCACTTACCAAAACTTTATTCTTGAAAACAAAACTGTGGTGTTTTGAAAGAAGCATTTCTAGATTTTTTTTAATTTTTTTTTTTTTTTAAAGGAAAAAATTGTTGCAATGCAGTGTTCTCAGCTAGCTCCTCCTTGAATTGCAGAGATGTTTTTTCAGGTTGACTCATTTATTCTTCTTTGGGTGCTTGATAAAATATCTGTACTTATTTTATGTGATTGCAAAGGGAACAGTACTTTGCAACAAAAGATATCAGGGATACTCTTTGCATTTCTGATTTCTTACGACAAAGATAAGGTAGTGAAAGACCCCATATATCCATTTAGATTATTAATTAATCTCCATAAAATAGCCTTCACATTTGACAGCTTTTTTCAGTTACAGCTATAAAACCTTGCAGTTTTTAATCACTGTTTCAACCACTTGGATCAGACAGAAAGAGAAGTTCCCCTGCAAGATGTTTTCCATTTACAGTCTTATTGTATGTCTTTATTATAAGCAAAGATAGGTTTTTTAATACTGACTGTCCAATTCATGGAAGCTAAGATGGAAATTCTTCTTCCTTTATAAAAACAAACTCTGATGAATATTTTCTATCTGTTTCATCACATTTTCATATTAAATAAGATTTTTTATTTTAGTGCATTTTTTCTTTATAGCGGAACATGCATTTGGGACTCTAAAAATTGACTAAATTAACTTTTAGAACTACTTAAATCTGTTGTCATGTGATATCTCTTTTGTTAATGATTTTTTAGCCTCTGTTTTTGTTACATAGTCTTCATGCACTGTGGAGCTGACTAGGGAGGCAGACCTCGCACTTCAAGTCCTAGGCTCCAGACCACAAACTGAAAGGTGTGTGTGGTGGTTTTACCGTGCTAGGCAGCTGAACACCACAACCACTCTCTCACTCCCCCCCGGGGGAGAAGTAAAAGAAAAAACAACTCACAGGTTGAGATAAGGATAATTTAACTAAAGGGAAAAATATATATATATTAAGGAAATATTATTAATTAACAATTCAACTAAAGGGAAAGGGGAAAGGGAACAGCAAAACAAAACAAGTAAAGGCTATATGGAAGTGCAGAGGAAACAAATTATTCTCTACTTCCCGCAAATGAGCGATGCCTGACCACGTCCTTGAAGCAGGGCCTCAATGCACGTAGCCAGTGTTTGCGAGGAGGACAGACGTTTTCGAAACAAAAGCCCACCTCTCCCCTCTTCTTCCTTCTTCCACCTTTTATTGCTGAGTGTGACATCATATGGGATGGAATATCTCTTTGGTTGGTTTAGGTCAGCTGCCCTGGTGATGTTCCTTTCACACTTTTTGCCCACCCCCCAGAAGGGTCAGAGAAAGTCCTGATACTGTGCCAGCACTTCACAGCAGCAGACACAACACTGGTGTGATAACACTGCTGTTCTAGCTACAAGTGCAGAGCGTGGCACTGTATGGGCTGCTGCAGGGAAAGTTAACATCCCAGCCAGACCCAGTACAGTGTGCTTGGCTGCTGCTTTGGCCCCGCCATGGGAGCTTGGAAAAGACATTGGGGAAAGATTTGGGTTTGTGGTGGGGGTTACTTGTTGCTGAGTAGGAGGCAGCTTCTGTATCATCTCCATGCCTACTACAGCATGATCAGGGAGATTAGAGCTGATTTTAGACATGGTGAGATCTCTGGGACTGGTTATTCAAAAGAAGACAGAGATGCTTTCAGTTTGGGGCTACAGTACATGGTCACATCTCAGATGTGTGAATACAAGCTTTCCCTTTTATCTTTTTAGGCCTCGAAGAGAAAAATGATCAAAATACACGTTAAAATAGTGTGAGAGATTGCATGTGTGTACTGACATACATTAACATACTATTCCTTCCCTTTCCAGAAGGGGAGAAAAAAAAAAAAAAAAAACTTTCTGTAGCCTTCCAAATTCTAAGGGACCTCAGTTTTGATTGAAAATATGCTACTATTATTATTAATATATATAATGATTATTTTCTGGCAAAAGTAAGCTACCTGAGGTTAGCTGCAGACTTTCAGTAAGTGTTACTTAATCCATTTTTCTGTGGTCAGGTTGGAGTAAACAGTTACCGTATGTTCTCCCATGACAGACCAAGACTGATGAACCCCTGGGCATTACTTCAAGGCAAATGTTATAAACCTAATGGTATGATGGTTCAATTGAATATGGTATATCAGTCAACATAATGGGGTAATTAGGCAAATATTAAAACTGAAAGTTCCTCTTCTATTCCTACACTAACATTTAGATGACCCTTCATCCAACAAGCCCTGTTGTGGTTCTTCACTAATGCTTTCCATAATTTTTTCTCATTTTCCGTTTCAAGCTGGGCATTTCCAATTTTGCAGCTAGCTTCCCATGTCTAGTTTTCAAAACATTGTGGAGCCCTTATAATGCATCTTCCAGTTCACAGTATCTCCTCTGTCAGGCTGCTTTATAACCCAGTAATTCATAATTCACTTTGGAACACTTTGTACACAGAAACACTATCTGAAACAAAACTTCATTCACTCTCCTGTTCAAGTAAATTACCACAGCAAGCAATTCCTTCTGCTTCCCTCTATTACAGTTTGTGTGGGAACTTTTTTAAAAATTTATTGTCTTTTTGTTGTGGTTTAACCCGGCCGGTAGCTAAACACCACACAGCCGTTCGCTCACCCTCCCCCCTCCCTCTCTGGGATGGGGGAGAGAAACGGAAAAGTGAAACGAGAGTTGAGATAGAGACAGTTTATTAAGATAGGAAATAATAATAATAATAATAATAATAATGTGTATGAAACAAGTGATGCACAATGCAATTGCTCACCACCCGCTGACCGATGCGCAGCCTATTCCTGAGCAGCTGCCCCCCCCCACCCTGGCTAGCCACCCCTATATGTTGTTTAGCTGACCCCCTTTGGCCAGTTTGGGTCAGCTGCCCTGGGTCTGTCCCCTCCCAGCTCCTGCTGCACCCCCAGCCTGCCCGCTGGCAGGACAGAGCGAGGAGCTGAAAAGTCCTTGGCTTGGTACAAGCACTGCTCTGCAACAACCAAAACATCGGCATGTTATCAGCATTCTTCCCATCCTAATCCAAAACACAGCATTCCACCAGCTACTAGGAGGAAAACTGTCCTAACTGAAACCAGGACACTTTTTCAATGTAACTTGATGAAGGATGGAGACTAGACAAGCCTGTAATTTGTATACTATGTCAAGATGTCCTCATTTTAAAAAATAATAATAATAATCCAACAAGGTAGGAGTTGGAATATTAAAATTGAATGTGCTCAGAATGGCCCTTTAAAAATCAATACTGTAAAATATTTTTAAACTATCATAGAAAGTTTAAATGTAGATGAAACTATTGCTGTCAGGAGGAAAAAAAAATGTAGACTAATGATGCTGACCCATTTAAAAAAAAAAAAAAAAGTTGGGAACCCCTCAGGCATACTAAAAATTTATAGTTAACCTAGTTCCTCAAAAAACTTGTCATAGTGCTCATGTTGTTCTACTTTAATAAATAATTCAGTTTACAGAAAGTGATGATGGATACAGGATTTTAGAAAAATACAAAGTGTGTTTTATCCATCACCTGACAGTAAAGAGATGTTTAGCACAGTATGGAACAGAACTCAAGTCTTTGTGATAGACACCTTGGGCATGTCCCTTGGGTAAGGAGGTAGGAATGAGGCTGTCGTGCCATGGTGAGGAAAGCAGTTAAAAGGAAATGAAAATGCCAGAGTAACTATTGAAAAGCTGCAAGCAAAGCTTGACTTAGCAAAAGGTTACATAGAAAGGAAGTTCAGGACTGTTGTAGGCAGCATAAGAGTTAGAATATATTCTGAAAAGGAAGAGACACAGGGTTGTAAAGAGGTTCAAATAAGGCTACAATCTCTTTCTTATCGTTACACATTCAGTTTCCTGGAGTGTTTGCAGTCCTTCAGATGGGTACATGGTACTTCAGTGATGTGATTTAACCTGGCAGGCAGCTAAGCACCATGCAACCCTTCACTCAGTAGAATTCCCCATTCAGTAGAGTGGGAGAGAGAATCAAGACCCCCCAAAAAAAGGTAAAACTCATGAGTTGAGATAAAGACAGTTCAATAGGACAGAAAAATAAGGGAAAATAATAATTATGACAAATGAAAATACAAACCAGGCAATACACAAAGCAATTGCTGACCTCCCACTGACTGATGCCCAGTCAGACATTGAGCAGCAGCCACTGCCTAGCCCCAGCTCCCCCCAGTTTTACTGTCCTGCATGATGTCACATGGTACGGGATGTCCCTGTGGGCAGCCTGGGTCAGCTGTTCTGGTCCTGTCCCCTCCCAGCTCCTGGTGTGCTCCCAGCCTTCTCGCTGGCAGGGCAGCAGGAGGAGCTGAAATGCCCTCAGCTTTTTGGGACACTGCAACAGCTTAAACATCGGTATGTTATCAGCATTACTTTAATCCTAAATCCAAAATGCAGCACCATATCTAGCTACTGGGAAGAAAATTAACTCTGTCTCAGCTGAAACAAGTACATTCAATAATGCACATAAGTCCATGATGAAACAAGGACAGGGTAAAATGAATGTAAGGTTATCTGCACAGAAAATGTGGAGATTTTCCTTTTTCAAGTAACAAGGAACATTCCCTTCAGTGTCATAACTGGATTACATGACTGCAGATCAATACAGAACAAAATCACTTCTAGTCAGCAAGGTTTCTCTTGTTTTCCAGACTGAAATTAGCAAAATATATAATGCAGTTTGTCCTTCATGGCTCATTGCCTTGGTTGACTAGTTGGGTAGCATTATGTTTAGTGCAGAAAACTTAATGACCCTTGGCTCTAATTTATAAACAATACATTATTTTTTGAAAAAGGCAGTCTGCAGAGCACTCTTTAAATTTGCCTTCATAGACCTTCTAGCAGTCAGATCATGGTGGCATGTTCTGATACCACTTGTCACTATTTATTCATTTATGCAGTAGAAATACAATGCCAATAATTATTGGCCTCAAACAGGACTGCAAAAATGCTTGAATTCATTTTTGGCTGATGTGAAACCTGTCCTTTAGTTGTGTAAGTGCATGCATGTTTTCCAAGAGGAAAAAAAGATGACTTTTCTCAAATGCTCGTTGACCCAATTCTTGATGTGTGAATAGGGAATGGAAAGTTCCACTCCGAAGGGGGGGGGGGGGGAAGTTTGTACAATTATTATTATTATTTGGATGAACTCCATTCTTGCTCATGGTGCCAAGGTGGCAATCCATTCTATGCCACCATATTGCCTTTTGATTAATTGTTTTTAGTCTTGCTAGTGTAAACATTATTCATTCATCTTGATACTATAATCGTTTTCACTGCACAAAGTAGCAGCTGTTATACAAAACTTAACACCATAACTGCATTTTGTATTGAATCTGCCTCATCAATGTGTTGTTGGTTGTGGTTTTTTCAACTGGAGTCAACTTTTAAACAGCTTCCATGTCAAAAATAAATAAATAAATAAATGTATAGGCATTGGTGCTTGTCTTTTTTTTTTTTTGCCTAATGATATTTCACAGTTTTGTAATGATTTTTCATTAGTTGTGGGTTTTTTTTGTTGTTGTTTTGTTTTGTTTTTTTCCTGGAACTACACAGATTTGGGGGATGTTTTCAAACCACACATGCTGTACCTCATGGTAAACTTCTAAACTGGTAACAGAGTTTCTTCTCTCCAGATGAAACGTACTGTGGCTTAAAACAAAGATGTTGGTACAGGCAGAAAAGATGTATTTACGTCAGTCCAAGTCCCCCATTGAATGTGAATGCATGAGAATTAAGCTCTGAAAATAAAAGTAGCTAAATTGTCTGAACTCCAAAATAATTGGAAAAAAAAAAAAAATCAGGTTTGTGTTGCTTTATTTGTTTCCACTGTTCTCTATAGCTGGCTAAAATAATTGAATAAAATTATAGAAAATTATGATTGAGACTTGCAAAACAGAAGGGGAGAAAATAGAATACCTGGTCCCGCTAGGTCTTGTTGTTTATGGAATAGCTCCTCTTCAGCACCCTCAGTGTTTAGCCTACATTCAGTTAGTCATGCACATGTTTTTGTCAGTTACTTATGCTGCAGAGACAGGATCTTAGATTTAGTTTTGTCTTTGATATCAACGTTGACACTTGAGGCTATAGTCCTCCCAATTTCTAAATGCAGTTTTCATTAGCATGTAGATTGTAGAAACAAGGGTGTCTTTCTGTGAGATGAAAAAAAAGAGGGTATTTCTGATATTGTTATACATTTCAGTGTTCAATTTCTAAGGTTTTGTTTACAAGAATAAATTACGAGTGAAATCTAAAATGTTGCTGGGGGGGAGTAGCTAGGTTCCCTGTATCAAGAATGGAGAACTCTTCTATCATAGTATATTTCTTGGGTATGCTACACTGTGTGCTCATCATTGTCTAAAAACAGTTAACAGTGCTTGTCCTGTTCAGAGCTAACTGATGTTGTGTTAAACCAGCTCTCTTTAAAAATATATAGTGCTTTCAGTCTTTTTGATACTGGAATTTTCATAAAGGACTCGTTTATCAGATGCAGAACATGACTGATGTGTTTCCTTTTCCCACTGTCCATGATAATCATGTGCATGACATAAGTACTATTTGGTCTTGCATTTTTCATATCCAGGGAGGATAGAGACAGTAGCAACTCATAGCTCCTTTTGATATTTGAAAAAGTAGTGGCAACCTTTGAATCTAATTTAGTCCTTACATTATATTTATGTGTAGATGTTGTTATTTTAGTAGTTTAATATTTTTTCACCAGTTTCTGTCAATAAATCTTTTTGTTGCATACTGATAATGAAGAGCAGCAACATGCTGTACAGTGGCAGTCGTTTTGTCAAAATGCAAATAGCATCAAGAGCATACCCTTTAAAATTATGTATTGTAATTAGACATTGACATCTGGTATGGACTATGAATGCTTATTTGTACACCTGCAGGCTATTTGATATGACGAGATCCAAAGTATCTGGAGAATTTGAGTGCAGATGGAGTTTAGTGATTTAATTTAATATAGCAACTGTGTGCAGAATGTATTGAATTTGTAAGTATTGTAATATTTGTATGCCGCATAGGTTCTATGTACTTAAAAGTTGTTCATTACATAAACAACTCTTTCCTCCTTCTGCTGATTTTCATAATTGAATGAAAAGTGAAGGGATAAGCCTGACAATATTACAATCTTGGAGAGTGGAAAAAGTTTTATTGAAACCCACCTTAATTTATAATAACATTTTACACTTAGAGAGGACTGAAATGGCTACCCATGAAGCAAATATATGGAACAGCATGCCTAAGGTATATCTGAGGAATCTCACATCAAATGGCCTGAGGATAGAGAAGTTCACTCAACATTCATAATTATTATAATGACCTTGTTTATTCTGGAGTTCAGTTTAATTTGCAAACTTTAAATTAGAGTTCCCATGCCTTGGCAAAATACTGTTTTAGCCTACTTTTAAATACTGAATGAAAGGATTACAGAAACATGAAATTAAGGATTGCATTACCAATTTGCTGTAGCAATATTCCAGAATGTGTGATTCAGTGTCATTCTGTACCACTCTCCGTACCAGAAAAGTTCTCTCCTGGGAAATGAGGACCAGGAACAAGACTTCTGCCTTTTGTTAGTGGCTTCTCCTGTCTTAAGTCACACTTGTTCTCATTTTTCTCATTGTTCCGTTGCTTTAAGGTAAGGTCTGAAACCAGAAACGTGAGACGTAATTATGTACAAGGAAGAAGAATAAAAAGTGACTTTCTCCCAGAAATGCTACAACTTAAGTGGTGAGGGGTATTCATTGTCCTCGTAAAGGATAGCTTCCTTGTTTCACGCACTAATCTCAAGCATGTAGTCACTGGTGCTTCTCCTTCAGCTACTCCAGCAGTGCATGAAGAGGGAGCTCTGTGTAAGCAGCAGTGACTACTGGAGCTGTGTCACACTGCAAAACCCTTTCCCTCCTGGTGTGTACATACCCTGTGCGAAATCTGACACTTTGCTGCTGGGAGGGAGCCTGAAGCACTTGTACCTTGGAGTCTTAGTTCTCTGTATCTGGTATGGGCTTTACATGTTTATTTGCTCACCCATGGGCATCTGATTTTTTGGATTTGCAAAGCAACAACCTATAAGTCTGCAGTTCAAATGTATAACTTGTTTTCTAGCTTTGTATCATCTGGAAGGACTTACACCCAGTCCCTAGTTCACTTGCTTTTAGCCTCTTTATCAAGAAAAATCCATTCTACTTGCAGACTCATTGTTTGCTTGAAAAAAAAAAAAAATACAGCACACTTTGCAGTAGTGTCATAAGTTTGTTACCCTGAAGTAATTTGACTGGACAAATGATGTGAATCTTGAAATAAAATTAGCATCAGCATTAGAGAAGTTGATACAGGTAGGAGAGACAAGACTAGGTAGGATTGGAATAGTAAAAAAAATAAAATAAAAATACCCGAATAGCATCACATGTGTGCAAACCACATAGAAAAGATTTGGAGGGACCCCAGTCTTGGCAGCATGTTTTGAGCTGAAGAATTACCATCGCAGCAGATACGATCTACTTTTATTGCTGGTCAAAAGCAATGACTAAACACTGCTTCATAATTGTTCATTTGGCAACACTATCACTGAGAGAATATTGTATAGCCTTTCACTATAATCACACGTGCAAATGCTATATCATTAGTGCCTGGTTAATAAGGAAATCTTGCCATACTGTTTGACCACTGGACATGAGTGAGTGACACTGAATTATTTCTGTTTCATTTTCTTTGCATACACATTTATAAATGGTAAATACTCCTTTTCAGTTTCTTGCCCTTTCTTCAGCAGTGTTAGGTTCTCCAATTACATTGAATGAATTAATTAATATGTCATGATCAAGCTTTCCCTCAGAATTTTTTTCCCCTGGAAATTTTGAAGACTACTGAAATGGTTGCAGTAATCAAGTAAGAAGGCTTTACTTGGCTGACGCGCTGAGAGAGGCTTTACTTTGTGTTCTGCAAGTCCACTGTGTTCTGCTGCCTTTGTAGAACTGCTGTCAAAGGAAATACAGCATAACAGAATTCGGTCCTTTCTCCTTATTCAAATTGTATGCCTATCATTTCTTCATTTTCATATGATTGTCTTCTGCTATTTTTAGGTGACAACTGTACATCCTTGAGTATAATAATGGGAAATGAAAGGTAAAAGTGTTTGTTTTCCTAACACATAAGGAAACTGTTTCCCGTTTCCTAACAGATTGCCATTTGGCAAACAATGTTTTTAAGTATACTGCTGAGAAAATTAGTATTTTTTTCAATGAAAAAAAAGTGGAAAAAGGAATGAATATAAACTCTGGTTTTATTTTTATTTCCCAGCTATTTTATTTTATAATACCATCAGAAAGAAGCGTTGGGCTTTCTCCTTTGAGTATTGGTACAAACCGTCTCATCCATAGGAAAATAATACACCTATCACCATTAGTCTTTGAGCTCCTTGTTTCTTCCTGCACCTATATCTGCAGGAAGAAAGCGTAACAAATTAGGAACTTAGGCCTTGTCTCATCAGAGGTAGGATGATCCTCCCCACGCCCAGCAGAGGCCCTGACAGCTCCCTTCCAAGAGTGTTGCTCTTTTTCACTTTCTTCAATACCCTGTCATTTGTTCAGCTAATTGGGCAGTTTAAACTAGGTCAGTCAACTTGTTCTGTAAATCTGCCTGGGAAGCGTAGAGGTACATGTAGGAGGCAAACCAGAATATATCTGATTTTGTTGACTTTAGCCCTTGATTTATTGTTTGTTATTGTATAATTGGGTTTCAGTTTCTGTCATACCAAGTGCTGTAAGCCAGAGCCACACATGTACAAGCAAAGCAGCATTTCAGAACCAATTGTACAAAATTTGTCCACCTTTCAGATGTAACTCCTTCCTGGCATATAACACACTTATGGATTAAATAATTGATTAATGAAGAAAAATACCCATTTGAATAACTAACAGAAATGCAGTATCCTGTTGCCAAAGCAAGTAATGAGCTACTGAGAAAAAAGGAAGCCCTCTGTGATCTCTGGATATTGCAATGTAATGCTGTCTGTAATAACACAATATTAATTAAATGATGGTGGAATCATGGACAGCAACTGCTTTGCAGAAAAATTGTCTTTCCATTTCCAGTTGGCACTGAAGGGATTCAGAATGATTTGCTGTGCCATGAATAAGACAACAAACTTGCATCTCAGACATCAAAAAAGGGCAGAAACAGTTTTATTCCAGGAACAGCTATATTTTCATCTTGTACACAGTCTCCTTCTTGTACAAAACAAGGCATATCTTTTGTCAGATAGACTACCATATGGTATGACCACAAGGACAGTCTTGTCTCATCACTTAATATTATTATTTTTGCTCATTTGTAAGTACAGGATACAAAAATGAATGGGCACCTTAACACCAGTCCATCATGGCTCATGGGAACCTGAAAAAAATGCTTTTTAAATAGCCAAAAGTGCTTGAACACTACTTTGTTTCTTTTGCCAAGTTCTCCTGTCTGAGCTGAACATACTCACTATGAATACTTAGAAGACATGTTGATCTTAGTAATGAGAGATCAGAGAACACAGAGCCAGCATTGAAGTAGGTGAGTCCTGTATAAAGCTAAGAGACAATAACTCTGTGGCTGAAGTGAAATGCTATTTCTATACATTCCTTGGTAATAAAAGGTATAGTAGTGCCTCCTTTTGCCTTATCTTGGAATTTCTAGGGATCTCAATTTGCTAATTTAACAGTATAGTGATGTAAGCAAGGGTTAAACAAATATAAAAATTTTAGTTAAGTGGCTGATCTGGTTCATGACAAAATCTTTCCACCAAAAATATTGATTTAGTATGTTAGCATAAGTGAAGTTTTCCAATATAGAGAGCATACCAAATGTAAAGCGTGGTTAAACCAGTTTCAGAAACATCCCATGTACCTTCAGAAGGGAGATGTAATCAGAGCAGAGCTGCCCTGCAACATGCTAGATAATGTTCAAAACTGTAGAGAACAAGAGCTATAATCCAGAAAACCTCTCATTTTAATAGGAGAGTTGTCATAAAAAATGCTATGCTCATTGGTACATAGAAGAAGAACAAAAAGGAGGAATCTTTTTATAAGCCATGATAAACATAGAAGAGATGCTCAGAAGTTAATGACTAGCCAAATTGTTTTTTTATTTTTTTATTCTAGAATTTTAAGAGAAGGGTTGCAATAAGTGTATTTCTAATTGGAATGGGTTTACCTGGCAAGGTTTTGGTAGCAGGGGGCCATAGGCATGGCTTCTGTGAGAAGGATCTAGAAGCTGCCCCATGTTTGGTAAGGGCCCCACAGCTGACCAGAGCTGAGCCAGTAAGTGATGTTGTTTTGCACCTCTGTGAGAGCATATTTAAGACTGGGAAAAAACGCTGCGCCACTCAGCAGCTGGGAGGGTGAGAGGAGTGAGAAACAGCCTTGCAGGCGCCAAGGTCAGTGAAGAAGGAGGGGGAGAGGTGCTCCAGGCGCCGGAGCAGAAGTCCCCTGTGGCCTGTGGTGAGGCCCACGGTGAAGCAGGATGTCCCCCTGCAGCCCATGGAGTACCACGGTGGAGCAGGGTTCCACGCTGCAGCCCATGGAGGAGACCACGGTGGAGCAGGTGGACCTGCACTGACGGAGACTGCGGCCTGTGGAAGACCCCTGCCGGAGCAAATTCCAGGCCAGACCTGTAGGCTGCAGAGAGGAGACCACGCAGGAGCAAGTGACCCGGCAGGAGCTGCTCCCCATGGAGGCCCAGGTTGGAGCAGTTTGCTCCCGAGGGATGTACCCCATAGTATGGACCCATATCTGGAGCAGTTCTTGAAGAGCTGCTGCCTGTGGGCAGCCCATGCTGGATCGGTTCAGCAAGGACTGCATCCCGTGGGAGGGACCCCACAGCACAGGGGACAAGAGTGACCGAGAAGGAGCGGTGGCGAAGAAGCGCTATAGACTGACCATAACCCCCATTCCTCCATTCCCCTGTGCCACTCAGGGGAGGAGGTGGAAGAGGGTGGATGGGGGGGGGGGGGGAGAAGGTGCTTTTGGTTTCTTTCCTTTGTTTCTCACTTCTCTAGCTTATAGTAATAAGTAAGAAGCAATAAACTTTAGCTTATAGTAATAAGCAATAAATCTTACTATCTCTCCATGCTGAGTCTGTTTTGCCCATCATGGTAATTACTAGGTGATCTCCTCATCCTTATCTCAACCCTTGAACCCTTTTCATCGTATTTTCTCCCCATTCGTCTTTGAGGAGGGGGAGTGAGAGAGTGGTTGTGGTGGAGCTCGGCTGCCCACCCGAGTAAAGCCATCACAGTTATTAGTCCCTGTTGGCATACTTGGAATAGTAAGTCATGCCTAGATCTTACAATCTAGATAGGTAGCTTTAAAAACATGACAAAGGGATGTAGGTCATGTCACAAGCCTGTGGCAGAATGAAACCTAGAAAAGGACTCCCAGATTGAACCCAGTGAAGACATCAGTTTTACACTGACTTTCCCACTGCTGCCAGGAGGTATGCGTGAGAACAAGATGCCATTAACAAAAAAGGTGCGTGTTTTCATGATTAGATCACCCCCTTGGGAACAGAAAAGATAAAGGAAAGCTATATTCATCTCTAAATCTTATAAACTTTTTTTTTTTTTTTAATGTGTGTTAATAAAAATCTTCTAATTACAAATGCATTGCTTCTCTCTCCCACGGAACTGGAACTATTTCAGGAAAATATACGGGCTGGCAATGGGAACCCAGAGTCAAAAAATGAAGTTAGAGTCAATGGCTGTGTGAAGAAACCAAGTCAATTCTTGCTAATGTTTTGTGTCTTTATTTTTCAGATCTTTTTTCTTTTCTTTTTTTTTTTTCCAAACTTCCTATTTCCAACAATCAGTTCTGCTCAGCAACTTTATTAACGTGTCATTTCAAAGACCAGACTTGTACCTTCTGTGTTGCTCTGCCTCCCCTGAGGGAGTCTGCCTTTCCCAGCCTAAATGCAGACTTGTAGCTAATGTCAGCTTCAGCATCACTAGCAGCTTTGATGGTCTCTGGTTTCCTTCAGCTTCTGTAAGACTGCGCTTCTTTCACCCTCTGGGTTAGTGGTAGTTCTGAAGGGTCATGGTTGCTATAAAATAACTGTCTGGCCAGCTGAGTGCCTGCAGGTCAGTGGTTTCTCCACAGGAGCATTGACCTATGGTGTATGCTAATGTGAGAACATGTGAAGCCTCTGGCTACCAGTAATGAAAAGTTCATTTATGTAATTGGCTAGCATAATGTACTTTGTGCAGCTGTAAACCTGGGTTTGACTTGGCATTCATGGTCCTCGTGATATAGAAATTCATCTTGTCTAACTTTATCGTGTGCTACACCATAGTATTGTTAAATGTATACCTGTGTCAGTAGCTGCAACTTTGTGCTTTGGAGAAAAGATGCTTAACAGTTAAAATGTTTTACTCCTTCTCCTTCCTTTAAAATGCTGGTCAGGTGGGCAAATGGAAACTGGCATGGTTGACCCCAGGTATATACCATCTCGTCTCCTGTCTCCCTCACCAAGTAGTTCAAGGCCTCCATCAGTTTGGCAGACTTTGGCAGGCACATGGCCTGCACAATGTGTGTTTGTACAGGTCTTGTGTAAAGTTGAGCACAGCAGTGGCTGGAAGGAGGGAAAAGGTGGCGCAGCCTCCTGTGTTGTTTCTTGCTGTGCTGTTGATCCCATGAGTCAATCCACTCCAGCTTTCTAGCTAGTTCACCCTTTGTATGAGTTATCCTTCTGTGTCACTGAGTGATATTTCAGGAACCAAGTCAAACATTAAAAATAACTATCTCCTATCATTTATTTTTATGAATTTGTATTATTTTAGGCAGCAATTACTGGCTGACTCAGTCACAGTCAATGGAGAAGTGTCATTTTAAGTAACTCAGGCCAAGATTTGAAAAAGAATGAGACTATTTGATAAGATGTCTACAAGTGAAGGTTGTAGCCTTGTCAGTGATGACATTCTAAGTCCTATCATGTCCTGTGCAAACTGTCATAACCTTTAAACAGGGGCTTTGACAAGATGAATCACTTATGTCAAATGAAGGGATGGGTCAGAGCCAGGCTGTAATAAAAAATGGAAAGTTCAGTGGGCTTTTATTTTGTGGAGCCTTAAACTGATTTGAAGGATTTAATTAATAAATAAAAGATCTCATGAAAATTGTAGAGTAGCTTTTTTGACTAAAAAACCTGACCTCAAGCCTTGAAGAGACATAGATAAAGACATAATTTTAATAATTCTTTGTGCTGTGCCACTTGTCTTTAAAAGGCTGGAAATTCTAGATATCAATATAGTTGAATGCGTATTTCTGTACTGATTAAAAATGTCATTAGGTTATGGTAAAATGGGTAATGTTGTATACAGTTATAAAGGTAGAGAGAGTCACATCCTAAACTCTTCTTGTACTTGTTCTTAAATTGGCCCAAACATCTTTGTACTATAAAAGTCTTCTGCTGATGAAATAATTTCTCAGCTGACCCCAACAATCAATTTTTTCTTCATTTTTTGATCAGGCAGTAATGGCTGAAGTGCAAGCAGAAGTAAATGCATAAACAAATGGCCTGATTCATGTGTCTGATCTGAAGACAAAAAAAAAAAAAAAAAAAAAAAAAAAGTGCACTAGACGATAAAAGCCTTCTGCTTTGCAGAAAGGCAGCTGAACTTCACCCTCTGTGTTCACAAGGATATTAGGTTGCAGAGCTAAAGCCACTTCCAAAGTGAGTGGAATTGGCCTGAGGAAGGGTGCAGCCATGACATGAAAAGCAATGTGAAACAGCTTTTCATAGAGGTGGAAGTCATCTTCTCTGAGCCATTAAAGTTCTACCTCAGAACCAAGCGTTACCCAGGTATGTCCTCTGCAAAATAGTCTGTGGGAAGAACATAACTGAAAAAAAAAAAAAAAAAAAAAAAAAAACTGAGAAGCTGATGGGAAAGAGGTAACAAAAAATAACAAGGTGTGCACATTTAGCCAGTGCACAGAAGTTATAACAGCCATTCATTTGTAACCATTCATATATGTACAGATGACAACAGCTATTTACTATCTTCGTTAACAGCTAGGGGGCTTTCTCCTTTTTCCTGTGGAGTGAACCATTCTTTTCTAACTGTAGATGTGGTTTAATAAATTCTACTTCACTTGGATATTAGAATGGCATCTGATGTGCTTTGCAAAGCATTCTCTTTACAAGGCTTTTCAAACCTATTTTTATATTTGTTCTTTGATGTAAGAGACTTTTTTTCCACCTAGCTCATAATACATGAAAGGCAAAAAATAAAATAATTGCCAACTGAGAACATTCAATGGGAAAAAACAGGTACTTCCCCAAAAAGAAGATTTTCATATGGATTTATACTAATGTCTTTTAACAGATCTATCCTGTATTAAAGGTTTTACAGGTAATATGTGTGTTATATCAGAATACACTGTCAGACACTTTGAAAGGTTCTTGTCAACTTATCATCACTTTGTGAAAAATAATAAAACAGGTCCCTTTTTTGTTTCTTTCTAAAGGTATTTCATAAAAAATGTCCACCTTGATAAATCTGTAGAGAAAGAGTCTTTAGTCAAGATAACAGTGACCAACTTCTGTGACAGTCACTCCAGGTGACACACGCAAAAATTGGAGAAATAGCTGGCAGTGCCCTGGTTAACAGTCCCCACAGCTATTTTTCACCTTTCCTGTCTGCTTCGCCTATTCTTGTTTTCTGGGGTGCTATATTTTGACTTATGGTCACTGTGTTTCTTGAGGTGTCTTTTTTTCACTCCTACTAGCAGAAATCCACACTTGTCTTTATCTTTGGGCCATCCAACAATAGTTTTGATAGTTTTCAATGTTGTTGTCTTCCAAGCCTCATCTAAAGAGTGGCTTCATGTTCTTAGGTCTCTCTCTGCCTTAAAATTTATTACTTCTTTTTATCGTAGAGGAACTGAAATTAGCTGAAATTTATTCTTCTGCTGATGCTCCAGGGCAGAAGCACTAAATCTCACTCTCTCCAAAGGCTTCTGTTACATCTCCCTCACTTCTGTTTTATCCCCTCCTGCAGCCAGGGTAGCCTAACTATGGCCTGTGACCTTTGGCCAATGTCATTCTTTGCCTTTGTCATTGCCAATGTCATTCTAGTTTTGCATTTGCTGCTCAGTCTCATGAACAAACTGCCAAATACCCTGACTAAGAATGAGGCAACAAGGTAGCCTGTTCTCCATGATCCCTTGGGAGGCCTCTCAGCAGTGGTCCTGAAAGCATTGTGCTGCAGGAGAGGAGTGCAGCTCTGGTTTGTGCTGATGGCATCTACCAGAACTGCTCCCTGCCCAGCATGACCAAAATGGGAGTGATGTACCCTCATATGATCTGTCTAAACAACTGACTATGCAAGTTGCTCCATGTTAAATATTTGAGGGTCCAGAACAGCAAATATGTTTATTTGTTTTTTTCCTCACATGGTTACCTGTGTATCGTACCTTGCATTCACTGACTGTCCAATTTTATGTTAATAGACTCCTTCTCCTCAAAATATCACTCAGGTGGGGATCTGGATCATTAACTAGTTGTTTAAGCCCTGATGATGTTTACTCCCTATTCCCAGTTGTGAGGGTGATTATCCTTTCCCCTTCCCAATACAGAAAAGTGACTGAGCTTTTGCTGAAGGTTTACAATAGTGTCTGCAAAAAATGAAAATCAAAGTAAAGCCCCTATAATAGGAACTCTTCCTGCCTCCCTGCCTCGTGCATGCTCTCATCTGTCCTGCTCTTAGTAATAAGCCTCAGGCTAGTGAAATCCCAGGAGATTGGGCTGCTCAGGTTGAGGTAATACTGACTGCATAGTTTGCCAAATTAGTCTATAATAATTACATTCTTAAACTGGTCTGTTCTCATGGTTAATTTGGCTGGCAGAAAATGAAGAAGCTATTTTTGCAGCATATATACACCATATGAATATAATTGCTTGGAAGCACTGCAGACTCCAGGACTGACTGCTTTTTTTTAAAAAAAAAAAAAAAAAAAAAAAAAAGTATTTCTAATGAGCTTGAGGCAGGCTGTGCTGTTGGCAGTTGCCTGGGTAACCACGACCAGACCTTTACCTGGATCATTCTGTGGAGGAATATACACTAATTCTGATATTTGGTCTCCACACTATTTTATGGAGATAAGGTCAAAATATATCTTTAAGCGTGTCCCTAGTGCATGCATCAGAGAAAATGATCAAGCTATTGACCCCTTACACAGGAGACCTGTGTATGACTGGAATAGCAAGGAGCTAGTTCCCTTTGCTTCTGCATCTAATTGCAAATTCTGTCCTGCAAGGACAGAAATGAGTTACAGCATCATGGGTGTCTGAACTGAGTCTGGATTTTCAGAAGCAGTTGTAAACCCCACAGGTGCGGATGGCAACGTGTTTTTTTTGTTGTTTTTTGTTTTTTTTTTTGCCATCCACACAAGTCAAGAGGTCCATAGACCCCACAGGGGGAACCCAGGCTTTCATGGCCACCAGCCTGCATTTCTGAATGGGGCTGACTCTGCAGAGCACTCGAAGATTTCAGTTAATGCAGACAATGTCTGTCTGCTTCAGTGCTGCTTTCTGCAGGGAACATATCTCTGTGCAATTCAATGAGCTGCTTGAAATTCCTAAATTACTTGTGTCCCTGTAACCTTGGAGACTACATTCCTCCTACTGCTACAGCAAAAATGTTGGAAGCAAAGTTTAGCGGCCTTTGGAGCATGCTGCAAGGTTGATTTATCTGGAGGTTTGAAAAAGGGAGGAGGTTTGAAGGTGAAAATGGGAAGGTGGTACAGCAGTACCTGCTAGGTGTGTTAAATAGGAATGGAAATCCAATCCCCAATGTTGAGATACATTGCGTAAGGCTTGTATAAATACAAAAGAGATTTGTACTTGTAACTGTAGTTAGAACATGCAGAGTAGTATGGATTATCAAAAAATCCACCTTTTAGCAGGAGGCAGAAAAGATGGCTAACAATATAAGAAACAGTAAGGCAAATTTTATTTTAGCTTTTTCCTTTTTTGATAATTTTGTCTAAAATTAAGGGTAGAGTATTAATAATTATAAACATGCTGTTTTTCCTGTGGAATAACATTCACAGGAAAATCATTATGCAATTAATGGTGGAATAGGTATGCTGCTAGAGCTTGAAGAGTAAATCTTGCTTGCTGCCAAATAGACACAGAAATCCTGAAGTTATTGCTGCCTCTTTCTGCTGTGGGATGTTTTGAAGAGGTCTGAGGATTAAGAATATAAAATGGATTTTAAAATACTTCATTTTTTAAATGGTGCAAGGGATGAACACAGAGCCTGAGACTTTTCTTCTGATTTAAGCCACAAGTTTTAAATCTGCTACTTTAGATCCCTTTTCTCTAAACAAATCCAACGAACTGTAACTCTGAAACATCCTTATTTGCAGCCTCTCTAAACTCCTCAGTCTGTCTTTTAACCTGGTATTTTTTGTTAAGTGCCTTTTTCTAGCTGCACCTGTAAAACTGTGATTGTGTTTTTCAGGTTATTTTAATCGGGGAGCTTGAGGACAGTCATGCCAGATAACATGACAAAAAATGTATTTTTTGCAGGAGGATGAACAGTGTCCATATCAGACAAATCTACTGAGACACAAATCTTCATGTCAGAAAAACAATGGAGCATCACTGCTGTCATCTTTCTTCCTACCTAAGCACATGCAATGGGTTTTTTGCTTAAAAAAAAAAAAAAGGCTGTTAGTGAGCACAGATGAATACATCAACAGATGACCACAAAAATGAAGTGGCAACTTGCTTGGAAGACTATCCTGTTTGCAAGTTTACTTTTATTGATCTGAAGCACCTTCTTCCTCTGATCTTCTGCATCTGGAGAGCTTGAGTACTAAAGGAACTACTAGGGAGCACAGATTTCACAGAGAAAATAGGAAAAGGTCAGGAAAGCCTTTGCCATTCTGTATGTTAGTTTCTCATATCTGCTGTTTTCTCAACTCTGGAGAAAACAGAAAGGAGTGAATTCTCAATAATCCCTAACAGGTCATCAGTTCTCTGCAGAGTGTAACCTAGAAAAACTTTTGGAAACCCAACCTCTTTCCTTTAATTTTTTTTTCTGAGCATATTTGGGCTGCTCTCTGATGGATGGTGGTGACTAAGGGATTACAAATCTTTACAGAAAAACTCTCTTCCTTGGGAAGCTAGCAGCTTGTCAGGAACTTGTTTTAGACTCTCCATTCTGGGCTCTTTTGAATATCTGCCTGGTTACTCATCAAGAGCCACATGTTGCCAAGAACACTTGAAAATACAGCCTCAGCTATAGGTTGCTGGTGTCCTCAAATGCCTGTCTCTGCTGAAACCTGATTCACTAGAACCAGTACAGCAGCCTGTACTGGGTCTGGCTGGGATGTTAACTTTCCCTGCAGCAGCCCATACAGTGCCACGCTCTGCACTTGTAGCTAGAACAGCAGTGTTATCACACCAGTGTTGTGTCTGCTGCTGAGAAGTGCTGGTACAGCATCAGGACTTTCTCTGACCCTCCTAGGGGGTGGGCAAAAAAATGAGAAAGGAACATCACCAGGGCAGCTGACCTAAACCAACCAAAGAGATATTCCATCCCATATGATGTCACACTCAGCAATAAAAGGTGGAAGAAGGAGGAAGAGGGGAGGGGTGGGCTTTCGTTGCGAAAACGTCTGTCCTCCTCACAAACACCGGCTACATGCGTTGAGGCCCTGCTTCAAGGCCGTGGTCAGGCATCGCTCATTTGCGGGAAGTAGAGAATAATTTCTTTCCTCTGCACTTCTACATAGCCTTTACTTGTTTTGTTTTGCTGTTCCCTTTCCCCCTCCCTTTCCCCTTTCCCTTTTTCCCTTTAGTTGAGTTGTTAATTAATAATATTTCCTTAATATATATATATTTTTCCCTTTAGTTAAATTATCCTTATCTCAACCCGTGAGTTGTTCTTTCCTTTACTTCTTCCCCTCCTCCTCTGAGGAGGGGGAGTGAGAGAGTGGTTGTGGTGTTCAGTTGCCCAGCACGGTAAAACCACCACACAGCCAAAGATAGGCCTAGAGATGCCCTGTGAGCTTCTCAGGCAGCTCTGAGGCTGACCTATGACATCTGGAGCTCATCCCCAGCACAGAATTCCATCCGTGTCAAATGATGCTGCAATTTGGTGACCCAATTCCCTAGGTTCATAAACAAGAGCTTCTGTGCAGTCGTGCTTACTGAGTGACCTAAGCAATATTTGACCCCTAGAGTTCCAGATAGCTAGTGCTAATACAATGTTTCATCCAGGGGAGTTGATGTGGGGGGAAGGGAGGAAGAAAGAAAAAAAAAAGAAAAAGCTGCAAACCAAAACCAGAAACAATTGGAAAGTTTATCTTGCGTTCCTACCAGCAATCCTTTGTTGTGTTTCAAACACATTGCTTGGCTGCAAGCCCTTGTTTCCATTTGAAAGCCCACAGAAAAAATCTGAAATGTTTAGCCTGACTTCTGTGACAGTCTTGGCTGCTAAACGAATATATTACTTTGCAATCAGAAGTCTGAAAAATGAAAATATCCTATAATGCTTTGCTTCCTTCCACTTTAGCCTGTTCCAACACTTAGGCTATCCTTTAAATAAAATGTAATAATAAATGACAGCTGGGATGATTGATATAGAAAACCACAGAGGAAAGTTTTCTACATGTATTTTTTTTTCTTTCAGTGGTATGGACACTGCTGGTATTAGTGGACTCAATAGCAGTCCTTCCAGGTAAACAACATAACATAACTGCTTTGTGACATTTTACTGTCCTTAAACTTGCTCTGCCCTCATAGTTTTCAAATGTGGGCTTCCTTTAAAAAAATAAATCATTTCAGTCAGAGGTATGGTGGGCAGTGAGGAGATGGTGGTGCCTGGTTTCTGCTCAACTAGCTGGAATTATCCAAGGAGCAAGGGAAACAGTTTCTCCCAGAAAATGACAAATGTACTGCTGTTGTAGTTCAAATAACTTATCTAATATTCATGAATGTATCTGTGGTTCTTGTTTGCTGACAGTCAAATAACAGCTTAAAAACTTCAAACTATTAACTGTGCACTTATGGGGGAGAGGGACGGAGAGGGTTAACTTCATTTTTAATCCTTATCCTCACTACGATCTCGTAGGAACAGCTCACACCTGTAATACAGCTTAGAGCCCTTATGCTGTAAGGCTCCCCTCAAGCTCCCCTTGGAGCTTTGGCATCTCTATTGCAACACTTACCCAAAGCTCCCTGCCAAAGGTGGATGCTGTTGCTGTGACTGGAACTCCTCTAATCTTCTCTCATCAGGCCTGGACGCACCAGTTGTCATTACAGGACCGCAGAAATGTGGCACAACTGAAGAAGGTTCAGCCTCAAAACATAGTCTTGACTTTTCTGACTGATTTTTTTCCAGTTTTGTCAGACCTGCACTCTACTTCAATCTGATTCTGATCGTATCCTGATATAGTTTGAGATCTGTTGTATCCATTACCTGAGCTTTCGATTAAACTCAGAGTTAAAATATTAGCAGCCTCCTGCAAAAAGCAGAATCTTTTTAGTTAATCTAAATGTTGTCAAATTAATTGCACTAAAGACATTTCTGCAGCTAATTTCTGAATGAAAAGAAATATACTTTCCTGGATGTTCATTTTTTACTGCGTGAATCCTCAAATCCAACTAAACTGTGCTGAATCATTCTGCTATAGCTTAACTACTTTGTGTTGGAAATAACCTAGGTGTTCTGTTTCTGATGTGGTAGCTAATTAAAGACATTCTGTCAAGGTTGACAGGCCTAAAATGTGTGTTGCACTGATAATTAAAAAGAAGAGCACCCTACCCATAATAAACTAGAGTCATGTTGCAATCTGGCTACAGAAATGTTTGCCCTGTAATCTGTGCTACTCTGAAGCATGGAATGGATTCTCAATGCAGAGAGAAAAGTACCTTATTTTTCCTCATCTCCTTTTTCTTCTACTTTGTCCAATTTTCTTTCACCCTAGTAAAAGTGCTTATAAGAGGATAACTTTCAGGTCATGCCCACCTCTCCCAGATCAGCCATATTTTGCAGTTTATGTTGTGTGTGACTAGCTTTGTTTTTTGAGGCAGAGAGGACAATGTGTTGTTCGGGACATTTCTAAATATGTTCATCAGTGTCATCTCCAGACATTTGTAGTGCAACAGTGATAGTCGAGGGTGCTATTTTTCCAAGGTTTTCTTGATATTTAAGATATTTAATTGGTTTTTGTCCTTTGCTGTGCATTTGCACTTCCTAAATGTACACTTAATTTAAAACATTTTGCTGGTAGGCTTATTTCCCTAGACAGCTTACATAATTAGAAGAGAAAGACTTCTTGTATAGATTCTCTCAAATCAGCCTTTGCAGAACTCTCACCTTTCCTTTTAGATAAAGGAAGATTAGAATCTGAGCTTAGGTATTTTGGCTGTGAGTATCTCCCTAGAGCTATTACAGTCACAGACAAGAATCACTATCCTTGTCAGATCTCTGGTTTGCAAGTCTTTGAATGTCTTGAATATCAGTGCAGTCTCTGTCCTTGGAAATATGCAGAGCTTGTGTGGACAAGGCCCTGAGTAACTTGATTTAACTCTGAAGTTGGCCCTGCTCTTCAGTGTGGGGTTTGGACCTTCAAGGGTCCTGTCCAATCTAAATTATTCTGTGAGTCTAAAAGTGACACCTCCTGGCATAACCTTGCAAGAGATTCCAAAATTTTACTCTCTCAATTCAGAACTAGCTCATCCCCTGAAGTGTGAAGATAAAGGACATACATACAGAACAAATCATACAGATCTTATATGTTTGTAAATGAAGTGATTAGGAATCTCATTTAATTGTTAAGAAAAGTGCTTCCAGTGTATTTTACCTTTTCTCTTATGAATCTCTGTTTTTCACTAGCAGTCTTCAAACTCTAACCATTCCTTGAGAGATAAGATATTGAGAAAGCAGCAGAAATCACTTATGCCGTGTCTAGTAAGTCAGTAGGGAGAAGAGTTCAGGACCTGCTGATGGTTTTACTTGTTGCACTTCCTACTACATTGTTCTCTTCAAAATAGTGCTTGAACAGACTGGATGAAAAGAACATCACTGAGTACAACACTAACTAGGTGAAGTGATCTGGATGGACTCTAAGGGCTTCTTTCCAACTCATCATGCTAGTATGGATAATATGCTTTTCTTCTGAAGTGAATAGCAGCGTGGAAAATCCAGTAGTAGCAGGAAAACAGAATGTGAGCGTGTGCCCAGAGGATTGTAGATGGCCTGTTAAGTGCAGAGAATGTAGCTTCCAGTGTGTCTTGTTGAGAAGATCTGATTCAGTTGGCACTTGTTGCCAGCTTCAGCAGCTTGTCTGGAAACATAAAGATACTGTGAGCCAAAGCACAGATATAGGCTGATCAGAACAGAGAAGGGAAAGTACCCTGTCAGTCTGCTGGAGCTGTGTAAGGTTCCCCAGGGGCTATATAAATAAAGGAGCTGTCTGGGCGGGAGGTTTGAAAGGAAGCCAGATGGCTGCAGTTGCTTGCAAGAAGGTTGATATGCCAAATAACTTTTTACATATCTAATGGGTGAAAAAGGTTTTGCCCTTGACTTCAGAGTAGCAGAGAGTTTGTCAGGATGCCTGATGCTTCTCTGTCTTTCTTCTTCCCAGACAGCAGGGTTTGCTATAACCATCCTGCAAATAGCTCATGAGGTACCTAGTGGTTAATCTGTGATCTGCCTAGCAATTGCTGCTGTTGTAAATTGTGGTGATGCAATGTTACTGGGACTGGCAGCAAATGCAGAGTTTAGAGACTTGTGTGTATCTGGCTGAATTCCAAATGGATAATTACATTCTGCCTACCTAAAATCCCCCTTATGACTTCTCAAAATCCCTTGCTCAAAGCTGTTATTATAATGTTGCTATTGGCTCTTAATTGGTGACTACTTTCTACTCTACAGGAGACAGAATTTCAGTGACAAGTGAGGTGACCTGATATGTACTGTGGTTTCCCTGTCATAAATCTATGTGGAAAAAATGTAGTTTTTCACACACCCCTCATCCCAGCTGCTCTCTCTCCAATGATATATTTCTGCAAAGAGTACTTGTAAAGTACTCACCTCCAGTTTACCTGGAAATATCCCCTTATCAGAGCTGTACTATCATACAGTTACTTTGGGGAAGAATAATTCTGTTACTTTGTTATTATTATTATTATTTCACTGTGCACAAGGCATCACTGACCTGTGTCCTTTGTGGTTAAAGTGACCTGAAACTCAGCAATGAGAAGAGATGATTCAAGAGCAGGAGACCCCCTGGAGAAGTTAACACACATCCAGAATTTAAACAAAATATTGAATCATACCATCTAATCAGACATGAGGAAGAGGTACAGAAGTAGGTAGATGGTATCAGGATCTCCCATATTGTAGGAGATATTATTAACTTAGTGGCTCAGCCTTCTGCATTATGTGTGAATGACATTTCCAGGGCCATTTGAAAGCTGATGCTCAGAGTGCTTATCAGAGAAATCTCTGGAGTGGCTAGTGCCAGGTGCAGGTAGTGAAGGCTGAATTATACATGTTCTCCTATATTTAACTGTAATTAAACGGACTACTTGAGCATCCACTCATCTGGTTTGTGCTTTTTTACACTTTCCATAATTTACTAAGCAAACTATGCTAACTTTATTCTTCACTTAAGGCATGCACATGGAAGTGACTAAAAATGTTAAGCTGTGCAAGGTAGATTTTATATTATTGTTGCATAAATTTTTAAACTCCATGTGTTTAGATGCCATTTCCATCCTCTTTCCTGAAGCCTCCTCTAAAAAAAAATAAATAAACCTCAGTTTAGGAGAATGTTTTACTCACTGGCAAAGAAAAGGAAGTGGAACAAAGCCTATGGAGCACACTGGAGAGTTGCAGACTTGTTCTCACCTTTTGAAAACCACACCATAATGAGCCTCCCACTTATGGATCTGTAGCTGGGAGGAAAAAAAAAAAAAAAAAAAAAAAAAAAACCTGTAATGTTCCTGCTAATAACACCACATTTCAGTAACCTGGATAATACCCGCATAGTGTTTACACTCTAAAGGCTTTGTAAAAATAAACAAGTCTTTGCTTTAGCAGTGTAACTTTTAAAGCACAGTTTGGGAAGGAATAAGTCTCCTGGTTGTTTCAGCCACTGTGGAGAAGGACCTGGGAGTCTTGGTGGACACCAAGCTGACCACGAGCCAGCACTGGGTCCTTGTGGCCAAGAAGGTTGCTGGTATCCAGGGCTGTGTCAGGAAAAGTGTGGCCGACGGTCATGGAGGCGATCCTACCCCACCAGGCAGCCCTGCTGAGGCCTCGCTTGGAGTGTGGTGCCAAGCTGCAGGCAGTGAGGAGATGTGGAGCTCCTGGGGAGAGTCCAGCAGAGGGCAGCCAAAGTGTTGGCATGGGAGGTTCTCTCACACGAGGAGAGCCTGAGGGAGCTAGGACTGTTCAGCCTGGAGGAGAGAAATCTCTGGGGTTCTGATCTATGTGTGTAAGTACCTGAAGTGAGGGTGTCAAGATGATGGGGTCAGGCTTTTTGGTGGTACCAGTGATAGGACAAGAAGGAACAGGGACAAACTGAAACATGGGAAGTTCCATCTCAATATGAAGAAAAAAATTACTGTGAGGGTGACAGAGCACTGGAACAGGTTGCCCAGGGAGGTTGTAGAGTCTCCTTCTCTGGAGATATTCAAAACCTTCCTGTGCATCTGGATATGATCCTGTGCAATGTGCTGTAGGTGGGGGTGCAGACGGGATGATTGAGCTGGGGGGTTGGACTAAATGATCTCCAGAGGTCTCTTCCAACCTCAACCATTCTGTGCTTCTGTGAGTAACATGACCACATGTGCATGGCAGCCCTTCATGCAGGGGAGGCTATGTTGGGGCTCTCCATAGTCTGGCTGATTGGTTTTGCAAAAGCTGTGGGGCATTGATGTCTTTGAGTTTGAATTTAGTTGATCCAAATGTTCTTGCTGGAGAAGGAAAAGGGAAATGATAGACATCATAATTGCACATGCTTCTTTTTGCATTCAGACTAAAAGAAACATGGTGCCTACTCCATAATCTTGCAAAATTGAGCTGCATCACCGTTCTTGTGCATTCCTATGTTTGTTATGAGGAGTCCCATTTCTAATGTTTGCCCTTGTCCCCTTTACAGTGTGGTTTAGTCCAAAGGTGCAACTGCCTTTGCTTTAGACTAGAAGTCCAGGAAGATGCAGTGTTGAAAGAGAAGAAAAATCACTGCGGTATCTACACTCATCTTTGATAAGCTACTCTGTTATATTTTATATAATCTAAAGTATTTTGTGCTTGGCTCATTAATTTGTTGAACTTTGGTTTAAATATGGTATGTTCTTTTTTCTTGAGACAAACTGCAAAAGGCGGTGGCAGTGCTCTCCCTGACTCCTGGCACAGGGAGCAGTTCACATCATTGCATATCTGCAAAACAAGCATGCTAAGAACAGCACACGTTTTCTCATAGGGCTGAGATATCTCTTTCAGCTCTACAGTTAGCACTGTGGTACAGGTGCCAAGTGATTTTTTTTATTATTTTTTATTTTTTAATGTGGACAGTTCAGCTAATTTCCCCTAATGATGAATCAGTTGCTGTGAAGCCAGTTGAGCTTCATGTGAATAACTGCCAGTTCGTTATTCTTCTTGTTCATATAATACTTAGATCATCTGACTGTTTTTATATTGCTAGCCTCAAAGCACATTTATGGAATTGTAAATATTATTAATAATAATATGTTATTAAATATAAAGGGGGAAATTATCCATCAAAAAGGAACAGCGTACAGTACACTGTCCTTTCAGTCAATATGTATTATCAAGACCTGAATTCTGGTCCAGTGCTTCAACACTGCTGTCATTTAATTATAACCCTCTCTACTTTAGGTTTCATTTAGATTAAGTTCAGATTTCTTTTATTTTTTTCACTTGTTTATCCTATTGCCCTCCTCAGGGCCATTGGAGTTGTACTTGAACATGAGGAGAAGTATTGGTGTTCAATCTTCCACGTTACTTATCTGTTCTCTGAGAGTGTATTTCTGCTGGTAGGCTGTTTGGTGAACCAGATTGTATGATTTAATATTTTGCAGGAACTGTAATAACAAAGCTAGCAGAAGTGGCCAAAATTGTGCATCTTCCATTTTGACCCATAGGAGAAGCCAAAGAGATTTATTGCATGAAATACTGCCATTAATAAAACTAAAGGTTTGGGGTAGTACTGTGTGGTTATTTTTTCCATGTAAATTTATGAGGGCTTTCAGGAAGAGTCATTGTTCTTCACCTGGTTCTCTTTTCCTCAGAGTGAATGATGGTTGTGCTGCTTCTGGCTGCAAGGTGAGCAGAGAGCAAACAGTTCATAAATGTAACTGCCTCCAGGAGAGCTCTTCATGTATACAGCAAAGTGCTCTAATAGAGGAAGCAGGCAGGCAGGGTGGGCAGGTTGTAAAATAAATGCATCGCTACTTAGACAGTTGTCTTTGCTCAGTTTATACCTCACTTGCTGCCTGATACAGACTGAGTGGAAATATTTTCAGTGCAGGTATCTGGGAGCTTTTACTTAGACATTTCTTCTGCTCTTCTTTTATGTGCCATGTCAGCCATCTACTGCGTTTTTGCCTGTTCTGTTAACCTCTACAGTGCTGCATAACAAAAAATGAATCTGGGCTTTGAGCAACTAATAAATTCATCAAAGATGTATCTAATTCTAATTCTCTTACATGCTGTATAAAAGGAAAAATGCTTATTATTTTTCATTTGTCTCAACACAATATAGCTCAGGAAATTTGTTTTGTTTTGTTTTTCTATAGTTCAGGAAGGGCTCCTTACAGTTCAATTAGGAAAAAAAGGAAAGATGTTAATAAATTTATGTTCAAAACCTGCATCAGTCAAGAAGTGGCTTTTTTTTTCTTTTTTTCTGTTAAAATCTGACCAAAAAAAAAACAAAAAAAAACAAAAAAACAAACAAAAAAAAAAAACACTCATTTGTTTCTAGTAAATGGCACTGACCTTATTTAATGCTGTTACCTTCATGACTGGGACAAAATAATATATTAATCTCTCTTTTAAAAAGGGAGTGGCCTGCAAAGCTAAAATCTGTGCACACTGGAAAAAATATATTATAGGGAATAGAACCTTGAATTCACATTCTCTGTGTTCTATTTGCCTTTAAAGCATAGCACCTTTTAGGAACACAGCCCTGAATTTGCAGTTCTCTGTACAGCTGATGTGAGTTAACCCAACATATTCTACGTAATTCTACATTTATATGGGCAATTGCTTTGCATCTGTGTATTTACAGTGAAGTCCTGTTGGGATGTTGTTCCTGAAGTTTTGTTCTTGCTGTGACACTAACAGCCATTTTCCTATTTACAAAATGGGTGGCTCATTTACATCATCAAATCTTTACAATGGCTACCTAGTTAATGATTGCAAAATAGACAGAGGGCTTTAAAATAAGTGGTAAACTATTTCTTACTCTGTTCTTCTGTTGATCAGAGCCAGAATGCACTGTTAAAGATTTGATTACTCTGCCTGTTTCTTGGAACTGTCACTAGTTACCAGTTCAGTTGCAGCCTCGTAGTTCTAATCCAGGCTCTCAGAGGCTTCATTTGAACAGGTATCCAAAATCACTGCTTCTCTTGTGTGACAGATCTCTGGAGGAGAACTGCCTCATGTTGCATGACTATTCCCAAGAGCCACCACCACCAGCTGGCAATGCTCTTCATTCGTTGGCAGCAAAAGGTGGAGCTTTCTACATAGGAGTCTTAGAATTGTATTTGTTCTTTTCAAATTACTGTAGAAAATCTCCCTGAATGTATCCCATTATTTGTGTTATATACCCATATTTTATGGAATTAAGGAAAATATGTTTTGGAGAAAAACATACTTTATTTATTGGTGTTATCAAAGAATTGCATTAAACACTGAATTTTACTCAATACAGGAACAACTCATTAAAAGTATTGGCCAATATTAATAGAAAATCAGGCTATGTAATCTTATGGCCCAGATAGCTTCAAAACTGGAAACTTTGACACTTCATTTTAAAAACAACTCATTTTTCTCTTACCAAGGGACATACAGCTCCTCATAAAGCTTCCTGATGTATATGTATTGTCCTTCATACTGGTATTCCCTTAAAATGTGCTGAAATGTTACAGGTTAGTCTGTTGTATAATGGCAAGATTGACCGATTTGACCTGTGGGTTTTGGCCAAGGGGAGTTTATTCCTGAAAATCTTTTATCAAATTCAAATGATACCTAACAAACTATGTCCTGAAGCACTGCAGTACACTGATGAGTGACAAGATTATATACTAACTTCAGAAATATATGATTTTGCCAAAATAATTTGTCTTGTAACTGCTAAGGAAAATGGTAAACTTGCTCTGCAGTAGCTTCTGGTTTAGGACAATGTATCCACAGATTGCAGTGGTTATATTATAACCTTCATCCATTCAAGCAATGGTGTCAGTTAAAGTCACTACATACAGCCTGTGAATGTCATGCCTTTATTCTAGGAAATGCAACTCCCAGCATCCTATGATATTTAAAACTTCACCATATGCTGATGTAATAAAAGACAGGATCTACATGTGTGACACTCAAGTTATAGAAAATACTTAAGAAATAGAAAATAAGAAGAAACACAACTTTGAATCCGTCTCTCTGAATTTGGAAGAAAATGAATTGCATTGATTTCAGCAGTAGCCCAGCTGGGCTTACAGAAGATAATTAATAAATGAGTAGGATTCCAGGAAGTTAGACTGACTGCTTCATACGCTGGTAGTATTGTGTGTTCAAAGCTAAGCTGATAAACAATTCCAGTTTCTATCATCCACATTATAACTAAAAGTAGCTCAGTTAATAACTGTAGAAAGATGTCTGAGTCAAGTACCACGTGTAACAACAGGTTGTAATCAACTTCAGAGTGAAGATATAAATTTCATTCAGAGGCTTTTAAAAGCAGAAAAGTCAGCTTGAAATCACTCTAGTAATGAGCAAGCTGACTGCTTTGACAGAAACAGTCTCTGGATGCAGTGGTGAAGAAGCTCTTTCACACACTCTGCTGCCAGTTGTAACACTTTGGATTTTGTTAAGAGTTGTTTGCAAGTCTCTGTTAAACCAACAGTGTAGCAAGAGGAGGAAGGCAAAAACTTTTTGACCTCTGACTCAAAAACAGACTCAGGGTCTAATGCAATTTCAATGGAAACTATTGTATGTAAAAAGCCAAAAACTGAAGTCATTTATACATCAAACTCAAACAGCCTTTATGCTTACTAACACTTTTTGTTGTGTTTGACTTTGAATGTCATCTGCTTTGGGTTATAATGAAATAAATGGAGTGCTTTGAATAACCAGTCTTCCAATTTACATCAGAAATCAGCCACAGTCATACTTTAAAGGCAAGGAAAAAAAAAAATTACTTTGGCTATAAATCATCACAATGACTGTATACTTCATGTTCTGTTTTTTAATTACATTGCTTTGTCAACCTGAATTTTATGCCAGTATTTATGATTGTATAAAGTTCTTACATACAACAACCAAATAGCCCTCAGTACAGGTGAACAAAACAGCTTTTTGTGTGTTACAATTTAGATTCCGTTTCTTGGATACCTTAGAAAATAATTCAGTAATAATGGGGAAAATAAGTCATTTAAGGCATTTCTCCAGGATGTTGTCACAGTCTGATACATATCATTCTGCTTAACAGGTACATTTCAGACTTGGGCAATCTTCAGCAGAAATAAAATTTCCTCAGTTAAGTAGTAATTAGGAGCACAGGTGAATATAATTTAGTCTCTGATGTTGCAACTAGTAACAAGGAGGTTTTACAAGGAGTGAAGTTCACCTTTGGAATTAGATTTCTTAAATTCCTTGTGGTTTCAGTCTTCACACTTGCTGTTCTGACATCATTTGTATCCTGCTCTGCCTCTCATTTGTTTTGGAATCAGTCAACTGATTGCTCATTATCATAATGATTTTGCATTCACGTAAATAACTGCAGAAGATGCAAAGCAACAAAAAACAAACCAAGGAGATCTTCAGGATGAATGTTTTTTTTCATTGAGGTTTCACATGAGGTTTCAGAGTTTTCCAAAGTCTACTGTTTATTCCTTTATACCAGATGTTGTGTTAAACCTTGCTAAAAGCATAGAACTTAAATGTAGATTGGGAAAGAATGTTTGTATTCTGTGTCTGTGCTCCTGAGGGGTTCTGGCTAGGAAGTACCTGTACCCCGGCAAGAGGAGATGCTCAGTCAGGATGCTTGCCTCTGTTAGGCCCAAAGTAGTCACTGCATGGACTATTATGGCTTTACTGACAGCCTATTTTTCTTGACAAGTCTTTGCCTTGCCTAATTTTCAAAAACTGCACTGCAGAAAAGCAAACAGTTGCTGTGACATGGGGCTTGTCACGGTTCTGCTTAATAGTGCTGATATATAAATATAATCACTACTTTCTTTATATGTCACCTAAGTAAATGGAATAAAATTCATTTTCTTTAATTTTTCAAGAGTTCACTTTTATGTACATTTGAATCTCTATTTGTGCTATCTCACTTCAGTACATCTGATATGCTGTAAATGCATAGTTTCTGAAGTGATTAGGTTCTTTTTTCTTGTTTTGGGTATGTATTTTTCTGCAGGAGTACAATGTAAGGTTTCCCAAGCTTGCTTAATGATTGTTCCCTTGCAAAAGGTATGGCTTGAGTCACAGTACAAATGTAATCTTCCTTTGTCTCCACGGAACATTGCCTGTAGGCCATTGCTCCCTGATTTCTTGCTTTGGAAAGAACCAGAATAGTTTAACTCATTTTAGGAACCTGGAATAAATTGCAAAGGCAGTGCAGCTGCCATTACTCCTTACCCTGTTCTCTACCATTTTCCCTCATCACTGTTGCCTATCAGAAGTGACTCATTTTCTTTGGGATAAGGGGGCATTTATGGGGGCCTTAAGGGGGCATTACAGTTGATGTTATATCACTGTAACCTGGCAGGAATAGGAAAGGGAAAAATCACAGAGGAAACAAACTATAGATAAAACATGGTGGTTTGCTAAAAAGATACCTTTTAGTAAAAATGCTTGACTTGACGTATTGTAAATTTTGGTCTTTCAGATTTTATTTACACAAGGTTGAAGGGAAATACCCCATAAAGCTAGCTTTGTACAATACTTTGTTGTGGTCTTATAAAAATCATTGTATTATCCTATTCTATCTAGTTTAATTAAATGCAAATTTTACGTATCAGCTTAGTCTGGGGGAAGATGAAAGAGAATGGGGGAAAAAAGAGAGAGAGAGAGAGAGGACTGAAAAGAATTTTAGTACTGTTTTAAGAAAAAGGAATTAATGTTTCCAAGGAGCATTTCAGAAGTAATGAGTTATACCTATTATGCTTAGATTCTTGTATGGAAATTCAGTCTTGTTTGAGGCCAAGGAAAGCTGTGCCTGAGCAGGAAAGGG
The DNA here is from genome assembly GCA_011076525.1 of Nettapus auritus. Classification (NCBI taxonomy): domain Eukaryota; kingdom Metazoa; phylum Chordata; class Aves; order Anseriformes; family Anatidae; genus Nettapus; species Nettapus auritus. The sequence goes on along the minus strand of CM021777.1, from coordinate 1,038,345 downwards.
AGATTGGTTTCCTGCATCGCAACACAGTGCCATCCTCCACTAGCTGGCATGGTCCCCTCAGTTCTCCTGATGCTCTTAACATGGTGCACTGCTGCCAAGATTACTTTTTTAGAATGAGTGCATTTTCACATTTTTTCTGTACAAAAAAAGGCCTGAAAAGCATTATTCATAAGTGAAAAAACAAACAAACAAACAAACAAAAAAAAAAACCAAAACTTTACCCTGCGTACGCACCTGATTCACCAGCCAGGTGCCACTGGACATTCCTTGAACAATCCTGTGTGATTAGATCCTGGTTAAGCTTTCCCTTGATCTTTGATTGACGTGGAGCTGTGCCCTACTGCATTGGCAGTTGGTTTAGGCTTTCTGGTTTTTCTTTCCATTTTGTATAAATAACTATTCTCTTTGGGACACTTTAGTTTAATATTCAGATTTGAAGAACTGAAATTAGAGTCAGCACATTCTGACAAAAACATAGTTGCATAAGAGGTTTTTACATATAAAGGATCTTCTGGTCAGTTTCCAGTTTATCTTCATTTTTTTCTGCTTCCTTTTGGACTTTTTCAGCATTGCTGAGTTCCCACATGAACATCTGCAACATAATTTTGATCATAAGTGCTGTATAATCATACATACTATAAATATTAGATTGTTTTTTAAAGGCCAATTCACTTTGATTTTGAATATTAAGTGGAACAAACAAAAAATATATATTATTCAAACAATTGCTCTAATTTCAGTGTCCTCATTTCTGGGCTAAAACGCAAGTGAATTCTGCCATTGCCAGGGTTTGAAATGCATAGTCTTCTAATTAAGTAGTATGTAGAACCACTCAAAGAGCTAGCGGTAGAGACATACACAGCATTGAAACACATAGCAGACTCTTTTGCAACTGCAAAAGATTTCTGAATTAGGTGAGTGAGACTATAAGAGAGAATTTCCCCAGTTTGGGACAATTAGAATGTTTCTCATGTGATATATTCAGAAAAAGGAGAGACAGCTATGCAGAAAGCCCCCCCAGCAGGTGTGGATGTGAATATTTGCAGTTTACCAAGCAAGCCTTTTCTGATTAAGTGTACTTCTACTACAGTGGCTGTAAAATTTGCCTCACCTTACCTTACCATAACCTTGACTTGCATCCCAAACCTAGCATACATGTCTCTTGTTGCCCATACATATTTTAAGTGCATTTTTGCCCAACACTTTCTTTTTCTCCATGAAAGCTGCGCTGGCTATGCCAAGTGCCACCTGAGTTGTGTGTGCCATGGAAGTTACTTTGCTAGCAGAGTTTCTGTAGTCATGCTTAATTTTATGTTTTAGAGGTCTTACTGGTGTCATATTAGGATATAGTGAATCCTTCTATATAAATAAAGCAGACTTCTCAGATGCAGAACTTGCTGTCTGCTAAGAAGTGCAGGTGAGCTTGAGATTCATGACCTGTCAAATGAGAGGCAGTGAAGTGTATACATCTTTTCATTTCCTACCTGGGTTTTCTTTTCTGATAACCACATAATGGAGAGAATGGACCTGTAGGTTTCTAGGCCTCAGGAAGGATGTAGGTCTAGAAAACTTTTAATATACTAGTTCTTATATTCTTTATAAATTACTGTTTCTCCTATGAACAAACAGAATTTGCCTGTATGTAAGAACTATGTAAGAACTTATATAGAGGCTGAGTCCAAAGGACAGTATGGTCATATGGTATAGAATCTTTTTTTTTTTTTTTTTTTTTTTCCTATTTAAAGTGAACTGTAAGCTAGAAGAAGACTTCATAGGCTCTGGTTTTCATAATTTCTGGATAAAAGGAAGAAAGAAAAGATATTTTCTGATTTCAGAGAGTATCTGTATTTGATATGGTACCTTCATGTGTATCCTTAAAAACTACACACAACTACACACATGCCAAGATATGTACTTCTAACCACTTTCACTTCAGCACTGGGCTGAAGCTTGCAGTTTTGTGTCTCATGTATTTACTTGCTTGAAAAGATATGTGCACCTAAAACATTTCTGGGAGATATAATGGCATTCACTACCCATATCCAGGCACCAACTTTTAAAGGAAACCTCCAGAACATCTCTGAAGTCATGAAAACCACAGACCTGCCCTTTCAATCTGTTGTCTCCAAGTCAGACATTAGGGACTTGATACATATGAAGTTTTGTGCAGGTGCCTCTTTCCAGTATGTCCTAAACTGAAAGTGTGAGTGAACAGGGCAAACTCGAAGGTGGTTAAGATGGAGAATTTACGTCTTCCTACACTCATGGAAACTGCAGGGGGCCCAAATGTAATAAAAGTAGATCACTGTAGTGTTTGGGCATGCTGGCAGCAATGCTCGTTGTTCCAGTTAGCCAGATAATTTCAGTCTAACTCTTCATTTAAATGAGCATGTAATATGGGGGACCAAAGCAAACTCCTTACAGAGTGAAGCTAAACACAGCATACAGCATCAGTATTTGCAAGTTGGCAAATTCCTTCTTGAATAATATCTGATAATCATCCTTGTCTGTGTGACCTGTATGTCAGCATATGCTGAGAGCACATCTATTTTGAAACCGGTCTTAATAACACAGCTGCAGCCCTGGAGAAGATTGTGCTGCCTGAACATGCCTCTGCACTACTCAAGCTAAAGGAAAGTTCTACAGCAAGCAGTAAAATCTAGTCTGACCTGGGGAAAGAGTCTTATAATTAACCTATTATTGCAAGATTTTTGAATTTCTTCCCTAAGGAAAGAGAATCTAGTCAAGACATGAAAAACGTGTCAATCTAATATATTAATAGAATAGTAAAGCCCTGTGGTCCAAAGATGCATTAGATTTATGAAAAGCTCTTTTCTGTTTATCCGATACAAACACAAACTTGCTCTCAAAAACATTATATAACTGTTAATCCATAGTACATTTATCTTGTCAGCTGAAAGAGCGGTCTGAGGTGACTAGCATTTTTTTGGATGAAGCAGATCTTTATGGCTCTCTTTTCCATTTCTGGCAACTTTCTTTCATACTGCAAGCATTATTTCTCTGATATAAAATGTTACAGCATAATTTTAGGCTGTAATCTATATGCTGCTAATCAATGTAATTGCCTTCCTTGTTTCTCCCTGTCTTCTTTTCCTTTTCCATCCATGTTAACCACAAAATATTTTCTCTGAACTGATGTGACTGAGCTGGAATATCTGTACAGTATCACCATTAAAAAATAATAATAATAAAAAAAATCTTCCTGGCAGATAATTACAAAGCAAATAACGAACTTTGTGACTGAGATTTCCATAATACTCAGTTTACTCCCTAATGTTTATCTCCCCAGTCAAACCTTCCCTGGAATGGCTCATTTCAGTGAATCAGTTCATTCCACATTGTCCATATAGGAAATTAAAAAAAAAAAAAAAAAAAAAAAAAAAAAGTTTTATAATAACAGAATTAAATATTAGAGGGGATTTGATTCCTCCTTGCCTTGCAGGCAATGTCAAAATGAAAATATCAGGTGGAAATTTAGAAGGACGTTTTCTTAGTTGTAGTTATTGATAGGGCACATATCTGCATGTAAGTGCCACCACTACATTTTCTCACAGTACTGTTTTTCAGAAATAAGCGCTACCCTGTCTGAAATTTTGACCTGAAGTCAAATTTTCAGAAATACACAACCAACTTTTGAAAACAAGATATAGACCTCGTCTTGCTTTGATAGTTCTGCAAGTTGCTACTTTGTATTGATAGCTTCTGAAGGCATTTTTTTACGTATGCCTACAAGTAGAATTTTTTATTTATATTTTTTTTGGTGGATCTATCGTCTCCTTTAATAAAAATTATGCAAGGAGAGATTGTGTAAAAGTTTCCTGTGCATATGCTGGAAAGACAGGATTCCTGTCTCCAGCTTCAGAAGTCTGGGGCATGTACATCTGTAGCTAAGCCTGTCACTTGGCAGGAATGAGGTAACTTCAAAAGAGAAAATGTTTTGTTGTTGTTGTTGTTTTTTATTATTATTATTTATTGTTGACTTTCTGATGAGCTTTCTCTTCTAGTCAACAACACTTTTTTCTTTTTCTTTTTTTTCTACAAAAATCTTCAGGTGAAATAACATTTGAAAGAATACTACTAAACTATGTCACAGCTAATCCATCCTAGTTAAGTGCATTGGCATGGCTCTCTAATGCAATCTGTTTCTATCCTATGAAATATAGGATGAATTTAAGCAATAACAGAGAGGTTGCTAGTAATATATGCTATCTATGAAAAACTAAGGGCAATTTCCCATTGTCAGCAAAAGGATACAAGAGGAAAACACTTGCCATTAATGGGCTGTAGCATCTCTTTTCCGGTAAAGGGAAATATTTCCCAAATGTTTTTTCTGGCTGCAATTGCAGCACTCTCAAATAGAAGATAGACTTGAAACATGGATGAAAAATGCCAAATTCTACCAACTGCGTGCTGGATGTTGGAGTACCATCTTCCCTCTTGTTTGATTCTTGTTTAAGATATGTTTCTTCATGGGAAAGTTCACCTCTGATATAAGAATGCCTACATATTCTCACCGTAGTATACTATATTAAAAAAAAAAAAAAAAAAAGCATAGGCCTGCCTGAGAGGGCTTGATATAGATAAGTAAATGGTAGTTGAACTCTGCACTTGGAAAGGACTCAGCAGCAGTCCTTCCGTATCTGCCTCCCAGGACAAATTTCAGCTCTTCATTCCTCCCAATAAAAGGAAAAGATAATTATATTTTGAAATACTTTCAGATCCCTGGATACCTTACATTCTAGATACAAGAATGGCTATAAATTAGATATAATACAAGCTAGATACAAGCAAGGGCTATCTCTCAATGCTTACCACTATGTAGGCTAAATCATGAGCACTCTTTGACTTCCCAGAATTTGTTTAGGACAGAAACATAGCACTAGTCTTAGCAATGGAGACAGGTTTATTCACTGATGAAATGCAGCATGAATAAAATAAATGAGCCTTTCAAAACATGAAGGATGTCTCTAGGCGGTATGAGATATAATTAATGGCTTCTTATTGTAATAAATACATTGCTGTTGCTGTAGTGTTTACAGCATATGTAAAATCCTCTTTCTGAGGCAGAAATAGTAAATAGCAGTAGCAGTCAATAGCATTTCACAAGTAGTATCTTCTTCAGAGTACCATTACAAAGCTGTTAGGCAAAATATATTTCTTTTCTATGAATACTGTGGAGCACTCTTTTTAATTACTAGAAGTTGGATATTTTAATCTACATGCCAAATGGCAAGGAAAAAAAAAAAAAAAAATTAAATAACATTGTCCCTTTGAATCACCTGATAAATGTTATCAAATTGCACCACATAGTGCAGAAAGATTATGAGATTACAGTGCTCCTTTTGTTGCAAAGAAATTCTGATTTTTTTCAAAGAAAAAAAGTCCTGATGACAGTGTGAATGATACCATTTCAATTTACAGGGTATTGTTCACTTCAGTCTTTCATCAAACATCAGAAACTTTCTGAAACTTACATTCTATCATATTTTTATGGGAGATGTGCAAAGTCTTTCATGCTTTGCTTAGTGCTTTACATGTTTCAGAAACTTTGAAGCAGGGTTGTGAAATAATGTGACCACTGTGTCTAATCTCCTATGTTAGCACCAGCTACACATTTCTCATTTCACACCTGAACATAACTTGGTGTCTGACTGACACATTTCTGTACGGTTGTTACCTTTGCTGTAAAAAGATTCTAGTGTAATCACTTATGTATTGCTTTCTGCCTTGTTGTTTTGTTGTGGTTTGTTTGTTTGTTTGTTTTCCAAATGCAAGAAGATATCTCCATTTTTCAAATATGCAAAAGTTAATATGCATTAACTTTTTGCATGTCTTTAGAGACCATAATATCTCCATGTGAAGGTCAGAGTGACAATATTTAGGAGTGCTATTCCTAAAAGGAAGAATAAGGTAGGTAACAATTCATTATAATTTCATATAATGAATGTATGTCTGTAGCTGTGGGAACCTTGAGGGGTATGTACACAAGGAAGGAGTGGATTTGTCCCAGGCTAGATTGCCCAGTGTTTCCCCTGGAAAACCGTTTAGGAGTCATCAGGGTGAAAATGTGTTTGCCCCATTGAGAGCTGCCCACAGGTGTAGCTGTGAGTAATGGAATGAAAAGAAAGAGGGAAAACAGCTTCTTGAAACTGAGGCTTCTTAGGCCTCCACAGGAACGGTAGTAACAGTATTAACAGACAGCAACTTCAGAAAAGTATGGATGATGAGACACTAAAACCTTATGCTGCTGTGATTATATAGCAATAAAGGCAAGTTGTCATGGATATTCCTCTGTATTCCTGAACCATTTCTCCAGGCTCCCTCCTATATAGAAGGTTTGGGAGTTAAGGGCATGGGAGGGTTCTTTTAGTCCCCTCATTTCAAAGTCTGACAAGCACTAAGCTGAAGCAAAGCCATGTACTTTCCTTGTATTTGTCATCATGTTACACCTTGAGCAACTGCAGCATAACTGAGCATAATGCAAATTTCTGCAGCCGTGGCCGATGCTTCCCTGGCATATCTGATCTCTATCTGTTGAAAAATCCCACTTGGAAATGAAGCCGGCCACTGAAATTTGCTAATTCCTTTTTGAAGGCAAGTATTTCTGAAGTGGCTGACAAAGGTGAGTTTAAGCAGAACAGTAATAGCTAGTAATAGCTGTCAAATGCCAGCACTGGAGTTACCATTTCTTGTAATCTCTGCTGGAGTGGAGTAGATGCCAAATCCCAAATGTAATGGTGATGGAAATGTCTACATCACCTTGATCTTTTGGGATGTGTGTTGCAGCACTCAGGCTTCACTACTTAGATGGAAGAAAACAGTTGTTTCAGTAAATATATGTTGAAAAAATCCGCACTTCATATGTTCTTTCAGTGACAGCTCCATGTAAATGCATACACCAAATGGGTGTGCACTTCCAAAATACTTTATAATTCTAGAAAATGTTCTGTTCTAGATAAAGGATTTTATGAAGCTCATTTAGAAAAAGTTGGGACAGATACGTTAGATATATTGCAAGAAGAATGCAACATTTTTAATGGATTTCCTACTGTACAGAAAGTAACTGGTATAAAACATCAAAGTGCCATTAAGTTGCAAGATTCTTGTAAGCACCTGGCTAAGAAAGCTGTTGTTTTACAGAATGCATCTTTTTACTTCTTTCCTGCTGGGTCACAGCCTAATATTAATGGCAATTTCAGGCTTCTTTATGTTCTTACTGATTCAAAATTCTAAGTATTATGTTTGATTCTCCTACTTTTTCATTGCCAGCGCTGAAACTCATATCAAGAAAGCCATCAGCTTGCTGTTTTGCTCAAGCATCCAGCTACAGAATATACACCCCATATAACAGTTCCTTAGTTTTCTGTGGATCACGTTATGAATTTGTGATTTGTGAAGCTGTAGAAAAAGTTTCCCAGGGGAAGTTGTGGAAGACATGCTACTTTTTATGCGTGAAACTACCTCAATTAATCTCCTTTTATTTTTAGTAATACGCCTGAAACTATTGCATTTTTAATTTGTAATTTGAAATTAGTTTTAACCTACTTTGATGTATCACAGGTACAGAAAAAATTTGGTGCTCTGGCAGGTTATGTGTAGCTCATATATGCCACTGTTACGTAAGTCTTAGTGTGTATATATATTATGTGGTTAAAGACGTGTGTCTGTGTGTATCTGAGCCACCAAAGATCACCACTTTGCCATCCATTGTTCAGATCTCATTATCACAGTGGCAGGTTCTTTCCCATTCAGTAGCTAATCTTTTCACAGATTAATACAGTTACTGCAAACACAGTGAAGTCATCTAAAATCAAGGAAGGGCTGAAGGCTGGAATTCCAGTATGTGGTACACAGCAAGTTCTGTTAAAAACTCCTTTCCCTTGCTTGTTCTGATGTATTCCCTACTTTGCATCTTCCCAGTAATTCATAGTTTCATCATTCCCTATTGAGATAACATGACATTAAGTCTGGATTCATTGAGTATTTGGAGTAATTAAGCCAGTGCTTCCAAGATTTGATAGGTGGCAATTAGCCTTTCTCCTCTCATCACAGAGGATCCCAAGGCACTGCTGAGCAAGCTGAACTCTGCATTGGTTTTCTGAGTGAATAGTGATAGTGCATAAACCTTGCTTGTTGCTTGCCACTAAAACAATGTGCTTCAAGAGTGTTAGTGAAATTCAGTAGTCTACTGTTTCCCCTTCTGTGACTAAACTGCATACATCTTTTTAAATATGGTTTGTTTTTCAAAGGAAATCACATACTGCATACAGTAAAAAAAAAAAAAAAAAAAAAAAAAAGGCATTTTGGAAGAGGAAGCTGACAGCAAAAAGAAAAGGACCCACCTGTAATAAAGCTGTAAACCATTTCAAAGTACATGTTTGAGATGGGTTCATTTGGTCTTTCACAAATGTGTACAGATCTTCTCAATCTGCTTCAAACATGGTTGCTATCAAATAAAGTTTAAACCAGTTCTTTAGTGAATTAATCTAAATGGCCATTGTCCAAGCTTAAATAAAAAAATGTTAGCCATACAGCCTAGGTGAAGTAGGTTCAGTTCATGGGTTTTGTTCCTAAACAAAACCTTGAAGTTTGCACAAGGTTAGTGTATTTCTTTATTTACTCTGTCATGTTTACTGCCTCACCTTTATATGGCAGCTTCTGGTCCACAAGCTCCTGCTTTAGAATTGGGATTTTACGGTGTTTAAAATTGAACATAATAGCTTACACACCTGTGCTGCCTGAGCCTGTGTCGTGGACACTGGATTGCAATTGCAGTTGTGAATGTGTGAACAAGTCAGAAAACGTGTTCAACCATAATAGGATTAGTATTAGGAGGCTGAGTTCCTTTATCTCACGACCCAATAAAACACCCATTTTTTTAGTGGTGTTTGGCATTTTTTCGTTTAAATCAGATTTCTATGGAGACTGTAGAAAACTGTTATGGGAATGTAAATGAGATTAAATTGATGTTGCAGTTCTTTATTATCTGAGCTGTTGAGATTCAACACCTTAGCCGGTCCCTTTGTAAGTAAGTGTGAATAGAAAAAGCAATATAAGGCAGTCTGAGCCTTTAGTAGAAAAATGCCCAAATAGATTTGGTGGCAGTTTATGACTGAAGAAAATGATACAGACTTTGTGGTGGAAAAGCCATTGTTCACATCTGTTAAACTGGCTTTATCTATATTAGTTTGCTGTTGTAACACAAAGAAAATAGAGGTGGGCTTTTTTTTTTTTTTTTTTTTTTTTCCCAGAGATAGAAATGGATTTTTCCTTACTGAAGATTTTGTTGTGTCTTATTCTATGAATTCTCTGTAGAAAGTGCTGAGCTCAAAGACTGAACATGTAATAGACTGAACAGTAGTACCATTTGCTGCTTTAAACCTCTGCTAGTAAGACACAAAGTGAATTTTCTACCAGAATTGAATTGGTTTTAAGTCATTGTCATGCATTTGTCTTTCAGCCTAACATCCCTTCTGTGATGGCTTTGTCTGTGGACTCGGCTTTGTACCGTTGGCAGCGACTAGGAGCCAGAAGTCTCTCCCAGACTGTACCAGAATCAACCCCACTGCTATTTTCTGCCAGAGATAGATCAAAAGTCAGCTTTAACAAGTGGAGGGTTGTGTTTCCCAACAAGGGGAGACAGCAGAGAGACTGGGATCAAGTTTCTAGGTTTTATTCTGGAAAAAAGATACAGACTACAAAATACACGTGGTTTACTTTTTTGCCCAAAAATCTCTTTGAGCAACTTCACAGGTAAAAAAAAAAAAAAAAAAAAAAAAAAAATTGTTCAAGGATGCATGGCATATAAGAGATTTCTCTGAAACAGTGATATTTGAGCATGACAGAGAAGGGCTGCTTTTGTAGGTGCCTTGTTTTAAAAATTTAGGTGATGATTCTTTGGAAACAAATGTCACTTGATTTATACTGAAATTAAGATTTAAAGCAAGGAAATGCTAGGTGCCCTAACCTGTGCTGTGGCCAGATTTACTGCTTGAATGCTGGAGCAATTTTTCTGTAAACATTTCAAGTTTCATTTCGAGATAAATAGTAGTGTCATATCCATCTCAAACTTTTAAAATCTTTATATTAGATTTATACCTTCATAATTTGATCTTTCCATTTTCCACATGTGGAATCCTTCATGGATTCCTGATGAGGCAGTTCCACAATTTTGAACATGTTTTCTATACCCACCCTTTTATATTGTTGTTAGTGATTTTTATGTTTTGGGGTTTTTTTGTTTTCTTTGGGTTTTTTTTGTATTGTTGTGTTTTTGTATGTGTGTGTGGTGGTGGTGGAGTTTTTTAATTATCTCATTTTAATTAGCTTTTGAGTTTGTGTTTATTTAATTTATATTAACTCAAGACTGAGGTGGTGGGGGATCCTTAAAGAAGTTTCAGCTCCTAGAGATTAAAATAAAAGTGTTTATAATACATGGAAATTTGGATGTATGTATAATATTATGGAAATATATAACTCAGCCTTTTCTAAAGAAAAAATAAGCATCTAAGTTAAATAACTGATTCATTCATTTTAGTAAAGGATGAGGAGTTTAGAAATGTGAAATGATTAATGTTCCTTTGACACAAAATGGGGGAATTGCATTAAGAAGTTCTCATTTCTGACCACTTTAATTTCTTTTGTACCATTTCAGGCTAGTTAATCTTTAATTTCTTTTGTACCTTTTCAGGCTAGCTAATCTTTATTTACTCTTCCTATTGGTTGTAAACTGGTTCCCACAAATAGAAGTCTTCTACAGGGAGATTACTATGCTGCCTGTTATTGTGGTGCTGCTTGCCGGTATGATTAAGGATGCTATTGAAAACTATAGAAAATACCAATTTGATAAGATGATGAACTCCTCTAAAACCAAGGTCTATGACAAGTAAGTATACTCCATCAATTATTTTCCTTGTTTTTGTTGTGGTAGAAACTGCTCATCTTGATTTTGCAGCAGTTCCCTTACTGACTCTTTGGAGTACAGTAAGTTTGGAAAAGGTGTTACAGAAGAGTTTCTGCTTTTGAAAGTGCCTCATTTAACTCAAACAGGGTCATCCCGATATCACTGAAGTTTTGTTTCATATCACAGTACCCTGTGCGATACACAGGTTTTTATTCCAAGTTTCCAAACCAGTCAGCCAACACACACAACATCCTCTACAGGTTACAGAAGGATCTGGAGGAAATATGAAACATATCCAAGTCTGTAAAGGATCACTGAGGCTGTTTAACACATTGAAAAAATGTCTTTCAGAAGTTTCCTGCTAAAATCGTTAATACAAAAATTAATAATCAATTGCATTCAAGGTGAAGCAAAACCAGGAACTGAAAAAAAAAAATTTATAGCATTTCCAGTAAACACAGGTGATCAATACAACACGTTTTCACTCTGGAGATGGTACAACACCCACTTGCTGTAAACTATGATGTTTGCCCAGTACTGACTCAGAAGGAAGAAATATTTTCATGTGCAATTCTTATTGCAACATTTTGATTTCATCAGAGTTTCTTGTCCAAGTAATGACATGAGACTACCTAGCTTGTCACTACATAACGCAATAGTGCTTTGCTTTAAAAGAAGTTTAAATATTTGGGTCTCTTCCTTTTTTCACTTCTTCTTAAGCTCAAGCCATAGAGGAAAAATTACTATAGCTAGTATACATTTATTAGCTCTCTTGGAAATTAGATCTCATCTAGGCTGACCATTTAATGTGGCAGTGGCATAGAGTCCAATGGGGAAAAAGAAATGAGAGGCTGGAAGGGGTTACTGGGTGAGAAAGGGACACTTGGGAGTCCAGAGGGGGGTCTGTCAGAGAAAGATAAGGCTGTGGGGCAATCCAGGTAAACTGCCCTTAAATCGCTTATGCATACTTATAATTCTCACAACTAGGTTTGATTGGTTGAGGGGGGGAATGCTTTTTTGTTTTAATAATTCATGTTATGGGAATTAAAACAAATAGTAGATAGAGGAGGTGGAAGAGAGGAATAGTGTCTGTACAGAGGCTTGTAGTTGGCTTCTGTTGACTTCTGTACGCAGAGCTCTGCCCATTACCTTTGAACTTCCTGGCAGCTCACAGGCTTACAAAGTGATTCAGAAATGCTTAGAGTGAATCGTGAAAATTGTATGTACAATTAGGCTCATCCCTGTTCTGTGTTAAAACAGAGACACTTCATGTGAGCAGACACATGATGCCAGGGAAATGCTCTGAATGGAGCCTCTGGGCATACTGTAACAGGAATAACGAAACATTCAGGATGCTTTTGTCATGTGTGACATGCAGGCTTCCCGGCAGGCTCTAGGACCCAGTGTAGCTGGGTCAGGATGATACCTGTCCCTGGGCAGGTGGAGGTTGGAGCTGAGTTAGAGGCAGCCCTGGGCTCCAGACAGCTTGACTCTTCTCTCCGCCATTTTGGAGTTTATGTGGACTGTTGAACTCTCCTAACTTTGTTGGTATTTAAGTTGAGGCTATTTTTTGAGAGGAAAACACGATGTCGAGGAAAAATTTTCCAGGCTGCTTCTCTAGGATGATATGGAAAAAACACTTTTTCAAGGAAACCTGCTGCAGATGTGCTGCTTCAGACACAGAAATCCAAAATGAAGAGCTGGAGAAGAGAGGAAAATTAAAGAAAAGAAAGAAGAAAAATGAAAACAAACGGGTGATCATTTCCAATTTGTCCTTTGGAAGTACGAAGTGGAAGGAAAATCCAAACAGATACTATGACTCCAATAAAATCAAGACAACAAAGTATACCATCTTGACTTTCTTCCCTAAAAACATCTATGAGCAGTTTCACCGCTTTGCCAATATTTATTTTGTGGTCATTGCGCTGCTGAATTTTGTGCCGGTGGTGAATGCTTTCCAACCAGAAGTTTCTATGATCCCGATTTGTGTTATAATGGCTATGACAGCCATTAAAGATGCTTGGGAGGACTTTCGGCGGTATAAACTAGACAAAGAAATCAATCATATGGGCTGTTATATTTATAGCAGGTGAGTTTTATACAGCTTTAACTGTGAAAAATGTTGGCTTAAGATCTGTTATCAATGTTGATTTTGTTTGTTTGTTTCAGACTATTAATAAATGCCTGCTAGAAAATCACAGTGATTAAGAAAATGGAGAAAAGTCTTAGCAACTAGATAACACCTCATATTTCATACAGGGAAAGATATTTCTGTTTTCTTTAAACTGGATGTTCAGACTGGGAAGGAAAACCTGAGTTTTGTGGTACTGGAGTGGCTATTGGCCTCTTAGACATAGTGTGCAGTGAAAACAGGTGCTTAAATAACTACCAAGCCCTGGATTTCTACGAAATTTTCAAGAGGGCTTAATTCTATCAATATAACACAGAACAAGATCTGCACAATCAATATAGCACAAAACAAGATCAATATAGCACACAACAGCAGCACAGAACAAGCTCTGTCGTGCTAATGTGTCCTTATTTGCATCCTTATATGCCAAGAAACTTTTGAAAAAAGTAGCCCTTTGAGTTACTTTGAATTTTATACTCCAAATTGTAGGCTTGCTTTCAGGTGTATTTCATTTATTAGGTTGTATGTAAAATAAAAATTGCATATAAACACAGTTTAAAAATAGGAGATGGTAATATATGACTCTGGTCATCTCTAAATGAATTATCTATAAGCATCTGTTCCTCCTTCAAAATGTTTCATGACCTCTTTCTTTTAGGACATTAAGGAGTTTGAAAAATATGTTTTAATGTACCAAAACTGTTCTCTTTGCAAAGCAGAAAATTACTTCTTCCTGTTAAAATATCACAACAGTTTGTCAGAAGAGCAAAACTTTCCATTTCCCTGAATGTTGCTTGTCATTCCTCACATTAATCATCAGCATTTTATATAACGTACATTCTTACAAGCAGTGTCTTGCAGAACTCTGGCTTTTGTCACCTACTTCTGTCATTACTGTTTGTTTCTCTTGCATGTATTTGCCAGGTTTTTTTTTTGGTTTTATACCCTGCTGGTTAAACGGGAAAATAATGGATTTGCTTGTTCAGTGTCTCAACTTATCCCCACATATAGTGGCTGAACTTATCCCCTCTTTTTACAAACTAGTCTGGAAAAGCAGACATTCTCCATGTTTCTAAATATTGTTCATCTAAGGTTTCTTTTCTGTTCCACCATGAAAACTACCAATAATTCTTGCTCTTCAGGTGCTAAAATTACCTCTTTTTCCTATATTTCAGGTTGCTATTTAGCTGCAATTTTTAATCTCTCCAGTGTTTCATTAATGGAGGTAATGGATTAAGACTAGTATGACAGAGAATAGTAGGTGGTACAGTAGGTACTAATGAATGGATCTGCATGGGATTCTTACTTCCTCTGGACATAAAGCAGCCATGTTAATTTATATCTAAAAGATTTTTACCATAGGAATGTGAGAAGTGGGGAATATGGTAAAAAAATATATTTGTATAAAAGAAAAACACCTGTTATAGATTTACAATATACATACAGATCCAGATTCAAGTTGTAGCCATGAGTACTTTCATATGCAGAAGCTTGACATGGCCCATCTTAAAACTGATCATCCCACTCCATAAAAAGGACTTAAATCTGTGAAGAAATATTGTGTCATATCTTGTATTTTAACCAGAGTTTTATGGTCAAAACCAGTGGTGTAAGGGAAAGGAAAATAAGGAGGGCTTCAGACTGTACCATTTATGCTGTCTGGAAAAATCATGGATAATTGCAATTGCCATCACATCTGTAGTTACAGCTTATTATATCATGAATAATTTTAATCAGGCTTCTATAGTGCTTTGGGAAGCTGATATTTCTTGTTCTTCTTGCTAGCTGCAAAGTCATGGAAGAGTGTAATGTCTTCTAATCTTCTTCCATGTGAATCATTGCCTGTAGGTAATTTTTTAACACAGGTGAAATTCTGTTACAAAGCACTGTGAATCTTGTTAATCTTGTGTCAGCTAAGAATTCTTTTTAATAAAACAACTTATCTTCCATCCTAAGATGGAAAATTAATTAGATTTGAAGTCTTGCAGAGTGTATTTCAGTAACAAAATCTCTGTTTCCTATTTCAAAAGAAATACAAAGGGAGAGATATCTTTTCTGAAGACTGAATGTTCTCCAAAACTTTCTTGAAGACTGGGGGAAATGCAGTAACTTGGCTTCTTTCAACATGGAGTGAAGAAAATTGAATTCAAGTAGACTGCCCTGTAAACACATTACTTCTCATTTTCTTTTCACAGAGATCAGCTGGAATGGGTAATCCAGACAGCTAGTTAAACAAAGGAAAAGACTTTCCAAGTAGCATACTTAAAGAATGTTTAATTAAAAAAAAAAAAAAAAAAAAAAAGACAGTGACATTAAAGTTTCTTGGGGAGATGCAGTAGCTTAGATCTGGTGTTTGACTGTGGACTTCCTGAATCAAAGGTTTTTGGAAGCATAATATTTGTGTACAAACTGTTGTGCTGACAAAATAAATCACACAATACCAAAAGAAGAGAACTAAAAATTCAATTGTGGATGGTACAGGCTTATATTTAATTGTTTCCTTTCTCCTGGTATCCTTTAAAATATAGTTGGTCTACTTTTAAATTTTCCTAGCAAGGAGGTTTCCACTATTATGAAATGTGATTGTCAAAGCATCTTCTATGATATTCTGCTTTGTCATCCCTCTTTAATTGCTTAAAAATTCCTCAAGTGACCTGGCTTCATGCAACCCTAATTATTCTTCATCCATAACAATTATAGTCTTAATATATGTAATAAATTGTATAAATATAATATTTATAATATATATTTATTATATTTTATAATAACATTTATAAATATAATATTATTATAAATATATAAATTTTTATCATGTTTGCTTTGTTAAGCCCAGATACTTTTTAGGTAAGATACGTATATAGATCACTCTTTTCATTTTGTCAGTCAGTCCTTCCAAACCTACTTTGGTTACTTTTCTCTGAACTCTCTCCAGTTTGTTATTAACTAATTAACAGTAGGGACCAGCACTTTATGTAGTATACAAGCCTGTAAGTGACTGAAAGCCAGCAGTTACTAAAAGCTATTATTTGATTTTTTCAAAGTTCTATAATGTTCAAGAAACTACTTGATATATAATTAACCTATGGTCTGGGGGTGATATACCTCTAGGACTAAGCCGTAATAATTTCCAAATACTCCATAGCATCCAGACAGGATTGTAAATTGATTTCACACTTCTAGAAAATTAAACCTAAATTTTTCTGACTATTATCAATAGACACTCAAATGCAAATGCAAGGACTTTGCACAGTGCAAGATGTCAGAGCAACATACTTGACTAAATGCACATTCATCTGGCAGGTGCACCTGTAATAAAATATCTGAGCTGTTCACATTGCTTAATTTTAAGCACATAGATATCTGAAATAGTGATTCAGAGAAGCCTATTGTATTTTTCTTGAATCACCTAGTGGTGTTCTCAGATAACTAGTTAAGGCAACAGGCATACTAAATGTTAAGAGACCCCCATTGTACTCACTGTAGAAAAATTCTTCAGTTGCTTACAGACCCTGTGGTTTTCAAGTAGTTCTCACAAGCATCAATCTCCTATTCCTCCGTGGGCCCACCTAGTGTTTTTGTCACAATAAAAAGTCAGTCTGGCCTTTGTTGCTATTCTTTATTTGCTTACTATAATGTTTTAGAACATTTAAAAACTTCCGCATCACCATTAACTCTGGGTTAGTCCTAAAGCAAGTGATGTGGCAATAAGAGAAAAACAGACACCTCATCGCTGCAATGCACAAAGTCACAAAGGCCAACAGCTGGAAAGCTGAAAATGACTTGAGCTAGATTCACCAGTTTTAAAGGGAATTAAAATACTGCAATTTATTTAAGTTTTATAATTCTGTATTGTAATTTATAAGGCAAATGTTAGATTCATTGTATTGGAAGCCTCTGACAGCAATGAAGACCTGCTTGTCTACCAGTTACAATACATATAATATACTTTAAATTTTCTTAAACTTGGGATAGCTGAGTAGTGAAGAGGAAGGCTGCCTTCAACCTCCTTCATATGCTCTGATCAACCAGACCTGAAAAGAGCAGAGATTTACCTTTCCTGGATGCTACCCATGTCAGGAAAGAAGCTCTGGTTGGCCAGGGAAGCAGCAACACAGAGGTCTGCAAGCGTAAGTACAGTCTGGGAGACAGCGGAGAATGGTAGGGAACGTGCTTGCAAACAGTAATAGGCCTGCTGTCAAATCCCAGAAGTGAAAGAAAAAATGGCAACTCTTCTCTGGACCCAGGAAACATCATATGCAGCTCATTCAACCCAGGGTGAACCCAAAGGTTTTTTGAGAAGAAAGCAGGATGAGAGGAAAACACCATCCTGCCAAGGGCACAGTAAGCAAAAAGAGGTTTGTTGCCAACACTTTCATTTAAAGTCTTGTTTAGCAGCACTTAGTTTTTACTTGTTAAAGAACCTTTTCTTTCTGCTTTATTATTTTTGTTTTCTAACAAAGCATAACTTTAAAGACTAGGAGCCTGCTGGAGGCTTTAGTCAGTTCATTTTATACACCAAAATAGAGTCTCAAGCCTGTGGTCTGCTCGAAGTCCTATCAGCTTCCCTCAGGCAAAATTTCAATTGATTTTCTTGGGCACAGCAACATCAAGGCTTCTGTACCTCAGTGGTGCCTCCTCTGAATGGCAGATTAATAAAATCAACAGGAAGCTGAAGATTTGGCTTCATATCCTGTCTTCCGAATGGCTGAAGATGCATTCCTAAGACAGCAACAGAGCAAGAACTTGATCAATTTAAACTTTTTCTTTTTCATATAAAAGTAGAAATATAAATAAGTTAGAACAACTGCAGGATGATTATCTATTATCTGCTATATTATTGCAACTCACTTTCCTTCAGCAAAAATCCAATGCCTTTCATTTGCTTAATGCCAAAAATGAGTATATCATTCGGGGGGTGGGGGATGAAGGGACGGGACACACAACCATCACTGGCAGCAGGCATTCATTCTGTGCTCTGTCATCCGTGTAGCTTCTACATGTACTCCAAGTAGTATGGAATTGTTTTATCTAGTTTAACAGTGGATACCTGAATTAACAGCGGGTGTTACTGAAGGTAAAAACAGTGCATTCTGTTTGTGCAGGCTGAGGCATTTCTCGGCTTCCAATGACCTGAGAAACTCTTGGTCTCAACCAAGAGGATGCTCCAGTTTGTTATATGCCACCATGCAACTACTTGAAAACAGTGGGACCGAAATTGTAAGAAATAGTTAAAACATGAGTTTGTCTTATGATGAGCATGGTGATTGTGTAGTGAAGAGATGTGCAATGTAATGAGCTGACAAAATGCAAAATAAAAATGTCTAGTTTCCAAGACTAAGATAAAAGTTTTCTCAGAAACTAATGCTCATGATTAGCAGTCTTTAAGTAACTGGTCAAAGAGCAGTGAGCTGGTGGTTCTTATCAGTCACTGCATATCGCTACAGTGAGGATCCATGGGCTCTATGGAATAAAATCCATAAATATGTAATTAATGTTACCACAGGTACATATATTGCTTTATCAGAGCTTTCTTCAAGGTCTATTACCTGCCAAGGCATTTAAAGGTGCTTCACAGAAAAGATGCTCAATGGTTTTACCAAAAGCAGCTGAAGGTAATTACTAAAGATAAAGCAGAAATAAATCAGATTCTGTTGTTTTGGCTCAGATGCCTGCAGAATCATGAGATTATAGCATTAAGTCCTATCCTACCTATCTTAATTTTTAAAACACAATTAAATTCTGGAGAGAAGCTGGCTCCTACCATGTGACTTAAAGATGCTACATGATTTAGTAAGGAGATGTCTATTGGAAAAGCTGATTTAGGCTGTGGCTTTCAGAAACTTGGTAAGATAAAAGGAGTCCTCAGAAACCAATGCCAGTGATTACTGGTTTTTAAGTAACAGATCTTGATTTTACTTATTCACTCCAGCTAGTGCCTGCAGAATTGTAGCAATAGCATTTTGCTCTAGGAAATGTTCAAAAAGAAAAAAAAAAATAGATTTTCCTAAAAACATTAATCAATAGATTACTAAAAGAATGTAGTAAAGTCTAAGCAAATGTGTTCTCAACAACAACAAAAAGTCTAAGCAAATGTGTTCTCTGTATTTCTTCATTTGGTGTATGTCATAAAACTGAGATAGAGATGGAAAAAAAGTAAGTTAAAAGAAAGCCAGAACATTGTGTAAGGGCATGTAATACATTTCTAAGTTTCTGGCACTTAGTTCAGTTTGTTTTACTTTAGCATTCCATATAAACTTGGAATGAGTACAGAAGTTGAATATTGACTTCTTTTATCATTGAGATAACAACATCTATAGTAGGATGCTATAGACAGTTGTAACACAAAAAGTTAGTATCTGTTGCTTGCATACAGGAATTTGTAACACCAAAATGGTGTAATTAAAAAATGTATTTTATTAGACTTTAGAACAATTTAATCCCCATTATCTCTAAAGATGCTCATTGCTATCTTACTGCATTGCTGCAATCCTGAGGGAGTGTTGCACGGCTATGGAGGGGAAACGTTATTACAGATTGCTAGGTCTTGTTACAGTACTGCCTGCTGGTAAATGATGATTCATTGATGCTGCTGGGCTGATGTCCACATCACAAAATCAACCTTTCCATCTACCATAAATGACAGTAACATGGCAGAAGACAGTGATTAATCTGCATAGATAAAACAATACTTCTGCTCAGATATAGTATTCCTGAGCTGGAGTTATTAATTCAAGCTGTGCTGTACTCTGGCCTATGGGCAGGTTTCAGAATCAGTCTAGTGCCTTCCTCAAGTCCCAGATCTGCTCCTTTTTTGTCCTTTTTTCAAAGTTTTATGGCAGTAGCTCCTAGCCTTGAGATCATGGCCATAAAGTGGTGCTAGAAAACATGTTGTGGGGATTTCCATATAAAAGCTGTTAAAATCTTTGATAGTGTGTTCAATTTCTATTTGCAAAAATAATTTGTAAAGTATAAATTTCTGTGTAATTCTGTTTACTGTGTAACTTTGAGAACATCAGAGCATTAGCATTTTTTGATAAAGTGATACTTGAGAATATAACATTCTGGAGAATTTACATACAATAAATACAATTCTAGAGAATTTACATACAATTACAAACATACAATTGGCTTTGCCTATATGTTACAGTAATTTTTTTCCAAAGTGGCTGATGGTATAATCTAGTGGCAATTTACAGGGTGAAAGGTAGAGCAAATAATGTCTTTGCTTCAAACTGCAAAAGAAACTCACATGCAACTTTTAGGAATTCAAGGAAATAAAACTTACTGAACTAATTTGATGATATGATAGTTATGCATAATAAAGCTTTCTGAAGATCTTTTTCTCAGACAATCTAAGACTCATAGACATCCTGTGGGGTGCACATGAAAAAATACCTTTATTTAATCTCCTCTGCAGAAGAGAACAATATTTCTTTATTTCCTCCTATTCACCATCCCACTTGACCCAGTTTTTGTTTTAAGTTCATTTTTATTAAATTCAAGAATGTGAAATGATTTTGTTGACACAAAGTCAATAATTTATTCATGTTCCCCCACAGTATCTAACTACAGCAGGTTTTCTTATATGATCCTTTCTTCCCAGAAATGCTTTAATAAAGTCCGCTCAGTTCGGTCCTACTGGTCATATATGATGAGTCCAACACCAGATTCTGGCAGACTGCTGTGACTATTCAAGGCTGTCTCTTTTTGTCTGTATTACCCTGTGAGGGATATTGTCATGCTACCCATTATACCAGGAAGAAAGGGAACCATTTTTAAGTGTGTGGTTGATAAATTGACTAGTAAAGGAAAGAAGGTAATGA
Organism: Nettapus auritus; assembly: GCA_011076525.1. Taxonomy (NCBI): domain Eukaryota; kingdom Metazoa; phylum Chordata; class Aves; order Anseriformes; family Anatidae; genus Nettapus; species Nettapus auritus. The sequence goes on along the minus strand of CM021777.1, from coordinate 1,017,467 downwards.
GAAACTTTCATCCTAGATCATAAATCTGACATCCCACAGCCCTGATGCCACGTGCAATAAGATTCAGGCGTTCAGCTCTCCACCTGTAAAAAATCACCACATTTTGTTTGGTTTATTGCATAAATGTGTTTGTCGTTTATATGTTTCTCGTCAGACCATCTTAGATTTATGAAGCTCTTCTGTTTATTTAGCAACCGAAGCATGTGCTATGAACTTTAATCAAAGAACAGAGAAATGGGCAGTGTTCCCAGTAACAGGAATTGCTGAAAGAAAACTGTTTCCTTTGAAAGAAAGAAAGAGAACTGTTTCATTTGAAAACTCTTTCTAGGCAACTGGGCCAATGCTGCTGTGGGGTGTGAGAGGTTCCTTGTGAAGTACTTTTTGTTTTTTATTCATTAGTAATTCTTGGCAAAGTTTTAGAGTACCTTTATAATGTAGGAAATTTACTCTCACAGCTCCAGCTAAATAGTTATTTCAGGAAATAGAGCTTTCTACAAAGAAACTGTGCTTCTTTACTGAATTTGATGTTCATTAGGAGAGAGGGATGCTGTTCACCTGAATACAAGAATGGAATACTGAATTCCTGAACTCTTCTGGAATTCCTGAATTCTAATCCCCGTGCTAAATAAGACTTCTTCTCTAATCTGAAAGAAGTTATTTGTTTTTTTCTGACTCATTGTCTCCTCTGTAATTACTGAATGGACAGAACATGAAGCTATGTGCATAATGTTAGGTTCATAGAGGATTATTGAAAAAATATTACAAATCTATGATTTCTGTGAATTATTTTTTTAACCGGTTTTGTTTTTTTTAGGTTGATGTAGAGGATAGTCAGCTAGGCAAGACCTTTCTATAGCAGAAAGCAGTGAGCAGAAAAAAATCGGAAGCGTGCTCCATAAATATCAGAATTGTGCAAGAGTTGACGTAGAGAAAAGTAGGATTGCCCTGCAGAAGTTCTAGCAAACAGTATATGCAAACTATATGTGACATCCATATGTCTAGGGTAGCAAGGCAACCCATCTGCTTGTACTAAACTGCTCCTGTAATTTCAGAGTGTTTTATGTTTTAAACAAACAAATTAAGTTCTCCTGGAAAAGTATTTGATATGAGAAGGATTCTTAGTTGCTTAGCAGGTTTACTATATTAACATTATTGTCTACTTTGTAGAGCAATAAGTATTCAACATGAACCTGCTTAAATATCTTTGAAATAGAAATTTGACTGGATTCTTTTTTTCTTTTTTTTCTTTTTTTTTTTTTTGAAAGAGCAGCAACATCAAATTAGCTTACAGCAGACTTCTGTTTCTCAGTGTGATCTTTTTATGTCTGCTGTTGAGCAAAAGAAACAATGACATGCATATAAACAAAGGCAGAAGAATGAACAATTCATGAATGAAAAATTAATGTAAAAAAGAAAAAGTATTTGCTACAATATTGCTTAGCAATATTTAAATGCCTCTCACATCTACCACTAAATCAATTTATACAGTTAGATTTGTGGGTTTTTTTTGTATGTTTGTTTGTTTTTCCACCACTGGGAAATGCACAGAATTTAAATGTACACATAACCTTTGCAGGAAGTTGTTATTTCATGTTGCTTTACAGATAAGGATGTCAGCAAGGGATTGGCTGACGGCATTATGGCTGGCTCCCTTTTACAAAAGACCAGGAAAGTAGGTTAGCAGGAAGTATTGCCCTGACTCTGAAGCAATGTTTGGATGTGTGCCTTTGAACTGGAGCAAAACATTTTATCTTCTGTATCAATGCTCATGAAACACTTAATACAAGACAGTATTCTTCAGGTAATAAATGAAGATGATTCAAAACTTAAGTAAAAATGAGACTGAGTCGTTACAAAAAGCCTTTTACTCTGCATCTTGAGCATTTGTGTTAGAAACATTTTCAGTCTTACAGATGGAAGACCTAAGATAATTCAATTATTTTATTAAAAAATAATGTACTATCAAAAGCTTAGAGGAACTGGGCTGTTGTTGCCTGTGCAGTTTTCTCATTAACTAATTTTAAAGCTTATTGTGCAGTTCTCAGTTTGCTTAGTTGATGAAGAGCAGTTGAACGATTAATTATTGAAAAGGTAATGTCAAAAAATGTTATATCCCAAACCATTGAACGCTAGTTTGTTGATGAAAAAGTAATTTCCTTTCCTTCCCCATAGCTCTTTTTCCTTTTTTTTCTTTTTTTTTTCTTTTTTTTTAATTTAGAAGCTCTTTGTTTCTTGCCCTTACCTTTTCCATTACACTTGAGTTCTAGTTGTTTTTTGTTTTTTTTCCTCTTAATATTAAGGAGTATTTGCGTGCTGTTCTACCTTTTGAAGATGATTCTATGTCCTAAGCTCAAGACTTGAAATTAGCTTTTGAGAATCACAAAATGAAGAGACCTGAAGCATATATAGCTGTGATACTGGTTTATTTCTTTCAGGGTCTATATGGTGACGATGGAAAATATCCAAGACCTAGTCACAGTCAAAACCAATGAATACTGTTGGTGAAATGTCTGAATTTCTTGTATAAGATACTTTAAAATACCTCGTAGTCTGAGAACTTTCTGGTTTTACTGTGGAGAATGTAGATCTAACACTAGAACAAGAAATTTTGTTTTGTTTTATTATTATTATTATTATTATTATTTCAGGTAGATATTTTATTTTGAAAGAGAGATATGGTAAAGTAATGCTATGAAACTGTCTAAAGCAGCAATTTCTAAGTGTTTTGCTGTCTCTTTTAAAAAATTACTAGTGTGCCACCACTGGCCTATTTTCTTTTATTGAAGCCCTGTTAACCAGGGGGCCTGCCTTCCTAATGTCACCATTTACCCATGATGTTTTTTTAATTCAACAGGAAGGACCGTGCCTATGTTGAGAAGTGTTGGAAAGATGTACAAGTGGGGGATTTTGTGCAGCTGCAGTGTAATGAGACCATTCCAGCTGATATCCTCTTGCTGTACTCCTCTGATCAAAATGGGATCTGCCATTTGGAAACAGCGAACCTTGATGGGGAGACAAACCTTAAACAACGACGAGTCGTGATGGGGTTCTCTGGCCAGGTAAGTCTACTGAAAATGCAGCCCATGCAGACAGGTGTTGGTCTGAGCCCATTTGCACCGCAGCTGCAGCCACAAAGTGCAGCAGTTCCGATGGGCTGGTTTCTTCAATACACCTGCAAAAATTTTTTGCTGTTACTGATAATGCCCTGGACAGAAGGCAGCAGTTTGTCCCAAAAGCTCTCTGTTATTCTTGGACAGGGATAGCTGTATAAAAAGGACAGTACTTGCCTGCAGAAAACAGCATCTCAGACAGTAGTTGCCTGCAGGAAACAGCATCAATGGATTCTTAAGTGACAATACATAGTACTTAGGTTTGCTACTGAAGCAAGTCTTTCCCATGCATAAGCCATCCACACTCTGCAAGTAGTCAGAACATATCCCATAGAAAAGCTGCTACTACTGAGTGTATTATTTCTCACAGAAATTGGAAGACAGTTCATGCACCCCTTCGAGAGTGACTGTGTGCTTCTCTATGGATTTTGCTTCTCTGTTGCAGCTGATATACTATTGCTCTTTCACCAGGCAGATACACTTACAGCTAGGAATTGTTCTAGCTGTTCAACAGGCTGATTGTTCAGCTGGCTACTGCACTAATCTCATGTGGGCATTCTTTACATATGAGGTTTTCCATTTTTTCTTTTAGAGGCTGTGCTGTTAGACAAATTCAAACTTTTGCCTCAGTCGTTTATAATATGAAGAAGTCTTCTTTAAAATCAGAAAACACCCATGTGCCATATTATGTTTCAGACCAACTGTTCATGTTTGTTTTTAGTGTTTTTTGTTGTTGTTGTTTGGTGTTTTTTTTAAGTTTTCGAGTCATTATTTAGATAAATTATGTGCCCAGAAATGCTTATACTTGTGAAGTCTTGTTACATAGGCAAAGTGGAATGAGTTTCTGACTATGGTGATACTCAGTGCTCAGAAAGGTCAGAACTCAAATAATCATTTATATTACCCTGTTATTTTAAATTATTAGTGTAAACAGTATGTTGACTAAAAAAAAAAAAAAAAAAAAAAAAAAAAGTGTGATCAAAAGCATACGGGCTGGTTTTAGTGCACCTGTCTACTACTACTTCCTTGTTCTTTGAGCTTTGTTTAATTTTGTGATTTAAGTGCTCCATAAAACTTCTCAGATTGAATTACATCTATAAAGTGTGACTCTTTAAGGAGGAATGAAATATGTTTGAACGGAGGTTAGTTCTTTGGTTTAGGATATGCTTAGGAATATTGAATTCACATACCTTTAAAAGATTGAGATGAAGGAAGCAGGTTTGGTTGTGTTTTTTTTCTTTTATTTTAAGCCATTTTCTAACTTGAATTTTCAATAGTAAAATTCTTCTCATCAGAAGAAAATTTGTTGAGAAGAATAATCTTTCTCTACCCCTTTCTAGCTAGAAACCTATTAGGTTGTTCAATGAGTAATTTGCTCTCTGTATTCCTCTTGCATCATGCCATGCTCCTGTTGTAAAAATATTTATAGGATAATCAAATAAGTATTATTTTTTTCTCTTGAGTTTACTGAGTTGAATAAGATTCAGCAATGATCTTAAAAGAGACTGTAAAAATATTCAACCATGTGGGGCCGAAGGCATACACAATGCTCTGATATTCATCAAGCTTTTATTTTTCCTCCAATATTTATCTTTTAGATCAGATTCTCTACTTGTTTGTACTTACATTTTATTTTGTATGTATATGTATAAAATCTGTGTATTGCTCAGAAAAAGAACAGGAGAGAGAAAATAATTTCAGAATTAGAGCACAGTAAAGAAAAAAAAAAAGAGAGAGAGAGAGACTTGGGGACTAGCACTGTGAGGAATTGCTCTTGCAGTCTGGCAAAGCTTTTATGAATTTCAATGAAGGAATCTTAAGTTTTGAATTTTCTGAAGGAGTCTAACTTCTGGAATTCTCTATTGCTTTAGAAGAAGGTAGGGAAGCCCAGCGGCAGACCTGATTTCCAGTTCTGAATTTGCTGATGGGAGGAGTTTACATTCAAGTATTTTTTAATTCTCTTAAAGCAATAATGATTCTCTTTCATGTTTCTCACATCCCATTTTTATTATCTGTTCTTGATCTAAAATCAAAATCTTCTGTATCTTTTCAGCTGAGAAAGAAAAAGTTATGCCAATCATGTACTTTTCATGTTGTTGGCTTTCTGGACTGCTTCATGCAGCCAAAAAGCAAGCTGAATTTCCTTGAATAAGGGGGAAATCAAGCAAAAGTGTGTGTCTTGCTTCAGCTCCCATCTCTTTTTCAGTAAGCACTTAGCCTACGAAGCCCCTTTTTGGTTTGTCTCTCCTGGCACTTAGGATTCTTTCTCACCCCTTCCTTCTTTTGGGATTTTTGTTTATTTTTTTTGCTGTTAGTCTGTTTTAGTCTTATTTATTAGACTGTATTCAAATTATTCAAGTATGGAAGCTCTTATTTTGTGATCATGTATTCCTTACCAGTAAAGCAACTTTTCTAATATATTTCAAAATTCATATTAACATTGAAATTATTTTCAGCTGATCTTGCTTTTGGCTGAAGGCTGTTTTGTTTCATAAAGAATTTGAACTTTGTTACATTTACCTTAAATGAAGACAGGTGCATTCATTAACTAGCATCTGTGTTGTCTTGTCCGATACACAGCATTTTTTCAATTTAATTTAACAATTTGTTAATCCAGCAAAGGAGATCTGCTATAGTGTAATAATGCTCTTCTGAAAAAGTAATATTTATTATTATTATTATTATTACATTATTTTTCACAATTAAGTTTGCTTAAGGTGAAACAGATTTTTGTTGAAAAAAAATGAATTTGTGTGCTATTTGAGAATTTAAAAATTAAAACTATAGGCAGCTTTCACTCTTGGCTGCATCATCTGGCTGTGTATGAATCCAAGGGCAGGGTTTTACCTTTTTTTTTTTTTTTTTTTTTTAATTTTTTTGGTGATGTGCATTTACCAAGCCCATTTGTGTTAGTGTTTAGCATTTCAAGTACTCCTTGTATTTGACATTCACTCCCAGTGTGTTTTCTTTTGCAGAATACTTTATTTGACCCAGAATTTTTCCAAAACACCATCATCTGTGAAATGCCTAACAATGATCTCAATAAATTCAAAGGGTACATGTAAGTATCTGTAACCCACAAGTTCATTTTGTATCTCAGCTTTAATATTTCACTTGGGGGGAGATATGAAGGGAAGCAACATATTTTGCAGAAATTGATTGACATCACTATTATCTATTCCTGAACTCAGAAGTCAATTTAAAATGTAGACTGGAATCCGGGTTTTAAGGCAACGCATGACTGAGGCTTGGCATTGAATTTGCAGTTGTTTTATAAAAATTGTTCTCATAAGGCTTCATCTCTTTTCAGAATTCAGATATAAGTGCATTTATATTTGACCTGAGGGTTAGGCTAAGCTAGATGTTAAATCCAAATCCTTCTTTATGTTTAAAGATATCCGGCTGCATGGTTCTGATGTCTTCATATTGGTGGCCACAGGGAACAGATTTTCTTCTTCTGGATGGAGCACAAAAGACATCACCAAAAAATCTTAATGAGCCAATGCATTAGTCTAAAAAAAAGTGCTTTTTTTTTGAATGTTTGAATGTAAACATAATTGTGTGAGGAAAAGGCTGCATCCTCTGTTCCTCATGTTCTTTCCTTCGTTAAATAATTCTGGGATAGGCATAACAGGGAAATCTATACTAGCAAATTCAGCAGATGTTTCCCAGGCTACAAGGTCAATTTGTATGGTACTGTTCATGTCCTAAAGTTCTCTTACTTTCGAATACAGGGCAGCTGCTTCCCAGGGGCCTCTCCAGAATAATCCTTGATCCATGCTGATTCCCACACCAGGGAATTGTCTGAAATAAGCTGCTGCCGCAGACCGAATGCATGCTCCACATCATGCAAAAAAATTAAAGAATTTAACTTGTATGAATGTATCAGCATGCCACTCCACGCCCTGACTTTTTTAGGTTTACTAGTAGCTAAAGCAATGGTTAATGTCTCTTCCAGGACACTGTAGAGAGTGTTGCACCTGGCATAGCTGCAAATAGCCAGATCCTCTGACATCAGTAAACCAGCAGATCCTCACCCATTAGCCCTGACTCTTCCTAACCTGGTCTTGAGAATTTATGCCCTGTAAGAATGATGTGCCTAATAGCAATGTCATTCCCCTCTACTGTGACATCTTAAAATGTAAAAACAGGTCAAGTTTGTATTGATTGCTGGCTGTAGTTGCTGGCTTTGAGGACCACTGTGTATAATCTAAATTGAAGCAATCCTTCCAATTAGCCTGCTGTAATACAGCACAAGAACACTGAGATCATATAAATGTAGGCAATATGTCACAATCAAACACACAAAAACACACTCTTAGGACCCAGGACTGGCTTCAAAATCTTCAAATCTCTGTTGAAAAACTGTAACAGAAATCTCTTTTGGAAATGTGTATTGTCTCACCTGCTTGGTGCAATAGAGGACCTTTCTCTCCCTGATTCAGGGATAGATGAAAGAACTTTCCATGGAAAATGCATCTTTTTTTTCCTTTGGTCTGTTTTAATAAATTATTGACCATCTTCCTCCCTGCTATAAGACTGTAGCAGTACAGAACTCTCTCTGCTAAAAATTATAAGAACTAGGTGATATCCATCTGACATGTCCTGGCCACAGCAAATTCTGCTCAAGGGGATCAAGGGGATGCAGGAAGGATTCTGTTAAGTGATTTCACCAAGGCTGAATCTAGATTTCCAGAGAAAGATTTTTCTGGCATTATTTCTTAAAATGTGTTAACAAAGACAATTGAATTAAAATTTATTAACTAATAGAACTCTACATACAGGGTACTTAAATCTCATTGCACCAAAGGCTGGGTTTCATATACACAAAATACTCTATAATCACTTATGTTCAAATGCCAGTGAAGACAACCAAGCATCTGTAATTTGAGGGTGCTTTGGAAATCATACACCTCCACTCCAACTTCCAGCAGTGACTTTCTCATGCTTTAACACTGCAAGCCAGAGCTGCTTTACAATCTTTCTCTGCAGACTCTTTAAGCAAACCTATTATTCTACCAGCTTTCAGGTATTTGCCACCTCAACCTTTTTACTCCTCTCATTTTATGTCATGTAGTTGCATGCATCTGCAAATAGGCGTAGGACTGTACATAGCCCTGAGAAAGCACCTAACCTTGCCCCCCCTTTAAGTAACGCTGCAGATTACTGGTAAATGCAACACTAAATATCCAATAGAAAGTAGGAAAATATGCATATTCTGGAATAAGTCTTTTCTTATGCTGGTACTTAAATAACAAAACCAGTTGGAGTGACTGAACTGAAAAATCTCAGTTTTGGTAGAGATCTCAGGAGAAGCCTACCAGAATGCATAACAAAAAAAATGTGATCAGAAGTAGCTTTCATTTTCAGAGGCAAGTAGCAAGTTGCCTGCCTGATAGGGTGCTGGCCTTACAATTTCCATCAAGATTTTGTTGCTCTCTTCTACTAGCAGAAGGGTCTGGTGTGTAATGGGACATCTTCTGCCAGGATGGAAGTCTTACAGACAGCATGAGAGTGGGGAAGAAAGCCTCAGCCTAGATACTCTTCAAGTGAACTGAGGTTCAAAGATGAGAAGCCCTGTGGTAGTTGATAGAGAGACAGAGGCTCTTGCAGGGTGCTGATACATTCATTTGAACTACCAGCAGGCAAAAACTGCTCTACTTTCGGAAAGAATTTAAACTGAATTAGGTTGCACAATGTATCTTGACTTCATTTATGAGATACTGAATTCATCATATAAGGTACTAGGTCAAAGCCAAATTTCTTCCTATTGATATCGTAATACATGCAACATGTCAATGGGCTTTTAGAGATGCTTAAACTTCTCTATAACTTCTTACTAGAGTCTTTACTGAAGCTGAGTGAAATACAAGCAATATAGGGACTTTGCAGCTCTTTGGTTTCAACTTGAATTAGACATGCATGCAGAATTTTTTTTTAATACTGTCTCAGAACAGAAAAGAACACAGCTTTATTTTACTTTCTTTTTTTTTTTTTTTTTTTTTTTTCCCTAGGGAAAAGCCAAATAATGAAAGGATTGGTTTCAACATTGAAAGCCTTTTGCTTCGTGGTTGTACAATCAGAAACACTGAGGTTGCAGTAGGAATTGTTATATATGCAGGTAAAAAGTACTTTCTATAGTATTCATAGAATTTCCTTGTAAATATCCTTAAGTAAATATGTATAATCTAGCATCACACCACAATTTAACATTTTAAGAACTGGTAGTACAGAGGGAAGAATACATAACTGTTTGAAGTAAAGGTGTTACTCATCCATTTCCAAAGCCAACAAGTACTGTACTGGGTCTCTGGCAAGTGACAGTATCCTTGCATATGTCAAGTATGTTGCTACATTTATGCAAAAATGTCTGGTCAAGTCAAATTTGATAAGGTGAGTTTAACTCTCAGCTCTGCAGCTCTGATTATAATCATAACTTCATTGGTTATAAAATTTGTACTGCTGCCCTAAGAGGGGTCTCATTGGCTCCTCAGGGCAGAAACTGATGCAGTTAAAGATCCACCTAGCAAAAAGAATAGGTTATTTTTCATCATAAAGCCAACTGGTGCCAGTGCCAGCACATGGGAAGCAATAGAAAAGCAGCTGGAGGTTACAGAAGAGGTAGCAGCCCCGCAGGTTTGTGCTGACACAGACAGTGTGTGTCCTTGCAACTGTGCATTTCATGCAGTAATCTACACGAACCATGCAAGACGGTGTCAGTGCTCAGATCAAGCGCAGCAGTGCCAGGTTCAGCAGTGGGTCAGCTCATTTTTTTTATCAGCTTCTTTTGCCTTTGGAATGTTACCACCACTTCTATTCAGTGAGCATGATTTATCATTGACTTTGATGGCTGTGACCTCTTCTGCTCCAGAAGCAGCCTATCAACTACCGGTGTATTAACTCTTTATACCCTCTTTATTTGTTGATGAAATAAAAGTCAGGTTAAAAACAGTGATTAACATCACTATTGGTTATTTTTACCTTTCTGGAAGTCATGTCACCTGTTGTATGTCTAATCAGCAGCCTGGGAGGCCTCAAGGCTGAGCTACCTAAGAGAAAATAAAAGTCACAATTTTTGCAAGAGTCATTTACCTTACATTGACCTCCACAATTCATAATATTATACCTAACAATCAGCCATTGTATTTCATTGCTATAGAAGTGGACTTTAAATGGCTATAGCTCCCAGATGTTTCCAAAATAGCCTTCACCTTGTAGGTCTTTCAACGCCTGTCTTTCTGAACATCAGAAGTGAGGATGGTGCCTACCAGACCAAGGAGGAGTGCCAGACAGAGGAGGACTCCAAACCTATCACTCATTTTTTTGGAGCTACTGTATAATTCTCTATAGGAATCATACCTATGATTACATGGGAGTAACTTCACAAAGTTACTCAAAGTCCTATCTGACCCAACTTTGAACAATTCTGGGGCACAACTTCTTTATCTCACCACCCTCACCATAAAAAATTTTATTCCTTGCATCCAGTCAAAATCCAGCCTCTTTCAGTTTAAAACTATTGCCCCTTATCCTGTCACTGCAGGCCCAGGTAAAAAGTCTTCCTCTATCTTCTAATAAGCTCCCTTTATACATTGCATGTATAACTGTATATATATATATATTTAATATATATATATATGTATTATATATATAATACATATATTGTTTTATTTTTTTACATATATATATTGTTATATACTATAACATCTCCCTGGAGTCTTTTCTTCTCCAAGCTTAACACTAACTCTGACAACTTTTCTTGATAGGAGAGGTGTTCAAACCCTCTGTTCATTTCCATGGCCATCTTCCTGACCCATTTTAGCAGGTCTTATCTTCTTCTGTAAGGATTTCTATTCTTCTTGTCGTTGGTCAAGTCATTTCCCAGTATGCTCCTTTCTACATCAGCACAGATTCCAATGTGGGTCTCTGTTAATGTTGCTTAAGCTGCCAGCAGCAAAGGTTGGGAGTTTTAAAATGATTCTCAAGATGTGGTTTCATTGGTCTTCAACTCAATTTCCAGTTGTCATCTTATTGTTAATGTCAGTATAAAAGTTTATTCCTTTTCTTCTAAAATTAGACTCACTTGAGCCAGCACCTGCTTCATTTCTAGGTTTCTTTGACATTTATTATATTCTGGCTTTTAATCATGGTCTCTGACCTTTTCTGAGTATCCAAGATCAGTCACATTACAACATGGCACATTCTTTATTTTTATATCCCTATTACTCCTCAAACTTACTATCTAATGGAAAGCCTTTGTGAAGAGCCGAGCCATCACTTAATATGATTGTTTAGCCTTTGTAGTTCTCATCTGACCCAAGTATGATTTTGCTTTTCATGGCTACCCAAATGGTTCTACGCAAAGCAATAGCACTAATGCACCAAAACCTAATTACAGACCAACAGCCAACATAGTTTTCTCATTGCAATAAGGACAGCAGAAAGAATTATATGCTTTTCAAGTACTAAAGTACCAGAATAAAAACAAGTTTTAGACGAGCCCATTAGCATTCAGAAATTGAGAGATAATGTACCAGTGGGGAGAGAGTTGAGGTTCTGCCTTACATGGCATACAAACCATGAGGACTCTAGGAGAAAAGAGAAGAGAAGAAGAGAAGAGAAGAGAAGAGAAGAGAAGAGAAGAGAAGAGAAGAGAAGAGAAGAGAAGAGAAGAGAAGAGAAGAGAAGAGAAGAGAAGAGAAGAGAAGAGAAGAGAAGAGAAGAGAAGAGAAGAGAAGAGAAGAGAAGAGAAGAGAAGAGAAGAGAAGAGAAGAGAAGAGAAGAGAAGAGAGAAGAAAAGAAAAGAAGAGAGAAGAAAAGAAAAGAAAAGAAGAGAGAAGAAAAGAAGAGAAAAGAAGAGAAAAGAAGAGAAAAGAAGAGAAAAGAAGAGAAAAGAAAAGAAAAGAAAAGAAAAGAAAAGAAAAGAAAAGAAAAGAAAAGAAAAGAAAAGAAAAGAAAAGAAAAGAAAAGAAAAGAAAAGAAAAGAAAAGAGAAAAAAAGTTTCTCTTATTTCTGATATTACATTTCTTGCAAAGTTATATCCTTATTAGAGGTGTGCAGAATACTGCTTTTCCCGTTGGTCAGCTGAAGTGAAAGGGAAAAACCGAGATTAAATTTGGAAATAAAGCTCCTCACACTTTCTTACTAAAATAAATCCATCAACATTTGCTTGAGGGTTTCTGCATGGACTAGCTGGCTTTGTCATGTTTTCTGTTTTTGTTTTTTTTTCAACACAAAAAACTCTATTAAGCCTGACATAAAAGAAAAGTGAGGAACAAGGTTTGCACAGCTCTTGGAGGAACAGAAGTGCAGGCAGTAGTACTCTCCATTTCTGTGTAACTCGGTGGCTAGAGCATTAATTCACTGAAGGGAAGACTTGGTTTTCATTCTCAGTTCTGCCTACATGGGAAGGAATACACACATCCTGCTCCATAGGTTGTATACTGAATACCTACATGGAATAAGCAGGTGTGTACATATACATGAGTTGGAAAGAGAGAAGCACTGGTGGTATAAACTGGTCCCACTGACATAGCTCCAGGTTGTGTAAATAATTGAATGTTCATGGAAATAGGAAGCCAAGAGTCCCGGCTCTTGAGTGAATGTCCTGAACATGAGGCTGGAGGGTAATTTTCTGTCTTGCAGTCTCCCTCAGTTAATAACTTTTGATATAAAGCTGGAATGAATCCAATAGGAGTGATCATACCTTACTTCCAGCTTTCAGTTAAATTCTCTAGGAAAAGCCAAAAGATAGATGGCAAACAGTACCTCTCACATGTTAAACACACACACACAAAATAATAGTAAAATACAGGTCTGCATGGCCTGTATTTTCCAGGGAAAGGACTATAGGAATAAACATAAAATATACTACTTAATATAGCAACAGATGGTGTCCAAATATGCTAATTGTGGAGCCACAGTTTAGATAATATTAATAAAATAGAAAATGCAATTTTTGCTTGTTTGTCTCTTACAGAACTCCTATTTTTACATTACAAATATACCAACTCAATTTTAATTCAGTAAGTTTTATGATTTGGGCATGCTTTTTTATTATTTTTCTTGTCCTGCTGTTTTGTTAGCACTTAACATCCACATAGTGAAAAACTAAGCAACATTAGTATCTTTCACTGCTGGATCTGACATCAGATACTGTTTAAGTTAGTGTAGGAAATGTGTCTAGTGACTTCTAAATAGCTGATGAAAAATATTTTAAATATTTTTCAGATGTAGGTTTTGGGAATCAGTATAGCTCTTAATCATGTTGATTGTAAAATACTAAAAATCAATATTATTGTTTTTCCTTCTATTCTCAGGGAGACTTGGCTGTTATGTAGAAGCACATCTGTGCTTTTGAGTCTCAGGAGATTTGAATATTGATACAAACCTTTTGTTCCTGTTGAATCTGCTGTCTCTGGGGAAGTAAAATGTATATGACAACTGAAAGCTGTAATATAATCTTCTGTAAAACTCTTGATTTAGTCTATCATATGTTCTGATGTACAGTCAAATGAGAAGATGGGCAATAAAATTACTGAATGAAACCAGAGTTAAATTAGCATTAGTCGTGAGCATCCTGCTCCCATATTGTGAAAAGTTTTAATATATATATATCATAAGTATGATATCTATTTGTGTTTTGAAGGTCACGAAACCAAGGCCATGCTAAATAACAATGGTCCTCGTTATAAGCGCAGCAAGATAGAGCGACGGATGAATACGGATATTTTCTTGTGTGTAGGACTCCTGTTTGCAATGTGCCTTGTTGGAGCCGTAGGTATGAAGCACTGATAAAAATCTTCTATTTGATTGCTTTTTTTCTATATGGTGATTAAAACTGATCTTATAGACATGAGCAAGATCAGATCTAGAGCTGAAGGCCTAATGCTTTTGGAGTCTTTAGGCTCTTTGGTCTTCCAATATACAAGTTAAAATGTCAAATCTAAGCAATTCAAATGGAAGGAATCTTGGCCATGGCTACAAATATTTCACATAAGACTCGTCTCCACTGTGGTAGAGTATGTGTAAAGCAAGCAAGTGACAGCCATTGGGTTAATGCATTCTAGGAATCAGTGCTAACAAATTGAGATATGCTTCCTGAGTGGATGTTTGTTCTCCATGTATAACTACAGAAGTAAAATGATGTAGCTTTACTCTCATTTCAGTAACATTCTCCTCTAATACATTCAGGGTGATATTAGCCAGAGGTATCTGATTTTCAGCCCATGAGATGCACATGGGTAATTCATGCCGTTTACAATCTCCACAGTTACCTTCTTTCCCAAAGGCCCTTTTAGCAGGCTGAGATGAATTAAGTGTTTAATTAGAAACGGTCTACATTTTTCTGGGGGCTTCACAGTGCCTCCCTTCATCTGAGCACACTTTAATATGGTAACTGGATTGGCTGGGGTTATCTGACAGTAGTTTACTACATTACAGATCTCAAAAGCATTGCTTTCATTGCAGGTAAGCACCCTCTTGCCCTCCAGCTCTGATTGCAGTCTGTCCCAGGCAGGTCAGGATTAATTGGATTTCTTAACCCTGAGGAAAAGGGCCAGAATTTAAGCCTGTTGAGTTTTGAATGGGTCACTGCTTTAAAGACATAACAGAGGCTCCCATGAGCAATTTGTGTTCAAAGCCCCTTTTCTTTTTAATCGATTTCATCTCAGTGATAACTTGCTTAGTGTTACAGCTTTGATTTAGTTTTGTAGAAAGAAAGTCAAATCTGGTGCCTCTGTCAAGTTCTCGTGAACCTTCCCCAGAGGCCTGTGATGTGACCCACTAGCCAGTCATCAGTGTAACACCGTTAGAAGTAAGGGCCATCCAAAAAGACGAACGATAGAACTGACTTAATCACTTTTTTAAATTTGCTGCTTCATGTTGCAGTGGGCTTTCTTGACACAAAAATGGGATTTCAGCTTGACAACTAAGCTTTATGCGAGGGAGAGAGAGAGACTTTATTTTCATTGTTCCCTGGCTGCTGTCTTGTCGATTTAGAGACTTGTCTTTTTCTTCTGTGTAGGGGCCCTTGAGTAATAAAGTCCTTTAACTTAAGGTTTAAGGTGGTCTCAGATGAAAAAGCTGGCATTTAAAGAAAACAATTTATACGCTCAGGTTTAAAAAATAAAATGGTCCCATAGCTCTATCTTGAGTTCTTGCTTTGCAACAGTGTCTGAACATAAGGCTCTTATACAAGAAGAAATGTTTCTCCTGGATCAATCAGTATTTTTCTAGCATAGAGTGAAAAATGGGTGTAAGAAGTGACTTGTCAAATACAGTTGTCCTTCCTCAGTTGTGATTGGGGTCTCTAGCCATAAAATATTGCCGAAATAATTTTAATTTAAAATAATTTACATTTTAGTAGGCAGATGCTGCAGAACAACCACTTGTTTAATTGGTGCTAATAGAAGTTTTATCAAAACTGGGTATGCAAAGTGGACTAATAGAGGTTTGGGGCAGGAAAAAGGCATTGGGAGCAATGATGCCCCCTGGGTTGTTTGTCCTAGCTATGTGTCAAGTTTCTGAATATGTAAATTTAGTAACATTCCTAAGCAAAGTTTATGTCGGTAAGAGCAATATGAAAGGTGGTAAAGTAGTCCAGGTGGGATGTTTGTAAGTCCTGAACTTTGCTGTAGTAGTGCAATGAAATCTACTGATATTTAATATACATGGGAAGAAGCAGTTTGAGGGTGTGATGTAACTGATGGGAAATAGAGGAAATGTAAAAAATAACTGCCTAGCTTGAATTATAGGAAGCATGTGCTAACAAGGAGAGGTGGATGTTGAGAATGGTCAGGAAGGATGAAAAATATTTCAGCTTCTCTCTGTAAAAGCTATCATACTTTCTTTAGAAAGGGGAATGGGAGTATTCAACACTGAGGACTTTTAAAGCTAGGTGGCAGAGATGGAATCCTGCAGCAACAAGAGGTAAAGTGAGAAGAGATGTATACAGAGCTAAGAGCCTTGTAGGACAGGTGGATTAAAATAATCACCTTCCTGCTCAGTGTGTTTCAACATCATACATATTCCAACAGGTCATGGCATCTGGGCTGGAAGCTTCTCAGAACATCCACCTTATGATGTCCCAGATAAGAATGGCAATTTTCTGTCTCCAGTTCTTGCTGGTTTCTACCTGTTCTTGACTATGATAATCCTACTGCAGGTAAAAGACAAACACTCCTCTGTTACCTTCAAGGAAGAAGCTATTCGTAACTGACTAGTCAACAATGAAAAATTAGTATCAAGTAATAGCTGTGCAGTACCTTCTTAATCCTATTTGAAAATATTATAAGGAGTGTTTCAAAACATTGAAGTGTGACATATACTACTTTTTATCTTTCAAAACACAGGGGTTTTTTTGTTAATGTTGAAACGTCACAGGGATATAGATAAGAAGGACATGTATTATATCTTTAAATAGCTCCAGAATCTCTAGGATATACACTAAAGAGGATGCTTACATCGAAATATCAGTTGTCAGGGATTTTTTTTCTGCCTATGCCCATCATAAGAATGCCATTTAATATCTCAGGAAGACAATGAAACAAAAATTGTTTGTTTTTTTTTTTGGTGGGGAATAATAGCTAGGTATGGCTCTACTGGTTTAGGAAATAAGATAAATTAAAAGTAGGACACTCGTATATGAATCTGATTAAACCTAATTGTGAAGAACAATTTATGGGGTGGGGGAAACTTACTTTTCTGATTTCTTGACTTATCTGCTGAGATTTAAGTGAACAGAATTTCTTTAATATGAATGAAATATGAAGATAACTTTCTGAGCTACTCAGAGATTCATTAAGGGTTTATCCTTCATTACTTAAACAGAGCATTTGTGCACCTTAAGATTTCAGGATTATTTCATGGCAGGCAAGTTAGTGGATGGGAAGTGTTGCATGCAAAGACATGGCTTGGGAAACTTTTTTTACATTAAGAGTTAGCCTATGCTAGTGCATCATCTCAGAGTTTCAGGAGGAAAGAACTGCATGCATGTACCTTGGACCAGAAAATGTGCTTTGTAAGACAGTCAATAATCCAATTTCAGACTCATCAGCTCATCTTTGGATTTGGTTCAAATAATTTTGTCTTAAATTTGTGACTTATTGTCCCTAGCTATCCATTGCAGTTGCGTGCAGTTTTTTTTTTTTCTTTCTTTCTTTCTTTTTTTTATTGAACTGTTATTATTTGGTCCTACAATATATCTCTAGGAAGAACTCGTTTTTTTCTGAAAATGTTAGTATACTTTTGCCAGGAAACTGCTGACAGAAAGCAATAAGACTTGTCTCACACCTCACTGAGATTTTCATCTTTCTTTCAGGTTTTAATCCCCATTTCTCTTTATGTGTCCATTGAGTTAGTCAGGTTGGGCCAAGTCTTCTTAATTCACAATGACATTGACCTCTATGATGAAGAAGCAGATTTGCCCATTCAGTGCAGAGCCCTAAATATTACTGAAGATCTTGGGCAAATTCAGTATATTTTCTCAGACAAAACTGGGACACTGACAGAAAACAAAATGGTATTCCGACGCTGTACTGTTGATGGACATGAGTTTTCACATCAGGAAAATGGTAGGAGAGACTTTTTTCTTTTTTCTCTCAGCTAGTAAATCTTCTTAATTTAAATAATAATATTTAAACCTACTGAGCCTTCTGACTGAATTTGTGGTTTTGTCTCCATTTCGTGAGGGATTCCTGTTACGGAGATTCCTAAAGTGAAGTTTTAACTGATTTGGAGGACAGATAGGAAAGGTTTTCTGGTTCCTTCTGCAGACATCTCAGGCATTGCCTTGCATTGAATACCCTCTTGATAGTGCAAAAAGAATATTTTCATTTCTAAATAAATGCCAGGCAATCTTCTATAGGCTCACAAACTGAAAATATTTATTAATCAAACTCAGTGGGTCCAAAAGTAATTGCCATAGACTTCTGTGTGATAGGAAAGAAGGTGCAGCTACATCTTCTAGAGCCAACCCAAGCTGCAGTCTGTATCTGAAGTCTTTTGGCATCCAGCACCAAATCTGGACATTTTTACCCAGACTCCTTCTTGGTTACTACTTTCTCAGTCTACATAGCACAAAGGATTTAATTTAGCTGGCAAAAAGCTGCTGAAAGATGTTTGTGCTTTGTGACAGACAGCATTAACAAATTTGTGAATTACCTTCTTTCTTTCTCCTGTTCCAGACAACTGCAAAGTGCAGCTCTTAGCAATTAGGAGAAATACTTAAAAATGACTGATCACTTTGAAATGCATTTTTGATTTCATACAATAATATACATTGCAGAGAGGGAGTTGCCAGAAAATAAAGTGGATAGTGAAGGTTTTTCTGATGATGGCTTTTGAGCTGTTTTAGCTTTGGGTTAGTTTATTTGTAACTAACAGGTTTTTTGTAACTAACCAAGGAATTTCTCCTAAGCCATGCAAAGAACAGTATAAGAGATAATGTTTTATTTTCTCTGTTTACAGCCAAACGCCTGGAAACCCATAAGGAGTTGGATTTAGATGATGCGGATTTTGCAAAACTTCAACACTTCACACTTCCTTCCATAAATATTGAAAGACCAGGCACTTATAATCAAAGGACCATGAGACCTTTAAGGAGGTGCCAGAGTGCTAGAGCTCATTTTCAGGGGCATACACGGAATAGGTCACTTGGTCGTCGTGACAGCAACCGATCTCAAGTGGCATTCAGCAGCACCATTGTGAGTACAAACAGATCGAGCTGGCACATTTAACTACAAGATACGTAGTTGGCACAGAGGGGAATGAGCTTTTTGTACTGTTTTGGTACCCGGACATGGCAGGAAGGTGAGGTAGACTGCAATGGGGATGCTGGGCTGGGGTTGTGCCAAGAGGAGTTGGGGCTGTGAGTGGAGATGGGAGTCTGGAGCCTAGCTTTGCAGAAAAGGGCAGTATAGATCCTTCTGGAAGATGATGGTTGGGAAAAGGTTATGGGATTGAAGTCTGAGTCTGAACACAATTCAGAATGCCACAAAATACTTTTGCTATCAACACTGCAACATATTGTCTCTGATAAACAGTGTAGCCACCCATGAGCTGTGTGTGCCAAATGCAAAAGCTGTACTCTCTGGAGCAGTTCTGTGTGGTTTGTTAGTGTGTCAAAAGCTAAGTGTTGCACTTCTTTGAGACAAAAATAAAAAATAAAAATCCCAATAATTTTCCTGTAGAAAATAAAAATGAAGCAAGAAATGTTTATCAGATTACATTCTCAAACCCTGTAACATGTTGAACAGAGGCTGAACAGCCTTGTCCAAGTTCAGTAGCTCGGTGGCCTCTGCCTCACCTCGAGTACTGACATGGAAGTTCAGGTCATCTTCATTGCACTTCTAGAAAAGCTTTAGACTTATCTGAATTTTAGATCTGAAACTTTCCAAAATAAAACACAACTAATCAAGGTCAGTCTGTTTTTTTCTCCTTGAAAAATTTTTGAGACCTTTCAATTAAAGCTTTTCTGCCCTTCAGGAGAAGATCAAACACTTTCAAAATCGGAATTACAATTAAAATTTAATACCTGGAAAAAAACCTTCCAAATCTTCATTGTAAGAAATTCTAATATACAGAGGATTCTTGGAACTTTATTTTCTGCAGTTGTTCTTCTTGGCAGAGTTTTTGGCTTGCTGACATTTTTTTTGTTGATGTAAGCTTAGGTTAACTGTAAGATCCTACTTGTCTCATTCAGTTTCTCTGTTTTGTAGTAGATATTGGACAGTGTTCCTCCTCTTCATGGAATATGGGGGGGTTGTCAGTTGTCCTCACATTTTCCAGCCCAGTCCTCATGGAATATTGAGAACCTCTCTATATCTGTTTGTTTTATGGGTCTTGACTTTTGAAGCCTATAGGACTTCCTTGCCAGACATGTTTCCTCAGTGATATTTTTTCTGCCAAGCCTCTTTGGTTCTTTCAGAAATAAAATGCCATGTTTTCCTTTGTTTGTTTGCTTGTTTCCCCTCTGTAAAAGCATAATCTGAGGAACTAGTATGAGGCATCTGCTTTTTAGAAGGAGGTTAAGCTGCTCACCTGGAAATAAACAGCCTTAGCTGCTGTCACTCTATCCCAATAAATTGCTTAACCTCTGTGACAAATGTGAAGACCTGGTAAAAACGAAGACACTTAGGTATTGCCCAGTGTATTGTCCTGTATACTGATATCTTTTAAATTATGCACACTAGTATCTTTATTTACCAAACCAATTTCCTTTTTATGAAACAGGGATAGTAAAATTTTCTGTCTTTCTGTGTTTCCTGTCTTTTGGAATTTATATTACCTTGTCTGATGCATTTGTACATTGCTAAGAACAGCTGGAACATCTGTATAACTATGGTTATACAGATAGTTTTGTGGGCTTGAATGGATCTCAGTAGTCAGTTTCTCATTAAAAATCCATCTTTTGTGTCTTGACTCACACATTTAATATTGCTTAATTTAAGGCTTGCAGAGCCATTCTGGATGAATGTCTCTGTTTAAATAAAAGTATTGAAGTATTCAGTGGCAGTCAACAATTCTCTAATGTGATACTCACTATGAAATTGTGAGCCTCAGCTTCTTCTCATCATCAAAACACAAGAGAAAACAATGCCCTGCTTTCTACAATAACGCAAAGTCCAAAGGCCAGCAGTTGGGATTACACAGTTTGTTGTTTTGGGCTTTTTTCTTAATAAATGCTGAGTTTCTAAGGGTTGATGTGCCAGCCACATGAAAGCTACTCATGGAAACTGGTAGCCTTAGGTAATGGGAAAATTGAAGAACTTTGCACTGCTGAGAAGACAGTGATTTTTGGGTAAGGGTTAGTACAGCATCTGCTGTGAGCACCTGCATATCATAACTGTTGCCAAGAAAAGCATTTTAAAGAAGGAGGGCTGTTACCTTAATAGTATCCTACAAAATGTAGAATTTAATTGGAAAATAACTATGTGAAACAAACAATAATCACTTACTAATGTCAAATTTATATGTGAACAGTTTTTAAAGGAGCATTATCTGTGCAGTGATCACAAAATTCTCTTGTCAATCAGCTTTATGCAAATCAGTGGTAACCAGGTTGCATATGGTATTTTAAGTGCATTTGTACTGTGGTAATTGATTGTGCCTGCAAATCAGCATATTTGAGACTTTGTCTCAGTATTCTGAGCAGTTCCGCAATTAAAAAGCTCCGCAGCTACAAAATGTATTTCAGCCTGCCTGTTTGTGAGAGCATTCTCTGCTTGACTAGTTTTGATGTTTTCCTGAAATTTAAGAAGCTTTTATTAATTAACACGTTCATCTCAGTGCATCTCTGAGCTTGAGATGAGGATGATTCATGACATTTGATGAAATTAATTAAACTGGAGACTGCAGATCCTACAAGAATAACTAAATAGCACTGCTTCTCTTTTCTGGAATAAAAATAGTGTAGGTTTTTTTATGCAGAGCCTAAATCCTAGGGCTTACCTTCTGTTTTTATCCCCTCCAATATTTTTGTCTGTAGTCCTTTTGATCCAAGAGAGTTTGGGGAGCCTCCTTGTATGTCATTTATGCAGCTCATAAGATAAGATGAGTCCTGTGTCCAGCTACAACCCCCTAAAATTCAGTGTCAAGATCTGTTCAGTGGGAAGGAGCATGACAGGGTCTTGGACAATGGAAAAGCAAATTCCTAACTTTTGTTAGCACTCATCTTGCTATACTGAGATGCAAATACAAAAAGATAGAGGTCAACCTCTTAACAGTTACATTCAGAAAATTAGACTGATCTGGACAAATCTGTTTGAACTCATATTCTCACTATTACCAAGTCTGTAGTTGAGAATTGTTGACAAGTTCTATAGTATTATGCTGGTATCGTAAAGAAGTGTAATGTCTGTGTATGTTTTAGGTTTTATGTGGAATGGAAAGGACAGAAGAACAGTGTAGTCTTTATTTCAGAAACCTCTGAAGGAGCCTGAGAAGGAAATGCAGTGACTGATTTATTCCTTTCATAAATATTTATGAGAAATCTGGAGGGAGAAGGATATGTCTATATATCTAATGCAACTGGGAAAAGAGCAGACTCACCTGTTATTTCACACCTCTTATGAAAATGGAAACCAATTTTTATCCTGTCTGTCTGGCCCTCTAGAGGACAGCCTTTAGCCAAAGAAGAGGACACCATGTCACTTCAGAGCCTTGAAGGTGGCATTGGCCACCTTACTGGTTTCTTTGGGTACCTCAAAATGAGACAATGTCAGTTGACTTTATTAATTTAATTTATTGTGACTGCTGCAACTTCTCAAAGGAAAAATTAAAATAATGTACTATAAACAACGGAGATATGGTTGATGGCAAGACTTCAGGGAAATTTAAAAGAGTAGGAAAAATATAAAACGATAATCAAATTTGGAACAAAATAGGGCAATAGCATTTATTCTGTCTACCTGTAGATGTTCTTATGAAGTAAGATCTTGACAGCACATTTTCTTCTAGACTTAATAATTGTAATAAACAGTGCCCTGCTATTAGAAACATTTCATGGAGATTTCATTGTCCTATAATCATCAGGTTTTAGCACCATCAAGTAGAAGAAATGCTATCAAACTAATAAAGAGATCTTAACAACTGAATTGCAGTTGCCATTTTATAACATCAGCATTTTACTCACATAACATTGAATGTATGGTAAATATAATTGATTATCATCAATGCTGTTTTGTTTCATTTTCTGTTTTATTCATTCAGTTTTATTCAGGCTGGTCAATGAACAGACTTGTTTGTCTGAATTCTTTTATCTGCTGGTATTCCATAAGGCTGAAACTAGAGAAATGGAGAAATTCAGGTCAGCCCTGCTTTCACTGAATGTGAAAAGAAAAAGGGGAAAAAAATATTGATTTCTGTATTATTTTATATTTAAAACTTGTTTCTGAGGCCACAACTGACCTGACAATTTTCCATTTTTCCAGAGAAAAATCTTGAGTTCGGAAAGTTTCAGTTGAAATTGAATGCCTAACTGTGTGTTGTTATTTTTGGAATGAGTTAGGGGCAGATATTGTGGATAAATATATATGCAAACAAAACTGAGTGGGATGGTGATGGATAGGAAAGGCTGAGATCCATGTGTAATAATTTGTGGTTGGTAAGGTTCATTCTGATTGTAGCAATGGTAAGGTTCATTCTAATTGTGGCAATGCATGAGGAAATTATATGAATAGCTGGGCAAATTGAGAATTTCTAATCATTAATGTTTTGAATTGAATATAATTCCCAACATCACTTTTTTGAGAGTTATGTCTGCACATAATATGCTCTACATGGGAACTGTCCACTTCAGCTATTTGGGACTGCTGTAGATGGTGAGCACAGTAGACAACAGGCACACAGGCACCTATCAGTTGCTGCAGTAAGACATTGTGAAACAGTTTCTAAAGAATGACCACTTTAATTTTTCAATGTCTTATTCCTTTTAAGAGGCCTGAGAAGATATCTGAAAATCAGGCTTTTCCTCAGTATGTGTCAATTTGCTAGAGGAGGGACTGCATCTGCACTTAAATTTTTTGCCCACATTAAAAGAAAAAAGAATGAAAACACTGAGCCAGAGGAAATAGAACCTCCTGTTGCAGAGAGTGCATTATCTGGTTCTATCTTTGAATCTCAGCTGAATTCTGTGCTGCAGATTGAGCAATAGATTTTCAATTATTGGGATAATTTAAGGACCAGTATTCATGTCAGCAAGCCGGAGTTACAACATAACATATTCGGCTCAGCACTGCACAGCCATGGAGGTGGTTGATTGATAGCTGTTGCATATTTCGGGAACTTAATAAAACTGTGCCAAATTGAAGGAGGAGAGGGTAGTAGCTGAGATAAACTAGAAAGCAGCTAAATCACTTTGGCAATTCCTTAAAGAAGGCATCCAAAAGTGTTGGCTCACAGATGTCTTTTAAATTGGGAAGCTCTAGTTAAATATGGCCCTGAATTACATCCAAACCTAATTCTGCTAACATGAAATTTCCATTAAAAGTCATATTTCCATAGCCCTACATCATATTAGATTGTAGATAAGTAACACTGTTAAGTAGTTTGGTTTGTGAATTTAGATTTGATTAGAGAAAGTGTGGTAGTAGATTACAGTACCGTTTCAGGAACAAATGCAGAATTTATGCATTTACCTGTTGATTGTAAAGCTGAGGAAGCGTAATTTGAGACAGCTTCTCTTTCAGGTACAAAGCAAAATGATTCTGAAAACACTTTTTTGTTGTAACCAAGCTATAAACACAAGCTGTGTTTTCTGCTGAAATATCATTGCTGCTTCATTACTGAAATGGGCAATCCCAAATCCACTTCCACCTGGAATGACCTTTAATTCATTAGTCATCAGTTTCAAAGTTTGGGAACACCGTATAGATTATTCTTGAGATAGATCTCAAAAGAAATAAAATACTGAAATCTCCTATTTTAAGGTACATTTCTTCCTAATAAGCTAGTTATGCATCTAGTTATGCAATACATCTGTTTTCCCCAGATGTTAAGTACAAAAGGCATTTATCTTACATAATTATAGGTGTGAACTCAATAAGAGGCAACAGAAGACTATTGAGTTGAGAGCTCTTCCTTGAGCACAGTTATAAATGGGAATAATTCTCCTTAATTTCTCTTACAGGAAAAGGATGTGACTCCAGATAGCAGGCTGCTGAGAAGAGTGAGAGAAGCTGCACTCCAGACTGAAAATCTCTCTCCTTTTATACATATGCAGACTGCCACATCCCTTACTGACTTTTTTCTTGCCCTTGCCATCTGCAATACAGTCGTGGTCTCCACAGCTACTGAGCCAAGACAGAGGGTAATCTAACTTTGTTTAAACTAAGTATTCAAAGGAAATTGATCACGCTTAAAATAACAACACAGAACACTGTTCAGGGAAACCTGAGGTGGTGAGAAATGGTTTTGTATGGGAGCTCTCCTCTAGTTCTTTTATCTTTTATGTAATGTCTACTGTTTCACTGCCTGTGTATATCCCTACCTAACAAGACTCTTTATGTTTGATGAATAGATATGGCTACCGCAGTATCTGTACTTTTCCTTTCAGATTTAATAATACATTTACTGTAAGAAATATGTTGAATATACAGGGTTTTCTCTGATCTCTCAGGCTATTATCAGAATTACAAGGGCCTTGATTTCATCTCTGTTTCAGTAGCAAAGACACAAATCACCATCAAATTTAGATGCCAGTTTTCCAGTGACTCCTCCACTGAATTCCCTTAACACAGTTAAAGAGAAAAAAAAATATTGTTGCATTTTTCATTATTGTCATTTAGAAAAGAAAAATACTGAGGCTTTGGAAAGTATCTTGTAGCTCACATTCATTTATTTTTAACTATATTATACCCAAGATTTTCTCATATTTCTAGGTTACAGTCCCACCACCAATAAAACCTTCAGGAATCACCTTGGAGAAGATTCATCAGATGTTTCATCGGCTGAAGTTAGCAAGCCTCAGCCAGTCTTTTTCATCATCTCAGTCTAGTTCAGAGCTAGGAGCTAGCTTCAGTGCAAAAAACACTGGGGAGCACCTTGCTGCGTTGGATTGCTGTGACGAGGACAACGACTGCTGTGACAGCAATAGGGGCACTGGGCTCCAGGACAAGGGCAGCACAGATATTGGCAGCGCTTCACTGGATGAGGTTTTTAAGTCTGTTACTCATGGTTCTTTGCCAACAGACTTCTGTTATGAGGCTGAGAGCCCAGATGAGGCAGCACTTGTCTACGCTGCCCAGGCATACAGTTTTACTTTAGTGTCCCGGACTCCTGAGCAGGTGACCGTACAGTTACCACAAGGCACACTCTTGACTTTTGATATCCTCTACACTTTGGGATTTGACTCAGTAAGGAAAAGGATGTCTGTAGTTGTAAGACACCCTCTAACCAAGGAGGTCATTGTCTACACAAAAGGAGCTGACTCTGTTATAATGGACTTGCTGGAAGACTCTGGCAAAGGTAATAAGCCAATGAGCTATTCCTGTTTTGTCTCCTACAAAGAGGCACAAGATGTTTGCAGTACTCTCTTCTGCATGAAATATAGTATCTAGGCATTAGAAGTATAAAGATAAGGAACAAGCTCTCCATAGTGTTATCTTTGCAGATCAGAACTGAGGTATTTTTTTAACCTGAGTAGTTCTGATAATACGGAATGGGCTAATTAAAATTCACTGACAGAACTAACCTATGTGGGTTGTGAGCTCTGCAGTAATACTTTCATACAGGCCCAACCACGGTATTTCAACTTGTCAGCAAGATTGCTGTACCATTAAAAAACAACAGCAACAACAACAATAAGAAAAAATAATATAATCTTAAAGGAAACAAGAATCTTTACCAATCTGAAGTTTATGCAACACCGTGAACACTTTGAAAGGGATTGCTATTACAATGGAATCCAGTTTTCACTCAGTTGCCCACTCTTTTTTAATCTTAGGTCATTAGGTCTGAAGTGATCTGTGGTTAAGATGTGGAATCTTTCCCTTGTATTTCACAGCTGACACTTACGCAGAGAGGAGAAGGAAACGAATAAAAGACAGAACACAGAAGCATCTGGACTACTATGCCCGAGATGGCCTCCGAACTCTGTGCATTGCTAAGAAGGTAAGAGGGCACTACTCTAATGTTGTTTACAGCTTTGCTCTATATATATCAATATATTTATTGGAAAAAATGCAATGGTTATAATACTCTGTACTTCAGAAGACAAGAGAGATACAGACCATCTTTCTGTCCCTCTATTTGATTGTTTTGTAGTCTTTTCCTCCTCTCTTTCTGCAGTTTTTATCCAGTTTGAATAAATGATGGGTTCTTCATCAACCTCTAAATATTGATTTATGTTTATCCTATACCAGCTCTGGCTTACTCTCTTTAACAGCGATTTCAGGCAAGATATAGAAAGCCAACTTTCTGTTTTGCTTTGCATTCAGCTTTCAAAAATCCTACCTTCAGCCTGGGATAGTGCATTTTAGCCTGATACCTTAGTGCAGAAGTGGTGAGACACCCTGCAGAGCAACTTTCAGAAACTGTGCTGCAGTACAGACTCCCAGCTAAAGGCTGTGGGATTGAGAGTTTCTCTAGGCCACATTTTTAATTCTTAGCTTCCACAAACAGGAAGGCACTTTTTTTTTTTTTCATTGCTACCAGCTCCTGCAGTCTTCTCATGGAAAAGTTTCGTTGTTTTAGAGGCAACACAGTACTTTATCAACCCAGATAGGAGTTAAGCCTCTGTGATCCAGAATGTTGGCATTCTTCTCCTCTTATTTAAATTTTAAAAGAGCTCTTTTTAAATTATATTATGCAGGTCTTGAATGAGGATGACTTTCAAAAATGGGCCAATTTTCGTCGAGAGGCAGAAGCTGCAATTGACAACAGAGAGGATCTGTTAATGGAGACAGCACAGCATCTGGAGACCAAACTCACCTTGCTGGGTAGCTAAAATAAGAATTGTCATTGCATGAAGTATCACTTGCTCTCCTGTGATATTCTTGGCAATCAGACAGACAACAGCTTATATTAAATTATATCAAAAAGGTTTCCTCTGAGGTTTGAAAATCTCAGGGCAAGTGTACACAGTCCAATGATGGTGCTTAAACAATTTCTCATGCATTTTGAGCAGCAGTAACTTTGAAAAAGTGTACTGAATCTTTCGTGTGCCATGAGCAAAGAACATGTACATCAACTGTTAACTGCAGCTCAGATGACATGGTAGATAATGAAGTTCCCATAATTCAGTCACGTATCTGTGACCTCAGATAAACCTATAAAACAGTATATATTCACTTCAATTTTGAGCACAAATTCCGAGGGAATTTCTGTTATAAAACTGTGTTATAAAAAGCAGTAACTACAGTTGTTGTCCTTATTCTTGCTAGTGAATTCCTGCTCCTGTTACACTGTCATGTTTGCTTTCAGTATTTTGTAAAAGGTTGTTATTTCATGTTAAAACTTACTTCTTTGGTACATCCATCACCACAGTATCTAACAATACTATTCTGTTAAATTACACAGGGCTTCAGTGCTTTCTTTTCTATTTTGTTTCAAAATGTTTTGGTATTTAAGGCTTTTCAGAGTCATCCCATTCTCATCTTTCTGTGAATACCATCTGTGCCCATATTTTGTTATCCTGAATTTCTGTGATTGCAAGCTATTAGCATTATGATTTCCCATAATCTATGCAGTGATTTAAAAAATTAGAGTAATAACAGTAAATACTATAAGCACAAGCATATAAGAGGTAACATAGATCTTGTTAGAACGTTATCTTTGCCAACTCTTAAGGCACTGCGTGCATTCATACTTCATTTCACAAAAACTGTTATTTTAATTTAAATCAATATCTATCTCTAATGTACCACATTTACAGCATCTTCAAACTGACCTCTAATGCAAGAGATAAGGAGTATTATAACATTCAGGTGGTGACTTATGTCCATCTGTTTCTAAGTTGGCACATTTTAAAAAAGAATACTTCTTGTATCTTTTCTTCTCCCTTTGATGAGTGAAGCATCTAACTTGGCATTATGATAGCATTCATTTAAATCATCAAAGTTCATCTTTTCTGGTTGCTTTGATGGGGCTTGATGCAGTACTTTAAAAATGCATATGGTATAATTCCTCTGCCAGTACTTTGTCATTTTGGATTATTAGGAAGCAATGAAATGCATTGTTCTAGCATCAAGGAAAATGAAGAGTCAGGATTTGACTGATGACAGATTTAGGTCTTAATCCAAATGCAGATTTTGTGCCTGTGTGTTTATTTGCTGGACAATACCTTGGCACAATTCTTGATAAGCTCATGATTGTAAGTCAAAGACCTTTTCTTAAAAAACAACCAAACAAACAAATAAACAAAAATGGCAAGATGATTTCCAAATATTTCCAAATGAAAGAAAACTAGTTCATGTTGTCTTTTCCTGTTTGCCCAGGGGCAACAGGGATTGAAGATCGGCTGCAAGATGGAGTGCCTGACACTATCGCAGCTCTTCAAGAAGCTGGGATACAGATCTGGGTGTTGACAGGAGACAAACAGGAAACAGCAGTTAACATTGCATATTCCTGTAAGCTCCTGAACCAAAGGGACACTGTCTTCACCATAAACACAGAAAATAAGGTGAGTACAGGTGAATGCACATAATTTTCTATCTGTTCCTTTCTTCACAGCTTTCAGCCTGACACTGTTTGGCTTTAGGCTGCATTCACCACAAGACACAGCTAACCAGATGTCCACATAGCAACATTAGGCCATGAATTCTTTAGATCACATGTAACAGGATGAATCTGAACACAAGACAGTTATGTAGAATTTTATGCAATTAAAATACTAGTTTCCAAAACAAAATAAACTTTTTTTTTTTTAATTACCTAAATAGTGAGCTTTAGGAAAAAGATAATATGCAGTTTATATGCCTGATTCCTTAATAATATTGGTATTTGGCTTTTTCACTTGCAAAGGAAATTTCAGTTACAATGGTACTGTAAATCCAGGTGATGTCTGTAGGAAGACATTTGGAAAATATTATATGAGTCAGTCTAGAATAAAATGCAAGTGTAGATTTAATTAAATTCAGAAGTTTCTAGTTGCATGTTCCCAAATAGGATTAGGCTTAATCAGAAATTTATTAGTGTGAACAGCTTAACCTGGTGTCTTTTTGTGTAGGCAGCGTTTCACCTTATCGAAACCTAAATATAGCTCCTGTGGGCTGGTTAAAAATGCAGTCACATTCTTGACACTCCATGGTGGCCTACATAGTGGTAGATGTGCACAGATATTCCCTGAATTTCTGTAGGCAACAAGAAGGTCAGGTGGTAGATAAAGCAAACTTACTCCAAAATGAAAATAATCACTTGAGGGGCATCTCTGTCAGCTCCTGTGACTCACA
Source organism: Nettapus auritus (assembly GCA_011076525.1). Lineage (NCBI taxonomy): Eukaryota > Metazoa > Chordata > Aves > Anseriformes > Anatidae > Nettapus > Nettapus auritus. The sequence continues at coordinate 987,469 of CM021777.1, read as the reverse complement.
GAATTCAGTGAACAATCTGTGGTGCAATCCATGGCTATTCCTGAAACCATCTGAACAGACGGGAGAAACAAACTTTCAAAGGTAAATGTCATTAAGGATGGCGAAAGCAAAAAAGCTTTATAAAAAGCAACATTGGCTTTTGCAGATTATGAAGCAACATGGTACCAGGGAAACCATGCCTTGCTCTCAGAAAGTGGAATGTCCACTGTAGCAAACAGTTTCACATGGCATTGCTTCAGGCATCCTGGCAGCACAGATGACTTGGTGAGATAGTTTTAAGGAAGTGCAAGTTTAGGCATTACAGCTCAACCCATTTGAAAGAAGTCAACATACCTGACCATTTCTAATGTCCAAAATGCCAGCTGAGTTGTCCCCTTTTTTGTTTTGTTGTCAGTGCCATCTTACTGTACAGCCCCAAGTGGCCTGAGGTCACCAGGGTGCAGCTCTGTTCTCTTTTTGCAGCATACACTTGCGACCTGTACTCAGCAGTAATGGGAGCTGTCATGAGAAGTGCCTTTCTGTAGGTAGATGGGAGGTTGAGGGGGGAAGGCTGGGCCTCTTTCTGGGACTAGGTGAGTCACTTGTCTCAGTTGCCTCCATTTTTCTCCCCATTACAAGCTTGTCTTTCTCTATAAAACTATTGTGAGGATTAATTAAGTAATGTTAAAATACTGACTGTTTTTCTTTTGATAGGCAGTGGTACAGAGCAGTCAGATGGCCTACTTTCTAGCTTCTTTTTTTCTGCAGCTAGTAGCTCTCCAAACAGGAATAATATGTTATGTAAATGTCTCTCTTTTAATGTCATGGAAATAGGGAAACATGTAAAGCTGATATGGAATTCAGCACGGAATACATTCCTGGCTTCAATGTGTAATTTCATTTGATACACATATCTGCTTAATGGGAAGCAGAATTAATATATTTAGGATGGAAATTAGAAGATGGTTCTTGTCAGAGCAGTGATTCTACAGGCAGGACCACCCTGACTCCAGGAAACACGGGCAGATGTGCTCACCTATAGCACCCTATGTCAGTCTGGACTCAGGTGCACACAGCATGCATATAGGTGCTTGTATGAATGTATGTCATTCAGTGGGCATTAGCTTTATATTTCAATGCTGTTTAGTTCCCTCTCTTTCAAATTGAAGCCAAGGACACTGGTTGTGAAGAGTCCCCAAGTGGTTGCAGTGAGGGAAAACAAATAATACAAAGGGTTTCTCCTTTCACAAAAGCCCATTAATTTTGACAAAGTTAACCCTTAAACTAAAAATCCATCAAAGGATAAAGCCTTTGACAGAGGGTTAATAAAGTTTAATAGCTAATGAAGCGGATCCAGGTGAAAAATACCACAATGTTTCTTTGCACCTATGGTTAAGTTTGCTTTCTGCCAGATGTTCATCTTCACTCATGGGCATGTACTGAGCATGGGACAGTTCTTAATTCAAGTCATTGAAATATTTTAGTGTCTTTACCTGTTTTTCATTTTGCTGTCCAATTCAATTTTCATCACTGTATTAAGAAATCCCAATCTTTTCTTCCATCCCCAGTATTTTTACCCAACCTCTTCCAGTGCTGCGGAAGAGGTGAAGCTCAAAAACAGGAGGAAACAATTGTAAGGGCAGAAGTTAGGGAACTATGGTAGCTGGCTTCAGTGGGAAAGGACTCTTTTTCCACCCCTGAGCCTAGCAGCTTATTGAAATGCTGGAAATTACATACCTTCCAGAAAGAGGCAACACAAGTAGGTAGTTTGGAGAGATTCATTTGAAAATGCAAGCCTGGAATTTCCAATACAATTTTTGTTTTGTTCACAGAAAGATGCTGCTTCAATATTTTTTGGAGGTTTTCAGTGTGCCAGTTTGATGCAGCTTTCTATTAGGTGTCAGAAGTACATTTGATTCCAGAACCTCCCACTGAAGTGTAATTTAAATCTTGCAAACATCCTACACATGTACCTTATGCAACATAAAGTGAAAATAACATTTCAGAACTGAATCATTACTCAGTAAGGCTGACAGAAAAGGTAGAAAAAGGAGTGATTAGCTCCTCAGGTATTCAGTGCCATGCTACAGAAAGAGGACTTTTAGTACGAACAGACAGCAAAATAACTTCTAGATCATTCTGGGTTTTGTTTGATAATGGTGTGCCAATTTAGGAGATCTGTATGGGAGAGGTAAAAGTGTCCCTCTTAAATCTCTCTGTGATACTAAGGTGACTTTCATCCAAAATGAGGCAAATTTACTAATAAGGAAAGGTTTAGCATGTGTTTGAAGCACTGCGCTTGGCAATATGAAGCTTTAGTTGTGTCCATGTGACACACACCTGATTTATGACCTAGAAAAGGCCAAACTGTCAAAGTTACTGAGTAATTTTGGAAATCTGAACCTCTTGTTTCTCTACCATAATTTATTTCCAAGGAAACAGAGACTGGAGTATCTCACATCATTCACATCAGAGGTAGTTTTTAAAATGTCCTTTAGCAAAAAAGTTGTTTCTTTTTCCTTCTGAACTCTCAGCACTGCAAATACAAGTATATCCTCCTGAAGTGATTTTTTTTTTTTTTCCTTTGAAATAATTTCTTATTGCAGTTAACTAGCTGATAAAATGTGCATTGTTTTCACTGAAGGATTTGATGTCGTCATTGAAATAATCTCCAGTTTGACAAATTAGTGCCTTTCTCAGTCAGTTTTCCCCAATGTTCATCTAATAGGCTTCAACCCACTGTCATGATTATACAAACATACACTTTGTAAGGTGCTGTGCTGTAAAGGGAGATGGAGATAACTATTTCTAGAACCACTTCTGTTTTCTCACAGGAAACTTGTGAATCACTCTTGAATTTAACCTTGGAAGAAGTGAGAAAGACTTACGAGGTTGAAAAACCACAGAGGAAATTTTTTGACTGTATCCCAACATCTTTATCAGCCTCTGAGGTGCCCAGTCCTGAGTTCGGACTGGTGATTGATGGCAAGACGCTGAGCATCATCTTCCAGGGGGGCCTGGAGGAGAAGTTCCTGGAGCTGACGAGGCACTGCCGCTCGGTATTGTGCTGCCGTTCCACCCCCCTCCAGAAGAGCATGGTGGTCAAGCTCATTCGGAGGCAGTTAAAAGTGATGACCCTGTCGATAGGTACCTGTCTTTTGAATTTTACAGGAGAAATAGGCAGCAAGCTCTTTCAATGTGAGTTTTAATAATGTACGGAATATATACATTGTATTAGCTATTTATTACACCTCCTCTTAGATACATACAGTGAAAAACTAGCATTGAATAGTCTTTCCTAACCAACAACTATATGAAAGTCCTCCTTCAGCTTTCAGTGAGCAAGTCTGCCCCCCATTTAAATAAGATGAAGACACTCCACATTCATTCTCCTAGAAGTTCCTTTCAAGCAGACAAGTACAAACACATGTATGTGTTCCCTCTGGAATCCCCTCACTTAGGGAAGGAAAGCAGTCGATAGTAGTTACTGTTCTGTGTTTTCATAAAGCCCTTTACCTGACAGATTTTCCCAACTGGTGGAACCAGATTTATCCCCAGAGTAGCATTAAGCACCAGCTCCTTTGCTTTTTTGTTACTTAAAACTAAAAAATATCTCTATGTGGACCAAGCAAGGCATATCAGAAGAGTCTGATGTATTAAATTTCTTGCTTTGCCTCAGAGTTGAAAACATAAACTCACAGCCTTCTGCTTCATTTATTTTGCTTTACTAGTTAACCTAATTCACAATCTCCATGTTGCAGGCAGCCATGATGGTTCTTTCCATGGAAATTTTGTTATTTATTCAACATATTGATAAACTTGAAAGGAGCAGAATAACTCCTAAAATTTGTTTGCTACATTGTCAATTGCAATAAAATTTATCATATAATTCTGAGAGTTCAGTGAAGTAGGGTTCTGCAAAGCACGTTGTTGAGCATATGAAGTTGACCGAGCAGAAATGCTCAAAATAGTGCAGTTGTGGATAGTGTTGGGGTATCCATGCCACCAGCCAGCTGGTCTCAATGCCAGGCTTAGTGGTGGATCCCGGTCTTCTGAGAAGGAGGATGTTCCAACCAAGATCAGAGCCTAGAGATCAGAGTTGCTCGATGCTAACTATCAGTTACCCTAACTGAGATACATGGTACAGCAGAATAACCCGTGCTTAACAGCACAGCTGCATTTATTTATTTATTTATTGTTGTTGTTGTTGTTCTAGTATAGGCATGTTAACCACCCTTTCTTGCACCTTTATTGTTCATTTCTGTCTTACCCTTCCTAGGTGATGGTGCAAATGATGTAAGCATGATTCAAGCAGCTGATGTTGGGATTGGAATATCTGGCCAAGAAGGCATGCAGGTATCATTCAGTTTACTTCCACTCCTCTTTTGTCACATGATTTCTTGCTGCTTAATAAGTTTCATAGCAGCTGTATAGCCTGAGTGTCACGTTAAAGAGGCAGATTGGCATCATTACCGTCATAAAAGAATATGCAGTCCACAATTAGGGGACCAGACAAAGGTCCCCTAAGTCCATAATTAGGGGACCCAACAATTAGCATGTGTGGACAAATGAGTGTTTGCTCATAAGTATGGAAAAAGATGTCTGTCCAGTGTAGAAAGTTTTGTTTTTTTTTTTTTCCCTACAATATGCAATAGTAGAAAATTGTTTCAATGTCCATGTTCAAATTCTATCATACTAAGTGGGGAAAAAGAAATTGTAAAGTAACTTCTGTTCTTTTTACTGAAGGCTGTGATGGCTAGTGACTTCGCAGTATCCCGTTTTAAGCATCTCAAAAAACTACTTCTTGTCCATGGACATTGGTGTTACACTCGCCTGGCAAAGATGGTGATATACTTTTTCTACAAAAACGTGGTAAGATGATTAATAATATGGAAGCTTTCATACTAGCAAGAACTAAATACAGGACAGGGTTTTTTTTCTGAGTTTTGCTTCCTATGAAACTGCAATTCCTGTTTCTGCACTTTACAAGTTTGCTACCTCCTTCTTAGTAATGTACTGCATAAAGCATTGAAGAAAATATGGGATCTAAACGTCCTTTGAAATAGCATTATCCTGGAAGGAAAAGGAACTGAATGTTTAGTAACTTTTTGTATGGTAGTTCCAGAAACTTTGTTAATAATACCCATGAGTCTCAAAATAAAATTTGCATTAGGAGCATCAGATTATTAGTGATAGAATACAGAAGATGACTCCACACATAGAAATGGTTGCCAGTGAAACCTGCTTTTTAGCATTTAATTTGATAGGAGCCACTTGCAATCAATGATGCAGTCATATCTGGCATTTTTATTAAAAATGTAATGTATATGCAAATGAGCATATGCATTGAAGAATAATGTAAAGTGGATAAAACTGATAGCAGTAGTGTCTGCCAGACTGTGCAAACAAGTCAATTTGATGTGAAATATACTCAGAGCATGAAAGACTATTTATTTCGAATTCAAAGTATCTGTATTTTATATTTTTATATAATTTTGAATAAGGATTATGTCTTATCTGTGTTAACATTTGTAATAGAAATTGAAACTTTTTCTTTTTACTAACTGGGCATCTTTTCAGAGTTCAAAGAAGATTTATTTGCAATATGAAATAGCTCTCCAGACTGGGATACTGCTGTTCTATTATCTCCCTGGTACCATTAGGGAGCAGGAGGCCTTTGATTCCACACTGACAGCAAACCTGTAAAAGGATTTTAAAATCTGCTGCTCAGAGCTGTGAACAATTTGTTTACTTATTCTGTTATATTTTCTTAAAGTAACCTAACAGTTTTTATGCAGCTATATCACAGTGGATCAGTGTGAATCAGTCCCTTAAGATATACTGCTTTATGGAACAACATGCTGAGACATCTACTGAAAGTACCTTTAACCGAAATAATGAATTCTTGGGAAACTGTGTTAATAACCAATGTACTGCAGAAATTTCTTTCTGCATAGATGAAGCTATGGGAATCACAAACTATCTATGCATTGCAAACTGAGGGGTCCACATCAGCTTTCATAATAGGGAATGATGCAGTGGAGGAGGGAAAAGAACATAAAGGAGAAGCCACGGGAAACCTGTTTCTCCACAGCCTACACAATCGAAAGAGAGATCACATCAGCATGAGGGATGTGCTTTTGCTCATATGGGGAATGACAGTTCAGCCTGTAACACAACATTGGGTTTGTATTTGCTTCTCCCACAGAGCTATGTCAACCTGCTCTTCTGGTACCAGTTCTTCTGTGGGTTCTCAGGCAACACAATGATAGATTATTGGCAGATGATTTTTTTCAATCTTTTCTTCACCTCGATGCCACCTCTGGTCTTTGGAATCCTGGATAAAGATGTTTCTGCAGAAACACTTCTGGGTTTGCCTGAGTTGTACAAGAATGGGCAAAATTCAGAGGTATGTCTTGACCGCTGAAGTAACTGCTTGGTAAGACCACATGGTATTTGGGTTTGTGAGAAGGGAGGGAAGAGAAGAGTTTCAGACTCACCTGAAACCAAATGATCTATTTACGGTTTCTAGTTTCCTCCACAAAAAGAAGGTTTAATTGTTTTTGTTCACATCATGTTTAGTCACGTTTTGAAAAATCTAGTCAAAGGAGTGCAGAATTTGAGGATTCTCTGTAGGACTTTCCATCCCTTTTCATAGGAAGAGCTCTTGAACCTCACATATATGTCCTTTATCATTTTGAAGAAGTCATTGTTACTGTTTTGGCATTAAGTCTGCATTGAAACCAGGAGCCCACCCTTCTGTCACTCCTGTAATGTTTCTCGTCCACCAGAGCTGTGGCATCACAGGTGTCTGGATAAGTTTAAATATGACACGGAGTCAAAATTAGAAGGCAAAAAATAGAGGTTCTAATGGAAAGAACCTTAAAAGAAAGGAATTTTGCCCAACCCTGTTAGCCCCAGGAAGATCTATGATTGAAAAATAATTTGAGGAATTAGGTCCTTTGGGTATGGACAGAGGCATCTGTGACATTGAGCTTTACAATCCCTGTCTAGTGGGCCAATCTCCCCAGAGATCTTACTGTCTTTAGTTAACACATGCCTATTCTGGGATAAGTGTTCAGCTGTTCAAGGGGCTTTTGTTCATGAAGAGAGGCTAGTTAGCTATAATGAGCAGTGTGAGCAGAAGAAAAACAAACATGTCTGCAGGACAGATCAGAGATGTGTGTGCCATCACAATGACTGTTATCTGTAAACTCCTACAGATATACAAGCTGTCAACGTTCATTATTACAATGTTGGACGCTTTCTATCAGAGTCTTATTTGCTTCTTTGTGCCCTATTTGGTAAGTACGGGGGCCATTTATATTCTCATTCTCCAATCCTCTTTAAAAAAAATAGAAGAAAAAAAATCACTTCTGAGTAGTCAAGGTTTATCACAGTCTATCTGCCTGTTTTCTAGATGTACAAGGACTCTGATATAGATGTGTTTTCCTTTGGAAACCCCATCAATACCGTTTCCCTCCTGACCATCCTTTTGCACCAGGCTCTAGAAATGAAAACATGGGTATGTGTTTTGCCTGCCCCATTCACATAACTTTTTTCTTTTCTGCACATAACATACCATATAGCCATAGAGTTTTCTTTCAGAATAATTTACCTTAATTGTGGGTAGTACATGCAGTGAGATTTCACAATACGTTAGAATTTGTTATTAGCCTCAGGGTAATAGCTTCATGAGCACAGAAACAAAATTTTCTTCTACCGTGCCTTTGGACTGGACAGTACACAACTTTAACATACTTCAGTATATGAGCAGAATATTTTACTTCAAGAACTGTATTCACTGTCACTGTTGGTTTGTGAGTTAATTTCCAGGTATTTCTCCAGCTGTACTCTTCAGTAACATGGATCTGTTGGATACCTCCTTTCTAGTTATTCTTTCTGTCTTTCTGTCTTGCACCCAGAGTCAGGGCCCCAGATGCATTACAGTCATTTTGTACTCTTGGTGCTTACAGACACTGTTCCACTGGATCACGATGATTGGGAGTGTGGTGATTTACTTCATCTTCTCTCTGATCTACAATGCTGCCTGCGTGGTCTGCAACCCTCCCACCAACCCCTACTGGATCATGGAGAAACAGCTTTCAGAACCCACCTTCTACTTACTCTGTCTTATTACTCCAGTCATCGCACTCTTGCCAAGGTTTGTGCAAAGCACAGTTTTCCTCAGTTTTCATTTGGGGAATTTGTAGGTGTTTGAGGGAAATAACAATAATGATGTGAGATATGTCAGGCACATATGTTGTGCAGAGATCACGCTGGAAGTCAGAAGCCTGTGTTCAATTTTCCTGTTCATGAATCATTAGTTTATTTGGTCATATAACCCTAGATAAATCTCTATACATATACTGCCTTTGTTTTCCAATCAGGGAAAAAAAAAAAAACCTTTCTGGGATGTTTCAAAGTTTACTGCCGCAAAACCTTTATGTAAATGTTCACTATGAAAAACACAATGTAGTAGAGCAAATCAAAACTAGAAAGCTAGTCTTTGAAATATGCCTGTATGATTTAGAAGTTACAAAATATATTCAGTTTCTTCAGTACATTATAGTGTATTATTAAGACAAATTTAAGAACACCTCTATATCAAATAATTTTCTACATCCAGAGCCTTAGTTTTATTCTTTGTGACAAGTCAGGTATGTTAATGATAACTTTAATTGAGACTAAATTATATTTGGGGGAGAGATAATTGTTCTGGTAGTTTCCTGAGGAAATTTGGTTTGAAAAACATGATCCTGTTCGCATATATGTATGTAGTAACCTTACTACTTCAGTGCTTCATACCTCATTCATTCTTTAAGCAGGTATGCTTTGTCTGACTTGCACCAATTTTAAAATTTAAATTTAAAACTTAATTTAAATTTTTAAAATTTTATTTCTGCTTAAACAATTAAAGAAATGATTCTGTTTGACTAACTTGCAAGTCTCATTCTCATCCTAATTGTTATGAAGTAGTGCAGCATGCTGACATTGGAAGAATCAGGAAAATACTTTCATCATCTGATTTTGTAAATGCTTTTAAGTATTATAATTTGAGCCTTAGCTTTGTCTAAAAAGTAATTTTTCAAGACCAACTAATATTTCTCTTCAAATTATTTTTATTGCCCCAGTTGAGTTGAGATTTTTGTGATTTCATGTTAGATTATATAACTTCAGGTCAGGATAAACAACATATGGTTCAGTGAGGTCTCATGTCTTCTAGGCAGAGCATTGTTTTTCCAGATATTTTTTTTCCCCATGTGATTTTTTTCTTCCTTTCAGCCCACATTCACAGCGTCATTTTAGACCCTGAATTTTCTACTCAGGGCTGCATCAAATATGTGGTTAAGAATTCATAATTCCATCTTGGGAATTCAGCAAGGTGAAGATTGTTGGTGTCTCAGCAGGATAGTGAGCTTACAGATTTGTATCTTGATACCTTCAAAGTTGGAGAAATGCTGTTCCGTCATGTAGGTAACTCAGATTATTTTCTGCTGAGCCCTTAGTTCAAAGAATACCCAGCCTCCAGTTTCTGCTACTGTGTCTGGCTAACAGTTTCTGGCTGTGCCAGCATATGATAGCAATGATGAAACCACACTTTGTTAAATATAATCCTGCACTTTAAATTGGGTTTCAGCTGGTTCATCTCACCACAATCCCTGTTCCTCATTTCCCTTAGAAAGCAGTTGGACCCTTGAAATTCTGGTTTCTTTCTAAGAGGTTTTGTTAAAATCCTTGCTGTCCTCAGTTCTTCCTTTTACAACTGCCTCCTGCACTAGCTGACATTTCTGAGACACTGCAGATGCTCCATGTGGCTTGCCTGCACCCTGCCTACATGCGTGCTTGTCCTGAAGCACTGTCTGGCAGCACTTTGCAGTGTGCATCTGCATCTGAACATTGCCACTGAACTAGGTAGTGGGACACAGACTGCACAGCATTAGGCACTGAAATACCTAAGTCTGAGAAGATGCAAAGGGATATGAAATTAATCATCACTGATTGGCAAGCAAATTGTGCCTCTTGTAGGATTTCTGCATACAAACCAGATATATTTCTCCATCTGTGGAAGCAGACTGTGGTCTGTCAGGAATGCCCAGAGTCCCAACAGGTTGCTGAGTCTCCCATTGCAAGGCTGAGGGAAGGGTGGGAGCAAGCAAGAGCAGTTTATGAGATGGAAGATGGAAGTTTATGGGAAGTTCTCCTTCCTTTCTCTGTGGATGGCCTTGGGTTCTCAATAGTTGTGCTCTGTTGCCCAGCTGTAATTAGCAACAGCACAGCTCCCAGTACTGGGTTCGACCAGCCTGAGCATGGGCACAGTAAATACATGTTTTTCCACTCCTGTTTACACAGGTAGACCTGAGAAGTCCATTCCTTTAAAAGCCCATTCTGTGTTCAGTCTAGCTTGTTAGTGTTTTTAATGTTGTCATGCTTATTTATGCATATATTTATCAGCAAGATGTGAAGATGACACCTTTATTAATGCAATTTCAGAGAGAAATTAAAACAAATTTCATGTTTGTTTTAAATATTTATAAAGGCCATGTATGTAAAGGTCAAACCCTATTAAAAATGGTACCTGAAAAAGGCTTTGCTTTTCAGGTAAGACAGACATGACATGGAGCGAAGGTTTGTAGTCACTCACTGCACATTATATATATATATAGATATAGATATAGATATATATAAGTTCTCTGTCCTGCATTGGAAAGTTGGACATATTTTAATGCTTCCTGAGCAAAGATGATGTTTTTAATTTTTTGTGTGTGTTTTCTATCAGATTAAAGTCCCTTCTTTAGTCTGTTCCAGCAGTACAATCTCAATCTCCACAAACACAGAACCTCTCAGTGAGCTTCTATGTATCTTTCTTGCGCTGATCAGCAATCAAATGGTTCTATTAACATTCATTTAGCATTTATTTACTTGTAGTTGACTCAATACAGGTCAAGGTAAGTGTGTTGTTACATGTTGCATTAACATCCAGGATCCAACTTTCACCTACAAGGCATAAGGTGTCTGTCAGATGCCTTTACAGTACTGGAAAATTAGCAACAGGATTTGTGTCATATGATGCAGATTATGGGAGGAACCCACTGCTAAGACAATCCATTCTCTTCTTTCATTAGGTTCTTTATTTTTGTTCTGCGAGGAACCTTTGGAACATCTCTGATACTGAAAGCTCAGCAGCTAGATAAGCTTCCTAAAGAGCAACAGGATCTTGAAATCCAGAAACTGAGGTCAAGAAAACAAACAACTTCTGATGCACCTGTAGCATCACCAACATCTAATGATGATCTTGACCAAAACATCAGCCACTTATGTTTGTCACCATTTTTACATCCAGCAGCAGCAACTGTATCTCACAGGGACACAGAAAGTCAGGGACTTTCCTCCTCTGAAGTGAATCCTCTCAAGAAATGGACACCTGAAGAAGGCTACTATTTCTTTAATAGGTGGGCAGAGGAAGAATACAGTGCTACAGAATCTTCAGCAAGACTTTTCTCTGGTCATTGCCCCCTAGTACCCAGTAGGGTAACATCTCCTGGACAGGACAGGGGCAAACCAACTAAAGATAAAGGTAAAAAAATTAACCATGGAAGCCATCGACGCTCTGTGAGTGCAGTGACACTCTGAAAAAGCATTCAGAAATTGGATTCATTTTCTGGATATGGTATCTCTTCCGTACAGCCCACGTGGAGAAAGATAGCATAGGGAAAACAAAAAATCCATTTATACTTAATCATGATGCTCACTACAAAAGGAGAGAGGCATGTGAATTTACCAACATGCTGGAGTAGTGCAATAGGTTGTCTAATATGCAACTTCTCCTAAGTGCATATATCATTGGGGTTTGTCATTCAATGACTTTTTGATCTTCCTGGTTTTGTGTCATTAGAGAAAAAATACATAAGCTTCATACAGTTGCCAAGAGATCCACGATTACTTTCTTTCATCCAGGTGTATTTTTCTTTCACAGTAATAGTGAATAATTGCACTAGTGATGTTTCAAAGTTGTTATGCTATTGCGGTAATAGAAAGAGAATCCATTCAACATTAAGCCATGTCTTAGAGCAACACATCCTACTCTAACTTTTAATATCGGTCTTAAAATGATATTGCTAATTTTAAAATTACAGTCCTGCCAAGAAAAAAAAAAAAAAAAAAAGTCTTCTGATGCTACAAGTAGTTGAAGAATCACAGCATCCAAAAGAGACTACAGAATGTTCCATTTTTTAATATGTAGACTTTATTCACATAACAATATCAAACAATATAATGTCTATAGTTGGCTTTCCTTGCACACTAAACTCTGTGTTTTTATGCAGGCAGTGTTCTGACCTGATACTTTTAAGAAAACGAGAAAGCAGTTTTTGAAATAGAATGCAAATACAGAACTACAAGAACTGACAGGATAACTTAAGGATAAGTGGAGTCTAATTCTTCACTTTCAAAAGCAGACAGATATAACAAGTCTGATTTGAGTATTTATGTTCCAGAATTCTAAAATTCTCCTTGCTTTTTCATCTGGAAATCAGTTTCTTCATTTCATTCCCTACATTATCTAAAACGTGTTGCTGCATTCAATCAAGCATAAATATGCTCTTCCCCACAATGAGTTACAATCAGTAGTTGATGGAGATCCCGATGACAGATATTTTAACAAGCAGTTAATGAAGGTTCACTAATCACATTGCAGTAAGTAAAGGGTGTAGAATGACCAAAATATGCATAACATGTTCATCCTTTTCATTATCTCAGGGCAACAAGATGCAGGGAGAAAAAAAAAAAAAAAAAAAAAAAAAAGAAAAAAAAAGTCACACCACTACCTATTGTACCTATTGCAATGCAATTATTAAAGGTGATTTTAGTATTTCTTATAGAAATGTGGACTAGTAGAATCATATCTCAAGTTTTTCTTCACAATGTGGGGTAAAATCTTAACCATGTTTTAAACTCAAGCCATCTATAATTTTGTGAGTCTACCACTGGTTCTGATTTTAGTATGTGTTTAGCTTTTTATATGTATGTTATTTTAACTATTTGCCACCTATCACAATGTGTGAAGTTTATTTAATATCATATTTAGCAAATACTAATTTACCTTTATGCTTCAATACCATAACTAGAGTCCTCAAGATGTTACTTTAAAGCAACTCAGGCAAGACTGAGTAGCATATCCACCACTGGGATTTCTGGTAGCCAGAGCAAGAGCACACACAGAACTGTAATTGATAAAGTATTAATCGTCAGCTGTAAAGCAATTTAGAAAGAGATTTTTGCGTGATGTACAAATGAAGGAAATTAGGCATAGCTGAGATTGTTGTTAATGGGGTGTGAGATTGCTCAAATGTTTGCTCACTAGCTGGTAATGAACCTTGGGTGACATGACTTAAGATGAAGTCTTTATGATTCGCAGCCATGTTTTTACATAAAATGGTCCGTTTCTTATGCAATTAAAGACTATACCTATTTCTTATACATTTTATTACAAAATGTGAAGGTTTTTTATCATAATAAAATGTAACATGGTCTGATTTGGTGTGTTGTTGGGATTGAGACTTACACTAAAAGAGAAGCAGAGGAGCAGTCTTCCTCTTGTCACCCAGGAGTGGCAAGACAATGTTTCAATGGCAACTCCTCTATCTACTAGGCCACGCTGTAGGGGTGCTTGTCAAAAAGCAAGAAGACTGAGCATATATGGAAAGGGACCATGGACAGACAGATTATGTTTAATCATATCTGGAAGACATGTAGAGGATCCTGAAATCAAAGCTAAGAATTAATTTCATATTTTCTTAACACTGCTTCTGCAAAATTATTCTACCATGCATTTTGCCTAGACAGCTGGTCTTACATTCAGAAATAGTGTATAATTGAGGGTTTCCTCCTTAGAAAGAAGGGGCAGGAAAAAAGGATTGCTTATCAGGACAGTCCATCAGAACAGTCCGTGAAAGCCCTAAGCAATGGAGTCTGTGCTGTTTCAGTTGATGAACAAAGTGGAAGACAGTCCATCTCTAAGTAGCTTCTAGGCTATAAACAAAAATATTTACTTCAGCCAAAGATGGAAAGGAGCAAAATTTGAATAGATGCCTCAAATAGTTTTACAGAAGGATGTACAGCATGTTTCTTCTGTTGCGTGGTAGATGATAACAAAATGGTCTGACAGATTCATTCACCTGCAGAGTTTGCAACACAGAGGAAACACATCCCTGATCCCCAAGCAGGGAGAAAGCTGAAACAACCAGAAGCAAAAGCAGCATCAGAGAAGGCCTGGCCTCTGCATCCCATCTGGTTCTGCAGCTTTGTAAAGCTCTCACCTAATACATCTGCTGGGTGACAACGCTACCAGTCTTCCTCTGAAGCAGGTACTGCCATAGTTCAAGACCTGTATTCACTGCTAAATAGTGTGATCTCTCCTACGCTTTTGGGTAAGCAGTGATCATGAACTGTCATGTGTTAGGAAAACAGTGAACAGGCACATCCCTTTGATCATGAGGTAAATTAGCTGAGACTGTCAATCCCTTTGGGGAGTGGCATCTAGATATAAAACACTATATATTTTTTTCAATTAATGCAAGCCTACAGTGAGAAAACAAGCCCTCCAATATATTTGTTTGCAAGAGGGGAAGTGTGTTTACTAAATGGGTTATTTAGACCTAACTGGTTTAAATATCTATTTCAAAATAACTTTTTATTTCAGATGCATTTAGTATTACTATCAAGATACATGTTTCATTAGCTTTAATGTGAATGCTTCACAATAGAACAAGTCTCTCGCATTTTAATACATGTTCTGGTGATATTCAATGTTTCATATGCTTGGACTATAAAATACTAAAATCAATGTATTTTGTGAAATCAGTGCATACTTTTTTATTTTGGTGTAACACATTATCATAATAATGATGCTGAATAAGCAACAGTGCTTTGAGCTATATAGAGCTATACCTATATGACAAACTGAAGGTGACATCTCTTATAGAGGTGAGACATCTCTTATAGAGGTGAACAGGAGAAACATGCAATCCCAGACTGCTTGCAATCATCAACGTAGAGTCATCAATCGTGTTCTCAACAGAGGTGAGATGTTTGTTATAATACAAGGAGTAAGAAATGCACACCTATTTCTACACTTTGTTCATGTCTGTTTTAGCATAATAAGGTGGATATGTGGTCCTTGACAGTTACAACCGATATCCATTTGATACCAGCAATAACTTAAATCTAAAATCCAGAATTAATCAGGTGAATTAGAGGGATGGATCCATTTTGTTCTCTTATATATCTCAAAATAAAAATAAAAATTAAAAAAAAAAAAAACCTTTAACACTGTAGAAATACATGTGCATAATGCTGCAGCACACACACACACACACACACACACACAAAAAAAAAAAAAAAAAAAAAAAGATACCACTTTTCCCAAGGATGAATTATGTATATTTTGCCACTTTGTTGGCTGATGCTATGTTGTTTAAATTCATTTGATTGCAGTTTGAGGTGGCATGCAAGTACTGAGCTATTCACTTTAGGCATAAGGTGACTGCAGGCAGGACATGGCATGATTAGGTACTTGTGAGTAGCACTGATGAATAAAAACATAAGCGCAGAAACAAGAGACGCTTGAAGATAATGATCACAGAGGGTGGGATTTAGAGAGCTGACCAAATAACACTGAAGATCTGTAAAGTACTTTTGACATTGCCAGTGATTGGAACTTGCTGCAATTATCAAGACATGAGACAACTGTGAACAGAACTTGCTGCCTGGCTATTATAATGTAACACCTGATAATTCTCAGCTCCATAAACAAGACTGAGACTGAATACAGAGTCTGAAAAGTTATTTTTCCAAAAACACCAGAGAGGCAGCTGTCTGCTGTCTGAAGGCATTGAAGATGATAGTTATCCACCTTCCCCAGTGCAGCTACTGAAATGTCTGCAGGTGAGAGTTTATCCTTTGTAGATTTCTTTCCACATTAGTGCCCAAAGAACTTGTGTGGTTATTCTGTACTTAAACAGGTGAGTAGAGCTCTGTAAATGGTCATCACTGTAACTAAAAGATCAAGTTTTGGCTCCACTGAAGCTGAGTTTTACAGTTGACTTCACATAAACCAAGTCATTTGCTGCTTTTTTGTTGTTGCCATAGGTTCAACTCCACAAAGCTAAGTCTGAGATCTCTACGGGATTTGGGAGCAGCAATTTAACACCCCATTGCTGCCAGCCCTGGGTGCTGTTTCACTGCTGCAGTTTATTGCTTTCATCATGAGGGCAGTGCAGCAAACACAAACAATCTCTTCAACTGCTTCAGATAACCCTGACAAGAAACTTGAATCACAGACCTCAGTTATGCTTTCAGCTGTTCAGATCTTGTTCTGTTTGCATGCAGTCCCTACAGGGGAGTTACATGAGTTTGAAGCTAACTGGAAAGCAAAGCTGGACTCTGAAGTTGAATGCGTTGGTTTAATAGCTGCTATACATATGATATGTACTAGATACTTTAGTCTTCAAAGGCATCATTCTTTGTGTGTGTGATGGTGAACATCAGAGTTGGGGGGGGGGGGGGGCAGCCAAGATTTCTTTTAGATTCCAGGACAGGGAAGAAAAAGGGAAAACTGTATAGTTGGAAAACAAAGATTAAAAGATTGTTCTATTCTTCTCTACTACAGCTGGATCGGTAGTTGCAATTGATTGACTCTTTAAGACCTTACAATTGATTCTTAAAGGCCTCAATGTCTCTAAGACCTTAATAACACCAGTGCATGGATTATCATTCTCTCCTATTTCCTTTGAGCCAGCCAGCCCTTTGGTAAGAGTTTTCCCCAGAATGTTTTCACCACGCTCGAACTGAATCTAATTTTCCTGGCAGTTAGTACCAGGGGCATTGCTGCTGATGGCTGGGTTTTTGGTCTGCTGGCCAGCTGATGGTGAGTCCGAGTCCACACCAAGAATACATGGGTGCTTCTTTTGTGCCTTTCCTTATGCCCTGTTGTCAGTCCTGTCAAATAAATTAAACATAGCTTTGGTGCTCGTGATGAGCTCATGCTCAGCTCATGTTCCCATTAATTGCTAGCGTGTATCACCATATTTGAGTTTGTACAACACTTGCATTCATCCACTCCCTTTATCTCTGTGTGCTGAGTCTGCATTGTCATTCATATTTCAGAAAAATTTACTGGGGGAAGGGTGAAACCTTCCCCCAGTAAAAACCACGAGGCCACAGCCTGTCATGGTGGGACTTGTGTCAACTTACACAGTGTAATAATTCAAGTCATGACATAGCCATGAATTCTGCCCTCTGAGAGCACCCTAGAGGCAACTCCTTCTTGATGGGCTATGCCTACCTCAGTTCTACCCTTGCCTGTGCAGCATCTGTCAACATCTACAGAAAGTCAAATGGAAACAAGTTGTTATTCCAGAACACTGAAATAAAATAAAATAATAAAAAATAAATAATAAAATAAAATAAAATAATAGTAGCCAATACATTGGAAGGTGAATGCAAACACAGCTGGTGCCTTCCTTTTGTATGCTGGTATTGCTCCATATTGTATTATCATTCTGTTTAACCTCAAATAGACCATCTTGGAAACTCCTTTACATTTATTAGTTTTATTCAAAAAAGCACAAATGCAAATCAGTAGGCTGCAAACAGGTCAACAGAGCTCACTTAAAATCAGCTGGATTCAACTGCAGTTTTATTAGAGATTATCTTGTTTTGTTAATACTTTAATTGTAAGGACTTATACCAGGAAAAATAAACAACGATATGTGCTTGTTCTGAATGGTTCCTCGATGTTTAGGCAGCCTAAGCCCAGCAATGTCATGGTCTAAATGAACATCTGAAGAGGGGAGCACATTCGTCATTTTCCTATTGCGCACATGGGACAGAGCAGGAGATGGACTCCAAAGTAGCAAATTAGGAGTGCGTCCTAATGACAAAGGAGGAACATGAACATGTCTTGGGTCTTCAGGAGACTTCCAAAGTCCTTAAACTACTTTTAGGCATTTTTCAGGTTTCTCATGTCTAGAAGTGTCTGTTTAGCAAATTTATGAGTACAATGGGTAAAGTATGCATCTGTGTATGTTTGGGATGTGGTAGAGGACTGTGAAGAATGACCCCAAATTTATAGTAGGCTAAAATGTTCCTGCTTTTAATCTTGTTTTGAGAAGACGTAATGTAAAGGTTGAAATATGACCTCTCAAAAATTTTGAGCATATATATTATGGGAATTTGTTAGTTTTACAGTAAGCAGGGATTATAGCCCAAAAAAACATCACAGAGCCACAACTGTGCTTGCAGATCTTAACTCTTAGATTAAATAAGAAAAAAAAAAATGTACAGTTCAAAGCACACACCAAATAAATGTTTAGAATCCTAATACTGATTTGGAAGGCAATTTGTGCACCAGGTGTGCATTTGACTTTTAAAACAGACTGGATTGCAGCTTCTTGAGATTACTCCACATAACTGGTTAGTTGTGATATTTCATAGTTTCACAGAAATGTTGGACAGGAGAGCACCTCAAGAGAGAACTTGATCTCTTTGCACTAAGGAGGTGTAGACAATCTACATCAGGTATTTGTCTACCCAAGCCTTTGTTATAAGTTACTTTCTCATAGAATCAAACTATTTCAAGATTTTTTTAATAAAGTGAGAAAGCTTTATTAATTGAGTAATTAAGTAAGCAGACACAAGCAAAACAGCGCTGGGCGGCCGGGGAGTCTCAGCTCCACCCACGGCGCGCACTGGAGTGACAAACTATTTCATATTTGTACAGCAGAACACTGAATATTCAATTAATGCCTATACATATTCATTACCCAATCCCGCCTTCTCTCGCTTCGTATGCTGATTAGCTTATCAGTCCTTTGCGCTTGCGCAGATTCTTCCAAGAATTGTGGGCAGGGGTCTTTGGGACGTGGGCAGTGGTCTTTGGGAGGAAGGCCGTAGGTCTTCCTCGCAGTGTATTTTTCATCTTTGGCCTGGAATGTAGTGATTTGACAGGCTTGCAGTTTCTTTATCGGCCTGAGCTAGTTTATGTTCTTGTTGTCCATTTGTTTTTCTTTCTGCCTGGGACGTGATGGTCTGGCAAGCCTCTGCAACCAGTCTCCACACATCCTTCGCCTCCTGGCCCCCCCCCCCCAACAGCACATCCTTCAGACTCAGACAACCTCCTCCCCAGCCAATAGATAACCTTGACTATATATTCCAATCTCAGTATGCAGACAACAATTTATTCTACTGTCTAATTAACTAAGCATTATTTTACACTTAACTATTTACTTGCTTGTTTCAGAGTCCCAGTTACATAGTCTCTGACAGGTTTTATTATAGATATATTCTGATAGGTTCGGGTATTGTTCTGCGGTGAATTTGTTTTAACATGAGATCACAAGGTCTCTGTACAAATCGGGAATTTTACTTAACCCTGTGATATCACAGTCTGTTCGCTTAACCACGTCTCAACCTTTGTTATTGTGTAACTTCCCCCTCCTTACTCAATGAACAAATATTCACAATTTATTACAGCCTTCATTTAAATAATATATATATTAAAAAAATAAAAATAAAAATAAATTAAAAAATAAATAAATAAATAAAAACAGGAAAATAGCTTAAAATTACAATGGGGCTTCCTTGAAGAGAACCTGCTCACTGGAATTTTGAAGATTCATCTACCATCAGTCATCAAAGTAAAGCGTTTATTTATTTCTACCGTATAGAAATGTATCACAGAATAATGATAGGGATCCAGAGCAACCTCATGTTATGATAAATGACAAGACTTCCATGGTGTTCAAAGCATTATCACAACCCATTTCATACCTCATCTGTTATTATAAGCATAAAACGTGCAAATGTTCTCCACTGCCGTAAATATCAGCATGCTGGGGGCAAATGCTTTGATTTTCTATCAGCAAATAATATTAAATTATATAGTGTTTAATCATGCTTAGTGAGAGTTATGGACTTTAAAGAACAAATTTCTTTCAAATCACTCCATCTTCAGTTCTCCTGTAAATGGACATCATCATTTATAAAATGCTAAAGATAACTTCCCCAGCATGGGGTGGTTTCATGGTGGCTCAAGACTGATGGCAGTGCACTAAAATACAAAACCACTTAGACATCAAAATTATTTTGACTGACGCCACCAGGTATTTGAGCATTGAATTTTAAAGTTAACTTTGAAAAGCAGAACTCTCAGACAAAATAATTCTGTCATCTTTAGGTGAAGTTATTTGCATTTACAGAAGAGTTTACATTACCTAATATGACACAACCTCAAAGCCATAAGTCCTAAATAAAGCTGTTATATTCACCAGGCCAGATTGTAAGCGGCTGTAAGGTAGGAGTGCTCCAATGGAGTAACCAGGTGTCTGTGGCTTTCTGTCAGTGGAGAAGTTCACCTACACTCTCCACTTGATTTTTTTGAAAGGAAAGGTGCAGGTAAAGGTATGCGTGCAATACATGGAGAAGACTTTTACGGGGGTAAGGGAATGTAAATCTTCAAATCCCAAAGACATAGTGAAAAGCAGTGCTGCTAGTATCTTAGCAACAGAAGAAACTAGAAGACAAGCTGTACAGGGTAGTCAGCTATAGGCCATCTTTAAGAGACATCTCAGGTTTACATTTATTATGTGTTTCTGAGATCTTTAACCACAGCATCTGAAAATACAGGATTTTTTCCTCACGTGGCCCTTCATTTTTTGTTTCTGTTGATGGGGGTCATGTTTTCATATTTGGATTGGTAATCACTAATTTATTAGAGCAATATTATTAGCACATACTAGGCTCACACTGCAAGTTGGAAGAGACAACAGAGAGGTGAGTGCTGTGCTGGCACTCCTCTGGGATCTTTTCTCCTCTGGGATCAATTGCAAAGCTCCTACTGCCTTCAGTGGCAAAGAGATAGGTCTTATGTGTACTAAGAAATGGGAACATCTGAGATTTTTCACAATTTTTCTAATTACTTTCACTACTATTGACACTTTCTCGATCTCTCTATCATCCCAGTGTAAAGAAATTAATCATTTTTTTTCCGTATCAACAGAAATGAAAACAAGTACTTCGTAGCAGACATTGTGACTTATGGCAAAATTTTTATCATGATGCAGAATTAACGAGCTCAGTCCATTTTCAAACCATCAGCTTTCCATACAATGCTTTTGGTTTTTAAAAAATGATAATAAAATAAAATAAAAATAAAGGAATTTGCAGTTAGTCAAATGCGAGGATAATAGATTCACATAAACACCAACACACTAAAGCTTCAGATTAATTTTCCTGCTCTTTTATTATGGAAGTTTCAGTACTTATTGCTTTCTATTTATTCCTATCATCATTAACCTTTATGATAATGACCATAAACATCAAAAGTTTGAAAGCTATTTTGTTGAAAGTATGTCTTTAGCTATGCTTTGCTTGTTACATATAATAATGTTTTATTCTCACACTGGAAAGTTATAGTGTCCTGGTTTCAGTTAGGACAGTTTTCCTCCTAGTAGCTGGTGGAATGCTGTGTTTTGGATTAGGATGAGAAGAATGCTGATAACGTGCCGATGTTTTGGTTGTTGCAGAGCAGTGCTTACACCAAGCCAAGGACTTTTCAGCTCCTCGCTCTGTCCTGCCAGCGGGCAGGCTGGGGGTGCAGCAGGAGCTGGGAGGGGACAGACCCAGGACAGCTGACCCAAACTGGCCAAAGGAGTATTCCATACCATCTGACGTCATGCTAAACAATAGATAGGGGCGGCTAGCAGGGATGGGGGGCCGGCTGCTCGGGATAGACTGGGCATTGGTCAGCAGGTGGTGAGCAATTGCATTGTGCATCACTTGTTTCATACACATTATTATTATTATTATTATTATTATTATTATTATCTTAATAAACTGTCTCTATCTCAACTCTCGTTTCACTTTTCCATTTCTCTCCCCCATCCCAGAGAGGGAGAGGGGAGGGTGAGTGAACGGCTGTGTGGTGTTTAGCTGCCGGCCAGGTTAAACCACAACATATAGTCACCCAAGAAAAGCAGGAAAAGTTCCGGTTAGTTGGGTTTGATAAAAAGCAGATGGTCAAAGGCTTACTGGCAAACCACTGTTTTGCAATTTATTTTTTTCATCTCTGCTGTTCAGTGGAAAATAAAAATCCTTTTAAAGGTTGAGAAGGGATAGGAAATTATTCAGAATCCCCTAAATGCTCAGATATAATAAATATTTTGTCTGCTTAATAGTATTTACCCAGCTCTAATCAATTGCCTGTCACCATCAAAAGGATTCTTTCAGCTCACAAAAGGCAAAACATAGAATTTATTACAAAAATACTGTTATTAGCTTGCAACTCATTCTTTGTTAAGCTGGTGATAGTACAACTCTGCTAAATAATCAGATATTTGGGAAGAGGAAATGGAAAAATTCCCCTGTATTTCTGAAAAAAGAAATTGTACTTAAGTGGTTTTAAATAAGTTTCAGTAAGACTTAACTTTTATATATGGAAACTGCCTGCCTGCCACCAACAGTAAGGTCTTATTAGAGGTTTTCTTATTTACTGAGTAACCCTCCCCAGACCTTTTGAGGCCTTTTGTTTTGTTACCTGACTTGGAACTGACTTAAGGGCAGATTTTAATCACTGTCCTGAGGTTAAGAAGGCACTTTTTGGCTGCCCAGGCTTTCCTGAGCCAGTCCCTAGGGATGTTCTTCCCTGGGTCAGAGTTCCCTGGGTCAGAATGATGCAGGAGCCAATAGGAAAATGGATAATGTGCTGATAAAACAGGAAGAAAATAAACTATGGGGTAATGTATATTTTTCCAGACCTAGCTGTGAGACAGAGGGTATAACAGCCTCTCCCCTCTGCTTTAAGAGGTGACAGACAACCTGTTCTTTGGCCTTGTGAGACTGCTTGAAGCACGCAATCAAAGCCTTCCTTATTCTCACCGCCCAAGGAGGGTCCCAATAACCCTGTCATGCTGTCAGTATGAAACAGCATTCTTAAACAAAACCAAAACAAACAAATAAACAGCCTGAGTGAGGCTGCCCCTCAACTGATTCTGCCCCTGGAAGCTCTTAATCCAGAAAACAAATGTGTTGCTTTGGGGTTCTCAGCTGCAGGTGCTGCTCGGGAATGCTGACAAACACCTTGGAGGATGCGTGGGGCAGCCTCTATGGCTGCACGTCCAGTCTGTAAGTGGAAATCATACTCCTTTGCCCTACCTCACAGAAGTGGCATGAGATGAAGAACGCTTTACATTGTGATGCTGGCAAAAGCAGGGTAGTCAGGAGGGAGCAGGATATTTTGGTGCCAGATGTAGGGAGGACCCAGGTGAGCTTTTTCAGTAGATGTTTCTGCTATGGTATGGTGGCTCCTTGTGAGAACTAATGATCCTTTGAAAGGGAAATTTGAACAGATTCACAAATTGTAAGTTTTAAACATTACCAGTTTCAGTCATTAACGCCTCAGAAAAATAAGCTGGAATTAGCTTCCCATAGAAGTACAAATATTTATCATCAGTGCTTCATGTCCTGCCAGTCTAGCAGCTGACATCCATGACATTCAGATTCTTTTAAGTATTGCCAGTCAATATTAATGAGACACTAAATGCTCAGATTGCACCTGTCCATTAGAGTTAATTGACTAGTTTATTGTCTTAACAATCTTTTGAAGAGTGATAAGCATAGCTTTGAACAGAGAAGATTTCTTGATTATAGCCTTTGAGTACGTTCTGGGGAGGTGGGTGACAGCTGTCCTTTCTGGTTTAGAAACAATCAAATTTGGCTGCGAAGGGATGATGCTGCTCAGAGAAAAAGTTTATGCTATATGATAGTAGATGATGCCTTGATCCCTTTTTCAAACTGTAAGGCAAAGATTGACAGGAGAAATTAGCAGGAGGGAAAAGTGCTGTGTTAATACCCAGAGACCCGTTAATAGCAGAGAGGGAACTACTCAGTATTACCCGAGAAGTTCTTAATATAGAAACAGGTCTTCATTTTAAATAATTCTCCTGAGCTTCCACTCAAGGCAATAGGCAAGCAAACAATGAGTGTAATTCAAACGAGCGTGCTGATTTGGCACAGTTGGAAACATCCCTCTCTCCTTCAGGGAAACATTGAAGAGTCATATTTTTCAGGCATTAAGGCGTGAACATTTGAGTGAACATCTCAGCCCTGGCATGCAAGGTGGAAAAGGTTGTTTTCTGATGGGTTTGGCTATGAAAGGAGGTGCTCATTAATTGAGGGTTTGGTTTGTAAAGTAATGAGAGCTATTCCCCAAGCTTTTTAGCTCTATCTAGGTGCCAATTTTTAATTTTATTTTTTTTTCAGATCAAGTGACTTTCTGCAGACTTCTGCAGCTCTTAACACACACAGAGATTTTTACTTGCTCACTTGGGAAAAATAAATAAATAAATAAATACATCCAGAAAGGGAATTCTCATCAGGCAGCCAGCCAGGCAAAAGCAGTGTTTCATCTTGTTCAGAAGCTAATGACAAATACATATGTATTCTGCTTGGACAAAAAAAAAAAAAAAAAAAAAAAAAGCCACATAATGGGGGGTTAATAGTTAATATCCCCAAATAAATGTGAGCCAAGCCCTTCTGAGCCCACAGAAAAGTCAGTCTGGACTCAGCAACAATGAGCACTGAGAGTGAACTCTGTTGCTTCCTAAGCCAGGACTTGGTGGAGGGGAGGGGAAGGCGAGGGAGGAACTTCACAGATGAGCTTGCAGTGGCCATGAGCAAGGGATCCCTGTGTGTGAATGGAATGTAGGTGTGCCTCAGAGGGAAAGACGGTACAAACCTTTGCACTTTGCCCTGAATTTTTACAGATTTCTCTTTCTGGGTCACTGTTCCTCACACAGATGCAGTCCAACTTTATATAAGCTTTGTGAAATTAGGTCTCTCCTCATTAATTTTTCAGTTGCAATACCCATCCTTTTCCTTCTCTTTGCTTTCTGATTCTTCTGCTTGGATGTTTTCCTTCTGCTCCTTATTTCTGACAGAGGTATCTAGACATGAAAAGCAAGAACAGAACAGAGTTGAGCTAATTAGCAACTGCTTTAAGCTATTGTTTACCCTGCATAAGAACACATCTCGAATCAATGCCAATTTGGATCACAAAAATATTGCTAGAGAGACACAAGTCAAAACCTTGAATGCCCATCAACAGTCCCTTTTCAAACTCACAATTTCACTGCAGACAAGCCCCACTGAGAGACATTTCCCAACTCGGTAGGTTTCTTTCTGCAGGGAAATTGTTAGAAACACATTTTTCAGCAATCCCATGTAAATGGAAACACCTTGTGAACACTTCGAGTCACTGTGGCATCATTTCAAAACAGGGAGGAAAGAAACTGGAAATTGTTTTTTTTTTGTTTGTTTGTTTGTTTTGGTTGCTTGCTTGTTTTAGGGAAAAAAAAAAATGAAAAGATGGAAAATTATATGAAACAATAAGAGGGTGTTCACTGTTTTCATCCTCTTGCCTACCATAAAGCTGTACTATTTGTTATTATGGTCCCAGCTCCTTGCCAGTTGCTGGGAGAAATTATGCTTGGTCAGATCAAGGAACTATGATGTCCAAGTTGACTCCCCCGTCCTGTGTTCACAAGCTTGTACATGCACACATATGCCTCTGCTTTGTGTACAGGACCTTGGGTCCTCTGTACTTGTTTTAACTAGTCTTCCTCAACACTGAGGGCAGACTTTGAGCTGTTCAGGACACTGGTTGGCAGAGTCCCTTGGGAGGCAGTTCTGAAGGGCAGAGGAGTCCATGAAGGCTGGGCAATCCTCAAGAAGGAAATCTTAATGGCTCAGGAGCAGTCTGTCCCCACGTGCTCAAAGATAAGCTAGTGTGGAAGAACCTGGCGTGGCCTGGCTGAACAGAAAGTTGTGGCTAGAGCTTAGGAAAAAAAAAGAGGATTTATGATCTTTGGAAAAGAGGGCAGGCCATTCAGAAGGATTATAAGGATGTTGTAAGGATGTGTAGGGACAAAATTAGAAAGGCCAAAGCTCATCTGGAGCTCAATCTGGCTACTGCCATTAAAGACAATAGTTTGTTTTTATATATATATATATAAATACATTAACACAAGAAGGAGGACTAAAGAGAATCTCCATCCTTTACTGGATGTGGGGGGAAATTTAGTGATGAGAGATGAGGAAAAGGCTGAGGTGCGTAACGCCTTCTTTGCCTCAGTCTTAAAAGCAGCAAGACTAGTTGTTCTCTAGATACCCAGTATCCTGAGCTGGTGGAAGGGGATGGGCAGCAGGATGTGGCCCTCACAATCCATGAGGGTTGGCGACCCAGGTTGGCGACCTGCTACAGCACTTAGATGTATGCAAGTCAATGGGGCCAGATGGGATCCACCTGAGGGTACTGCGAGAACTGGCGGAAGAGCTGGCCAAGCCGCTTTCCATCATTATCAGCAGTCCTGGCTATCGGGGGAGGTCCCAGTCGACTGGCGGCTAACAAACATGACACCCATCTACAAGAAGGGCCGGAAGGTTGACCCGGGAAAGTATAGGCCTGTTAGTTTGACTTCAGTGCCAGGAAAGCTCGTGGAGTGTCTCATCTTGAGTGTCATTACGCAGCACTTGCAGGGCAACCAGGTAATCAGGCCCAGTCAGCACGAGTTTATGAAAGGCAGGTCATGCTTGACAAACCTGATCTCCTTCTATGACAAAATGATGCAGAGTATGAGGGAAAGGCTGTGGATGTGGTCTACCTTGACTTCAGTAAGGCATTTGACACCATTTCTCATAGCATTCTCCTCAAGAAACTGGCTGCTCATGGCTTAGACTGGTGTACACTTTGTTGGGTTACAAAGCGGCTGGGTAGTCGGGCCCAGAGAGTTGTGGTGAATGGTGTTAAATCCAGTTGGAGGCCGGTCACTAGTGGAGTCCCCCAGGGCTCAGTACTAGGGCCACTTCTCTTTAATATATTTATCTGTGATCTGGATGAGGGGATAGAGTGCACCCTCAGTAAGTTTGCAGACAGCACCAAGTTAGGTGCATGTTGATCTGCTTGAAGGTAGGAAGGCTCTGCAGGAGGATCTGAATAGGCTGGACCGGTGGGCTGAGGTCAACTATATGAAGTTCAACAAGGCCAAGTGCCGGGTCCTGCACAACAACCCCAAGCAACGCTATGGGATGGGAGATGAGTGGTTAGAAAGCTGCCTGGCAGAGAAGGACCTGGGAGTATTGGTTGATAGTCGGCTGACTATGAGCCAGCAGTGTGCTCAGGTGGCCAAGAAGGCCAACAGCATCCTGGCTTGTATAAGAAACAGCGTGGCCAGCAGGGCTAGGGAAGTGATTGTCTCCCTGTACTCAGCTCTGGTGAGGCTGCACTTCAAGTGTTCAGTTTTGGGCCCTTTGCTACAAGAAGGACATTGAAGTGCTCAAGCAAGTCCAGAGAAGGGCAACGAAGCTGGTGAGGGGTCAGGAGAACAAATCTTATGAGGAGCGGCTGAGGGAGCTGGGATTGTTCAGTCTGAAAAAGAGGAGGCTCAGGGACGACTCTACAGGTACCTTAAAGGAGGCTGTAGTGAGGTGGCAGTTGGTCTATATCCCCCACCTGCCTGGTGACAGGATGAGGGGCAATGGGCTTAAGTTGCGCCAGAGGATGTTTAAGTTGGATATTAGGAAGAACTTCTTTACAGAAAAGGTTGTTAGGCATTGGAATAGGCTGCCCAGGGAAGTGGTTGAGTCACCATCCCTGGAGGTCTTTAAAAGACATTTAGATGTAGAGCTTAGTGATGTGGTTTAGTGGAGGACTTGTTAGCGTTAGGTCAGAGGTTGAACTAGGTGATCTTGGGGGGGGTCTCTTCCAACCCAGATGATTCTGTGATTCTGTAACATGAAGGAGCATTACAAAGACAGTATATTTTTCAGGTCATTTGTACCACTTTTCCAGTGCAGGCAGGAAAACAAGGAATTGGCAATGTTGTCAATAAATGCAATTCAAGTTAGGTATTATGAAAATGTTTTTTGTTGTTGTTGTTTGTTTCTTTGGTGGGATTCTTGTTTGTTTGCTTTTTCTGGAATGGGCTAAGAATATTGTTGCTTATGCAAATATTTGACTTTGCTCTGATTTCTATAAAAACAACATGGAAAGATTTTCATTGACTTTATGAACCCATTTAGTTATGAACTAAGTCATAACTGGTGAAAAGGATAATTTGAGCTTGTCTGCAGTTCACAACAAACCTGCAAAGATTCAAATATATATATATATCAAAATGAAAGCAGAATGTTTGGTTAAAGTCACTGCATCAACATTACGAGCTCTCATTTGTTCATCAGACTGAGGTATGACACTGTCACCTAGCAACTTTTCAGGGGCATTCAGACTTTATGGTGCTGAACTCTATAGAGAAGTCTATAAATAAATTAATTTACAAATTAGTATTTTTATAAGTGTCAAAAGCATCACATTTGACATTAAGATCACACTGCTGGCACACTGTATCATCACATTTGCTAAACGTAAGGGAAATAGATGTAAACATCCTAGAAAAAGAGAAAGGGAGCACATATGCAGTAAACTGCTTAGCCATTTGTATTTTGTCTTTACCTGCGTGGCCTCTGCAGGTGAGCCCGTTGGGCCCTGCGTGGGTGCTCACAGCTGCAGGCTCTGCCTGTCTCAGCTCCAGCCCTGCAGGTCACACAAAGGCTTCACAAGCTGAGGGAATAGTGGGTGCTAATGGGATCTGCCTGCAGGCTTGTCTGAACCAGCTAATCCAAAACTGAGCTAACAGCACTTTAAATCAAATCTAAGCCTGGAAAAGAGGAATTGCTTTGAGTGTTAAAGAAAAAAAAAAAAAAAAAAAAGAAAAAAAAAAAAAAAAAAAAAAAAACTTTAATAGCAGTGAAAGTGGAAAAAATTTACAGAAATTTAGTAATGGTTCTACCCCCTAAACCTTTCATTTCTCTTTTCCTCATCTCCTGTGATACTTAGGCTTAACCTGCTTTAAAACTGAGCTTCGGCAGGCTGGATGCTTTGCTGCAGGAGAGGAGCACAGCCCCCCTGGGGCCAGCAGTGCTCCTTTT
The DNA here is from genome assembly GCA_011076525.1 of Nettapus auritus. NCBI lineage: Eukaryota > Metazoa > Chordata > Aves > Anseriformes > Anatidae > Nettapus > Nettapus auritus. The sequence continues at coordinate 958,450 of CM021777.1, read as the reverse complement.
TTTTGCACCCAGTGGACACACAGGTGATGTCCTTGCTGCCTTGTTTTTCAGAGGCATATCTCTGGTTGATACAGAGGCAAACAACTCCCCCCTGCTACCTTCCCAGCATGGTGAGGATGCCATGGAGAGAGGGAAAGGGCAGGCAGCTCGGTACATATGTACGGGTTACAAACCAGGCAAGTGCAGAACTTAACTTTTTCTTAAATTTTGTTTCTTGATCTTCATGGATACCTCACTTGTATATCTATGGGGCAGGATGGGTGTCTGCTGGCAGGTCTGGCACCAACCAACTTCTTTTCTGTATGTTGATAAAGCACAGGTCCCAGTCACAGTTTTTTCCCTTCCTATTTGAGTGCAAGAGGAAAAAGCTTCCAGTTACCTGGGCAGAACTGCCAGCAGGAACAGCCAGGAAGCCTGACCATGATGTAGGTCAGGTAGTGAGACTTTCTTCTGCTTCTGGGAGTGCTGTGGTTTCTTCAGCCTCCAAGAAAAACAGAGGTGCTAGGTGACCTAAGACCTGGCTGGACATCTGGCTTGGATTGCTCAGCCAGGACAGATGGGCAGGTGGTTACCTTTGGTGTTTGCTGATACAGGACAGACATTTTGTTAAACATCACAACAGGCAGCACAACTAGCCCTCTCTCAGCAGCCTGAAATAAATGTCAGATTTCATGGTTTCTGCTCTAGCATTCAGGCACTCTGGTCTCCTCCTGCTCCCACAGGGGTGAGCACAACTGACGGAACCAGGAAGAAGGGCGGAAAAAAGGAAAGGACAGACCAAGGAGCTGATTCCTGTGAGAGACTTACATGCCATGTCTTGGTTGCACGCTGTGCTGCTAAGCTGCAACATGAATGCAGCCAGGAGCACAAGCCCAAGCTCACAGCAGGACTTTCTCAGAGCAAGCTGCCCCCAACAAAAGCCTATGGAGCCATAAAAAAGACAGTGACGCTTCACACCTGAGCCTGCTGTGCAGGGGAAAACAGGGCTTTGTGCAACCTTCATAAACCCAGCGGGCTGCCTCGCCATTCCTTCTTCCTCAAGAGGGCCAGCAGCACCACACTTCTTGCAGATTTTACTCCCAAATTCATTCAAACAAACATAATTGAAGACATTGTTTATTCTCTGAGTGTTATATGATTTGTATTTCTGTCTTGGTCCCTCTTTCTTATTGCCACCAGAGTCAAGACACTGCATCCAGCACAGTGGCAGGTTTGATGGCGCATGGGTGTGTGCCAGCGCTGTGTGTCAGGTCTGCACAGTGGGTTAGTGTCAGTGTGCAGTGGGTGTCTAAAATAAAAGCACTGTTACTGCTACAGTAGTTAAATATGTGTTGTTTCCCCCTTAAGAACATATGTCATGTGCCATGAGGTCCGACACCATTTATTCATGTTCCAGAGCTCCTGTAGCTTCATGAAACAATAATTTTATTGAGTTTTTCTTATGCTGGCTTGGTAACAAACATATATAATGACTGATGGTAATTAAAAGCTATTGAATTCTGTCTCTGCTGCAGCCAGTCAAAACATTTTCTACTCCACAGGCTAGGATGAAACCAAGCCAGATCAGAGAGGCGATTCATGCTCATAATGGCGCTTTCTCTCTCCCTCTTCTTTCCTAGCTCCCTTCCAGACACAAGATATTTTTAATGAGCGAGAAGGAGTAACTTATTTTGTCCTAACATCACCGAGCAATGCAGATTGCAGTGCAAAGAACTGAACAGCAATAGTCTTGCTGCCTCAATACAGAGTGTAATAAAAGGTAAAGTGATCGTGTCCCATAATGATAGCTGTTCTCATAGGCAGTGAGGTTTTTTGTTATCATCTCTTTGCACTCATGTTAGGCAGAAGCAGCCTGGGACTGAACAGAGGGCAAGAGAACAAAGTAGATTGTGACAGACAGCAGCAGAGACTTCCCCTTGGGATTGCCAAGAGCATAATATGGGATCTAGCAAAAGAAACAGTGAAAAACACAGTTTATTTGATTTTTTTTTTTTCCTGAAAAACTAATTAATCACTGAGGGAATCTATCTGTACGGCATTTGATCTGGCTTTCCAGAGTTTTCAGTTCCACCTTCCATCTGTAATACAAAATATCCCCTATCATTTAAAAAAAAAAAAAAAAAAAATCCTTTCTTATTTCAACCCTCTTTCACTGACACAATCAAGTACAATTTCCTACTTTTTTATCCACTAACTGTGGATTAAATGTGTGGAAAAGTGATGCTGAAGCAAAGCTGGGAGGGTTCCACTTGGGACCCAAAAGGCTTCACTTTGGAGGAAAAGACTTCAATTTGTTTTATTACTACTTTATAATCCATAGGTTGATGAGATGATGAGTTCCAGTTTAATATTTCTCTAGTGATTAGCAACAGGTATTTGTATTACATCTTATCAATAGAAGAAAAGTAGCAAGCATGCTAAGAAAATATAACATTATTAGAATGAGTGCTTGTGGGTGGGAAATGCACAGAAATACCCTGAATCATATCAAGGTGATCTCATAGTCACGTACCTTCCTGTGATCTGATGTGCTGCACTGACACGCAAGCCCCACAGTGGGGATAGAGATGTCTGGAAGGCAGAAGAAAGCTTGACTTCACTTTGTCCCCAAGTGTGTGCACAACAGCAACAAAAAATCTGTTCTAAATGGATAAAAAACTCTTTGTATTAATCAAATCAATGCAAATTGCGTAATTTAGATGACTGGTGGTTGTAATGGCCTGTACAAAGATATTCTGCCAGTTTAAGTTGAATTGGGAAGGCAATCAGCCCTCAAAGCTGAAGAAACAGCTCACAGCCAAGGTTAAAAGCACACAAAAATAGAGAAATTCTCGTTGAATATCTCCAGGTTAACAGTGGGGTGGGGGGAAGAAGGGGAATGGGGGAGGAGTGTTAAGGTTTTTTTTTCGAAAAGAGACCTGCTATTGATGCTTCTCCACTTCTGCTCACCAACAGCAGGGCCATACTTGTGGCATCTAGTGGCTCAGATCAGTTCACAGCCCCTGATAAACATGGCTGCAGTGGCAAAAAAGGCTACTCCCTTGTACACCATCCAAATCCATTGCCCCAAGGTTAAACATATGTGATCTGAAGTATCTTGGCTACAAGCTTATTCACAGCATGTCTGCTAACATGCTGACATTGCGTTATTGATGCCAGCCTGGAGTTGAAGTCAGGTAAGACAGTGGCAAAGGAGAAACACCAGCGAAGCACCCAGGAGGAGTTTCTCTTCGCAGCTATTCCTGTACTCCTCTTTGATCCATCCCTGGGCAAAGTCACGCTGGCTGATTTAAGCTGCCAATGACATTGATCAAGCTCTTCCTTTGACTTTGTCCTGAAATAGGCTATGTCCTCCTTAGGGCAATTTATAATACACACAGAGGTATTCCTCTGCTTATTAGTCTCCTAACAGTGTGAGTCACTCAGTGGATAGGTAGAGCTCATACTGCAGACTACAGGATAAGCAGCTACTCCAGCTCCCATGTTTCTTTACCTTCCTGGCTGTGTACATTGAGGCACAGGACTAAGGGTCTTCTGGAAGCACTGTGCCTCCCAGGAAGATGTTACCACCCCTGGGATTTAACACATGGATAAATGGAAGTGAAGGGCAATACTTAATAATTTGGCTGAGGTGGGAGATAAGTGGAGAGGGAGATAGATGCTGAATGCAACACCAGTGCAGAAGAAAGATGACTACCATTGGACACTTGCATGGCAGTGAGCAGTCTTTTTATTTTGTCCTTGCAAAGAGGACTCCCCCTGTGTTCTGCATTTGGTAGCTGCTGGGGATGAAAAGCTGTGATAAATTAATATGTGATGCCAGAAGAGTTATAACTTCTTTAGTTGCTATCCCCACCACATGGTGTAAGGTACAGAGACGGACCTTGTTCCCTGTGTGACTCAGGGCAGTGACTATGATACCCTGAAGTCTTGTTTGGCTCAAATTTTGTTGATTCAAGAAGTCCATGGGGCATTTCTCCAGTTCCAATGTCCCAACATTGAGTTCAGCTGAAGTTGCAGCCTGTATTTAATAGACCATTATGCATGGTGAAAAGTCCCCCCATTTCACCCCAGAACAGTTCCATGGAGTGCTGCAATGGGATAAGAAAGACAGCTTAAACACAAGAAATGATATTGTGTTCTTTTACTCCAAATTAGATTAGCATTTTTTTTTAATTAGTTGCTTTTTTTTTTTTTTTATACACCAGATTATAATGTTGGGAAACTATTTTACAACATTGCACACACAAATAATAAATTGTGCAACACAGATGTTGCCACTAATTGTAATATTTCAAGTGAAGAACAAAACACTCTGCCTGGCTTTTAATTAGGTCTACTCCAAGCAGAGACAGAAATAAAAATGTACTTGTCTTTTAAGTAAATACCATCTGTAATATATTCGAATTCCACAATCTAGTGCAAAGCATATCTGCTGATTGCTGTGCTATGGCATTATTTTATTTGAAGTGGAAAGCTTGTTGGCAATGTGAAGGCAAATCAGTTACAACAGTTACGTTGCAGCATAGCTCTGACAGGAGGAATGCCCCCCAGCCTGTTTCAGTTGATGTCTCAGTCAATGTCTCAGATATTTCGGGCCATAGGTGCCCTTGGCCTGACAGAAGGAGTGTACCAGCAAGGGTCTGCCTGTAACCCCGTGTCTGTGTGTCGCATGGTGCTTTGGGACAAACACTAAGACTGGTACACAAAGGTCCAAAGAGAGAACTACTTAACTACTGGCTGAACCACACACACGTGAGTTTTTGCATTATCAGAGTGGCGTGACAGCAATAAAAGCTGCAGGAAGCAATTCAAAAGCACCCATTGCCTCGCTAAGGCTAGCACCTCTCAACATGTTGCACAACCAAATAATTTCTTCCTTTAAAAAAAAATAGTATATGTACTGACAAAACCCCTAATATTGTCTAATTTATTTTCTCCTTCCCATTTTGTATTTGCAAAGCACAAAAATATACCAGTATAAATGCCTAATGCCAAAGGAATCAGGTTGAATTAGTCACTGTTTATTGATGTGCAATTTGCATATATGTTTGCTTCCAGCTGCATGGTTACAACATGTAAAATAAGAGGCTTAGCTCCATGTTAGATGATTGCAAGTTATTTGAGCCCTGGGACTAGTGGCTGGCAGACGGGTGTTGTTTTCTGGAGGAGCCAAGCCAGCTCCCAGGCACTCGCGACATCAGGGCTTCTTGTCACCAGGAGCCTTTAAGCTCAGCCCAAGGAGAAGGGCAGAAAAGCACAACACAACACATGAGTAGAAGCTGAAGTGTGTGGGAGCTTCCACCTTTCACTGGATAATTTAAGCCTCTCAGAAAATTCTAGTGCAAAAGATTTTATTGTAGCACGCAGCAACTTTGCAGGCTGCTTCTGCATTAATGTAATTCCCCCTTGCCATCACCCTCCAGTTAATCAGAAGGCAATGACACCTTCCTTGTTGGGTTAGTGTTAGTTGTATTTATCAAAAGTGAAACTGCTGCAAATGAAGATTCCTTACAGGTTTTTGTGTGCTTTTTGTTGTTGTTTTGTTGTTGTTGTTGTTTCTACATGTACACCCCCACTTGCAGTGTGACAAGAGACAAAAAAAATAAAAATAAAATAAAATAAAATAAAAAATTACCTACCAATGTTTTTTATAGGGAATTTTACATCTAAGCCCTTATATCCCCTAGTCCTTCCAGACTGATGTTAAAACACATCCAGAGTCAAAACGCTGAAGCCATGCCTGAAGCCACCTTCAGCTAGGAATCAGACTGATGGGCTTTGTGTACTGTCTTGTGAAGGTCAGACACTTCAGGAAAGAGAGGCATGTAGGTGTCATAATCTCCTCTAGTTGCAGCTGTAGTATTGGTCCATTTCTAAATGAAATAGAATAGAAATCTGTAAATTAAAACAACAACAACAAAAAAAATGCTTATTTAATCTTTTGCTTTCTTGTCTCCTTACTATTTGTTCCTGGGTAACTGGATGGGTGCATGAGAGGAAATTAAAACTAAAGGGCTTGTTGTGCTCTCACATAGAGTAAATCAGTTTAATCCATTTTAATCAGCTGCCTATGAAATCTTGGACTCTTACCATGGTTTATCACATCTCCTATGGGAGGAACAACAAGCAGTTACAGCATCTTTCTTCAACACTGCTGCATGTAGTCCTTCTATTCACCTGAATGACCACAGCTGTGCTCTGGCAAGCTTCACAAAGAAAAAAAAAAAAAGAAAAAAAAAAAAAGTGATTTTTTGTTTTGTTTTGTTTTTCCGAGTCACTTTTCCAGGCTCTTCAGTGTGCCCATGTGCTGCAGGGAAGGTGCAGTCCCTGCAGCCCAGGGACTGCCAGCCACCTGCCGGCAGGGACCAGTTCTGGGAGCCGCACCTGCAGCATCTGCAAAGAGACAAAAATGGCAGGGAAGCTGCCCAAACCTGCACAGTGTAGGAGCACGGGAGTGAAAGGAGACCCAGCATATTGGTGGGAGCTGAGGGCATGATTTGCGCTCACCAGGGCTGGGGGAGGTTGCAATGCTTAGGAGCATGGAGTTTGCCCTGTGGCAAGGCTGGGGTGCCAGGAACATTTTTCCTCCCCTGCTGTCCCCATGTCCAAGCCGCAGCCCCCACACCAGACCCCATATCATGGGACCAGCTCTGCCATAGGACCTCAGGACCATCCCTGGTGTCACTTGGCCAACACCATCTTCTCCTTTAGATGAGCCCTCCTGAGGTGCCAGGCAGCAACCTGCACACAAAATAATGAGCTTAAAAACACATTCCTTTTTTTTTTTTAAGAAATATTGTAGTATTCCAGGTAGCCCTACTTTTACCATCTTATTAATTTTGCTCTGGTTAAATGAAAGCTGATAAAATAGAAACTGCTGTAAGACCCAGAGAAAATTAGGTTATGTAACCTCTTTTTTATTTATTAACATGATATCAAAGTTGTTTCTTATCATTCTTCAGGTACATTGTGCACAAGAATAAATTAAACTGTCTATTCAACAAAGAGGAGCAGCTTTTTCTCCTGCTAATTTTCTCTCTCCTTCTCAATTCTCACTCTATTATTAGGAGAAAAAATAACAAGCTTAGCTAGAGCCAGAGGAGCCCTTCCAGCTTTGCACAGTACCCCCTTTGTGACTACCTCACGTAGTCCAAGTGGTCCATCTATCGGTCTCTGACCGATACGACAAGCAACAAAGTCAAAAGTACAGTGATGTTTTCCTTTACATAATTATTTGCTGATGTTGCCAAATGGAGTGACAGCTATGCCCTTCTTAGGGCAAGATTTGTGCAAAAACCAAAGGCACATAAATCATTGCCGTGTTTCCCCCTGGCTCCCATTTCTTCCCGCCCTGGGCCCAGCAGCCTGGGGAGCAGTGGTGCAGGCCACAGCTCTCCCGGTGCCCATCCTGCTCCCCAGGGCCCTGGCGGTCCCGGAGGCTGCAGCAAGGCCGAGGCCAAGCAAGGCCAGCGGGGAGCACAGTGCGGCCTAGAGGTCACAGTGCTGCTCCACCTGGGGCCCCACACATGGAGCTTTATGAGGGAGCGCACAGTCACCCCTCACCACCTGTGAACAGCTTCAGTGTGAAAAAGAAATAATAATGCACCACTCGTGGTTGGTGGGGCAGATCTTCTAGAAACGCCCTTGTGTTTCTGGGGATGGCCAGGCAAGTGTGACTTGCCAAAGATTCCAGGGGTGGTAACCACCGTAAAATTAGTGTATTATCTACCTCCTCTGGAGTCATTTTATGGCAACGTTTTACCCAGAGGGCAGCAAGGCCAGCAGGCCTCTAGTGTCACCCAAGCAGGCATGAGTAAGAGCCTGGGTCACAATGGTTCCTGAGAGCACAAGGCCACAGTTCTGGCTAACACCAGAGTCTGTAAAAGGATGTAAACCTGAGGGAGAGAGATGGAGAGTGGATGCATGCTTTTTTCTCTCTCTCAGGCTCCCTTGAAGGGCAGGGCAGCATAAGTAGGTCTGTCCCATGACGTTGCACTGCAAATATGGAAGTGTTAAAATAATCAAAACCTGACCCAGCAAAGAGAGATGAGCAATTCCTGAAAGCCACCAAGGTTCAGCTCCCGTGCTAATAATTTGTCTATGTTAATCTCAATTAGGCAGCAAAGTCTGTACTTATTAAAATTGCTAGCTTTTTATTTTATGTGTGTAAAGGCAAGAAAGAAGTCAAGTAGATGTGTGGGTAACACTGCTGAGGGAAAGCACAAAGTAAATAGGAGGACAAGAAACCTTACTTTTTGTTGTGTTGGTGGGCATTTTGTTTATTAGTTTGTTTTAAAGGCTGGTGAAACATCAGGACTCCTGAGTAAGCATGACAAGAACCTATCTGTTATTAAATGACATGGTGCCTTTCCAGAAAAACAAGGGACAGCAAGAGGTGCCATAAAGGTCTCGCTGACCTGCCACCTCCTGCGTTTCATTCCAGTGTTAAGCTGGAAGAGAGATGGTGTCTAATGCTGAGAGGAGGCAAATGAAAAGCTGCTGGGACACAAGGCATATGGCAAAGGTTCTATAAAATCAAATCAAATTGCTGTGGAACAAAAGGGCAAATGAGAGAAGCCAGTCGTTTCTGATAACTGATGCCTGGAAATTTTACCTGCTGTATAGCAATAAAATATTATAGGACAGAAACATTTTCTGTCTGTATCCATGGGTATATATGTGTGCTTCAGTGCATCAATGTAGCTAGAAATGGCAATAACAGGCAGTGTTGTTTTCCTATCATTTTCAATGTGAGTTTGTTGTTCTGCTTCTGCTTCACACCTGCAGGTCTGAAAGTGGCAGTTCCCCAGTTCAGATTTCACCATTTTCTTTGGTAGTTATCATATTTGTGCTTATATAAAGGCTATAAATGACCACCTCTTCAATTTAAACCAAAAGCAAAATCAATCCTTTCTTTTTCTCTCTCTCCCCCCCACCCTTTTTTTTCCCAGGTGACAGCAAAACGGTGAACACAGGTAGGAAAATAATTGATGCATTCTAAGAAACTGTCAGGTGTGAGAAATGTTGAAGGCTCAACAACCCAATAATGGTATGAGAAGGTGTTAGACAGCAGATTTATGTAGCAGCACCAACACAGGATAAGATATATATGACAGAAATTAAGACAACACAATTCTGGGAAACTGTTCTACTTTTTTTTTTTCCTTTTTTCATTTTCCTTCTGAAAGCAACACTGTTGCACGTGATCTGAATCACAGATCTTATGGAGGAATATGGGAAAGGTCCACGTAGAAGAGCCCCAGTAGCAAGCAAGGACTCTCTGGGCATTTCCACAGTGTTTCCAGGAGTGTAGTTGTAGGTGCCAACAGAAGGGCAGAGCTCTCATTTTTCCCTTCCTCCGCATTTCTTTTGCTGGCTCATTTGCCCAAATTTAAATTATTTCCCCACTTAAGGAGCTTCAGTCCTGCTGCCTTAGGCACCCTGTCCTGCCTACGAACTTGTTTAGATGTCCACACCAAAGGGATTGTCAACGCCTTTCTGCATATTACCACCATATACACAGTTGTTCACGTCTATAATCCCTAAAACATCTGGTCCCTTCAGCCATGCTGCTTTGTGAATTGAAAGATAAATACTCTCCCCAAATTTGGTCCTAATTGCTTTCCAGTATTTGCAGACTTAACCTCAACTTGAAGAGCCAAGGGTACTTTTCAAAGAACATTGTTGCTGACTTCAGTGCCTCAGGAGGACCTGCAGTGATTACTTCTTTCAGTCTCTACATCCCTCAACACCCTGTCCTTTATTTTAAACTGCACAGTATCCTGCCCTGACCAGAGTCAGGAAACAAACCACTTTTTCCATCCAGCTAAAGTCTCTGCCTGTATCTGCCATATTTATCTAATCAATAAAGCACCAACAGAAAAGCAAACTTTTCTAAGGCAGCCTGAGCATTTTTCTTTTAACCAAAACAAAAACCCTGAAACGCATCCATTTCCCATTAGAACTGGAACATTTCTAGCATCCTATATTACTGCTTTTGCATTTCACTATTCTGCTGGCATTTTAGATGCTTAAAATGAAAAATTAGCTCTCGGAAAGTAGGACCTTCCTGATTAGAAAAACTTGTTGAAACTGTAATGGAAAGATCAGAACAACTTCATTAGTCTTCATTAAATAAAATAAATGTTATTTCTCTTCCTTTCACATACAATCATATATTACAACTACTAATATTGCAGAAATGTTTCTTTTGTCCCAGAATTTAATGTATGAAACTGCAAACCTCACTGCATGAAAAACAACTTACAATCACCAGAATGACATGCAGTTCATCTTTTTTACGTTCATTAATTTTCTGTAAATAGAACACAGTCGCTTTGCATTGTTTGCACTAATGGAGAGCTCAGAGCAGTTTACCCTGTTACTACTTATCATTTATTTGGGTAATAATTTTAAAAAGCTTTTAAATTAAAATGATAAAGATAGTTAGGGGGAAAGATACCGCCTTTTGGAATTTTTCAAGTATGATAGATTAACCCAGCAAAAAAAGATGGTTCTCATTTAAGAGACGTGCCAGGGCTGGCTGCACATCTCAAGCAATTTCTCAAGCCCCCTACCTCGCTCTAGGCATCTTGCCCACATCCATTTTGGCACATAATCGCATGAGTCTCCTGCTCTTGACTCCTGCTGGGGGATGAGCCTCATTCAGCCAGTCCCTGAGGGCACCCTGCTGCCGCAGACTGTGATGAGCGACTCACCATATCCCTGCGACATGGGCTAGCTGCATCTACTGCCAGTGAGGGGCTGGTGATACCCCAGCTCCCACAGCTGAGCCCACCACAGCCTTCGGCCACACCAAGGCCCTGGGCATCACTCGGCCTTGCTGGGGCCATGGAAGAAGACAGAGTGGTCAGAGCGGGCAGCAAGCATTCATCCTAGCATACTTGGTCCTCTGTATGCATCCTCTGTGCAAACATGCTGTCAAACATGTACTCTTTCACTATGAAAAAAAATGTGGTTGTTAGAGGGGTGCTGTAAGGAATGGAGGGCCCCCTGGTCCCCTGTCTGCCACCCTTCTGTAGCCCCTTGGCCAGAGGACATGTCCTTGGCAGACCAGCTCAGTCCTCCTTCTTACAGAGCCCTAGTCCTTACCAGCTGTTTGTCATCCTGGGCACACTAATTTGGGGGAAAACAAGGAAAACTACACAGAGCTGCATGTGAGCAGATAACTGACAGGGAGCTGAAAGCACTTCCCTAACAGCCCAGGCTATACAAGAAGCCTTTATTCCTGTGTATCAAAACTTCTGAGTGCTTTGCAAGAGATAATGTTTATTGATGTTTCTAATGAGTTTTTCTGTTTGATCTTGGATTTTTTCCTAGATTTTACAATTCTGAAACAATGAATACTTTTGCAGTGGTGCTTTAGCCACATTCCCATTGCTCCTCGGTGCGGTTACCACCACCTGCAGACCTCCACCACCTGAACCAGGGCAGCACCGCAGGTGAGGCTGGGAATCAGCCTCACAGCGAGCAGCACTCCTGAGTAAAGTCAGCCTAGATTAAAAATACCTTTTGTGTTTGTCGGGAGCTGTGTGTGACAGCAGTCACCAGTCTGACACACTAACTAGCTAGCTTCTCCTTCTGTTGCTAGCAGGGCTACAGTTGCCTGCCAGACAGGTTTGGGGTGGGTAGGAGAACTTGGCCTGCTCTGGGGACTGCTTTACTTCCTCGCACTGATGTAGTTAGGAGCTCTGAGTCAAGGAGGATGAGGGAAGGCAAGAACAACCAGAGCAGCTTTTTCCCAAGCTGTGATGCATACAGCCCAAGAAGACACCTGTCAACTGTGGGGTTTGTCCAAGCCCTTTGTGTCTGACGTACGTTTGGTTGCCCAAGCCTCCACAGCCCACAGTGTGATTCAGAGCAGAAACCATGCCGGATGCTCTGAACTGCCCATAGCAGCAGTTTGCCTGCTTCTGCTGGCAGTGGAGGGAGCCTGATCATCGAACTTGGATGCAGAATTCGTGGGCCTAAAAAGAAGAATGCAGCCGGTACTCCCATCCCTCCCCCTGACTAGTCACTCCCAGCCCTCCCCATGGGTACTCATCCAAAACCAAGCGGTGTGTGTGAGCATATCCGTGCTGCTGAAATCACACCAGTTGCCTCCCATCGAGATGCAGAACCCACCAGCTTAACCCCAGCACTCGCCTTCACACCTGCAACCTGCTCATCTCTCCAGGGCTGCCGGCACAGGACTGCAGCATGTTGGTGGCCACCATGCAGAGGAAAATAGGTCCAAAATATTACAGCATTTTATTTGGCTCACATGCCTTACTCAATACACTTTCTGTATTTATTTTTCTTAGCCTTTTCTGCCCATTAACTAGGACACCTTACTCTTACAAGGCCAGCCCCATCACTCATTTAAATTTACACCCACTATCCAACAGCACTCATTATCTTATTACCATGCTGATTTTATTATTACAGCTTAGCCTGGCAATTAATTACTAACAAAAAATTAAAATAAATAAATAAATAAATAAATAAAATCTAGCAGACCACCCATACAAATCTCATTTAACAAAATATCTTTTGATTTCCTTTTTTTTTTTTTTTATTATGAAAACTATAATTTCCTCTGGGTAAAAGGCTTGCTTCAGCTAAGCCTCTCAGCCCTGTATTTCCTCACTTGTATTTTTACAGAATGTAATAACCAACATTAAAAACAGAAAAAAAAAAAAAAAAAAAAAAAAAAAAAAAAAAAAAAGTCAAATCAATAGTGTGTTCCTTTGTCATCTGTAGGTTTTGGGAGAAGAGGTAGCCTTTCACTGATCTAAAACAGCTAACAACAAACACCATGCATTTGGCTGAGGAAAATCCCCATACTTACGTTAGCTTTCCAAAGCATGGACCACTCCAGCATCTGGATGCTGAGCATCCTTCCATGCATTATGCAGCCAGTGAGGCACTGCCATAAACTATAAACCTAATGCAAATTTAATATGTGCTAATTATACAAACCAGCATTCTGCAGGCAGAGACAGGGGGTTAGTCACTATTCCCCATTTTCAGAAAACACCAGGACTGACCTCAGAGTAAGAGCAGGGCAGTACCTAGTATCCAAACTTACAGCACACATTTCTAAATTCAATCCCTTTCACTCCTCATTTCAGCAGATTTAATAATGTATTTCCATAGGAAAAAATGCAGAGGTTACTTCTCAGCAGTAGGAAAGAACTGAATATTATTTGTTATCAACTGTAAATCTAGTTCAACATGAAGTACTCAGGAGTGGGTTTTGCTCACAGTATTAGATTAGGGGAATGGCATATGGCATATCAAGTGATTAAGACTCTAAAATGTACATTTAAAGCCTGCTCATAATGAAGTTCTTGAGAATTTTGCAATTAATGGGAGAATTGGGCCTTTCATAATCTATTTAAGTAGAATATATTATGCATTATGATAAGCAAACAAGCTGTCCAGGCATTTGTTTCTCCTGGAGCTCAAGGGCCCTCTGGGAAGTGAAGGATGTCCACTGCTGCCCGTGCCATGCCCAAGCCCTCCGGCCAGCCCCGAGCTGCCCCCAAGCACAGTGAGCCCAGCCTGGGTCAGGGCAGGCAGGAGGACACCCCACACAGATGGCCAAATCCTCCAAATTAAACAGCGGGATTCCTCCAGTGCCCACCTTCTGCAGCCAGACAGCCACCTGGAACAATGATTTGCTTTATACAAAGAGCATTTGTCATTCTTCTTCGTATGCTTTTTCAAATTTTGTGCAAATGTCTTCATCTCTGGAGCTCAGCTCCTGCAGTCGTGTCCGGCTCTTATTCTTTTCACTGGCAACTTATAAACTCCCCAAAATAAGGAATTTTAATGGGAGTGCTGATTCAGCCCGCACTTTGCCGTACCAGCACGGAGTGCATTGAAAGGATGAAATAAAAGGACTTTAAAAACTCCAGCTCTGTGTGTCTGATGATTTTCTCTAGGGAACAACCTGGCAAGTTATCTGACAATGCCCATCCAGAGCAGCTTTCAGTTTGCCTGTATGCTGTGCATGCCAATGAAGGCAGGAATAAACAATCCATGCAGCAAAATGGTGTATTATTTATGCATCGTCACATCCATCTATATAGAAAATTGACCCTAAATTAAACAAGCAGGTATCAATATTGCCTACGTGCTGGCTCCCAGGGAAAGGCTTGAGGGAAGAAGTCAAAATATCAGTAATAAGGGCTCTTTTCCTCCTATCGACGTAAACAAACAGCCTATGCCACTGGAGCAATGATTATGTTAGCAAATACCCTGAGGTGTTTCACAGAAATCAATCTGCAGAGAAAAAATGCATAAGATAATAAAAATTCAGCAACTTCCACACCCAAGCCTTACTGCATGTTTGGGGCTGGAGGGTGAACAGTGAGGAGAGAAATGGGGAGGTCAACTCTTTTAATTTTTCAGAGTGTAGCTCACAAAATTATATCCTCCAAGCCCTGAATACCACCCTGCTTACAACTCGGTTCGATCAAATTCAAGGACAGGAGAAATTGCAGGAGGGGAAGCAAGTAGAATCGGCTACAAGCTGCAGGAATACGTGTTCAGAGGAAACTTCTGCAGTGGAGGGAACTGGGCGGAGACCACTTGTACGAAATCCAAATGACTTGGCAGGTAATTTTCCACCCTGCTTCTGTGTTCCCTTACTCCTGTTGCAGTGCAGCAGGTCCAGTGCATGGCAGCTTGCAAGGAAATGCCACCCCATTCTGTGACCTCAAGAAGCTTTGTGCCCTGCAGTAACAAAGGTATAGAGGACAGAATTATGGTTTCAGTGTAAAACCAGGCAGGATAAAACTTTGCTTCATTGCAAAAGCAGGCAGTGAATACAGTATGGTATTGCTTGTGATTATGACAATTGGCAAGGCTGTTCTGCACCTCTGCCAGTGGTCCCATGAAACCAAGCAAAGGCATCAGCTAGCCTTAATTTTAATATGCAGGGAAAAAAAAAAAAAAAAAAAGAAAAAAAAAAGTCTTTGCTCTGATGTTCACCTAGAGTTCCTGGCATTGCTACAGCAGTGGGACTGCCTTTACTTACAGCATCTCCTTTTCTGTTCGTCATGCTCAGAGCCCGCAGGGCTGCAGGTACACTGCCTCCTTTGGGACAAGTCTGGGCTCAGATCACTGTGCTGCCAAATGCAAACCTCTGCATTTATCTGCTCTTTAACTTTACTCCCTGGCTCAAAAATCACAGCAAAGTCAAATCTCCAGTGTGCAGAAAGGTTGGGGAATTCATTAATGGTTATAAGTGACACTAAGGTCACCCAGATTTGGAGATGCTACAGTGTGCCCGTGTTTTTTGTGTTGCTTGCAGTGCCAGAAAGAGACATCAAAATCCAGAACTTCTGTCCCTAAATCCAAATATCCTTGCAATCCCACAGACACTTTTAAACATTGGTCTTCTCACTAGCAACCCCTGTGGCCTACACATGGTATAAAGCACAGGTTACAGTTTCCTGGGGGTCTGATGTAACAAAGCCTTGTGCCACTCTGCACAACTGGAAAAGAACAGGCAGGGAGCAGAGCTGTATGAAACAGAGATGAAGAGATGATGTCTCCTCTGAGCAAGAGGTGACTGTGCTGCTGAAATAAATAGTCAAGATTTTGCTTGGCCATTCAACCCTTCCAACTCTGTAAGTCTCAGAAGGTTTTTCTGCTCAAACACACCCCATGAGGTTTTTCAGTCATGACAAAAGGCAAGGATGGTGCTGTTTCCAGCAATGTCAGAAACCTCATGAGAACCAGTGTCTTCTTGCCAGACATCTATTATTACCAAATCTGGTCTGAAACTGGATATTTGGAGGGATGGAGGGAGGGTTGAGGTTATGGAGAAATTATGGAAACTTTATTTTCAAACATCAAACTTGTTTTCCGTACCAATTATGAATGAAGACTGAAGCTGGCTTTTGTTCTATTGATTGGAGTAGGGAATGATGGGTGAAACATAGCAGAAAGGATGTGAGATTTTTAGAGTTGCTCACATACGATTGATTCATATCACTGAGATTTAGAAGGCTAAAGGAAATCCATACAAAGGATTGGGAGAGTTTGCCAGCTCTCAGAGACCATCAGGGCCATAAATGCATTACTGCTTTTTGAAAGGGAAAAACCCAAACATGTAAGGAGCCCTTGGACCCTAGCATTTCTAGCTGGACTACTCTTTCTGTAGATTTTAGATTTCTCCTTGTATTATCTGTCCCTTATTTGATCAAGCAGCATATCTAGCATGAAACCATAGGCTTCTTTGGGCAGTCACTTCCTCACCATACTGGCAAACTCTCATACCCACATACACTAGGAACTGGTCTAGTAAAACCCACACTATAGCCCTGCAACTGAATGCAGGCAATAGGAAACTTTAGCACCCCCACTGTCTGGATTAAACCCTGCTGCCTGTGGATTACCTACTGCAGGCCTGTGCCACATCTGCCTTCTCTGTCAGTCATTTTTAGCACCCAGCCAAGTTTGTGGACCAATTTGATTTTCCTACAAGTGCACTGTTTGGCCTGTCTGCCTGCCTTTCTGTATCCCTATTTGTACAAAAACAAGTTAGCAGTGCAGAACAAAAAAGGAAAAGTGTTTCATAATAAGTTTCTCTAAGACTGGATTCACAAGCTAGCTAGCCCCTTAGCAGTACAAATGCTATTTGTCCCCAAAATGCAGTAGTTAAACCCAATTTAAAACATGGTGCAATTCTGGGGAGGGGCAAGATGAGCTGCAATGGGTCTGGTCCTAGCTGTTAGGCTTAAAACTACATCCTAGGTGACTGAGAGATAACATTTGCGTATGCAGGAATCTTTCCTAGTGGTGATCTCTGAGTTTGCCTTGGCTGGGACAGGTGGGGTCAGGGTTGGCCACAAGAGGCTGCCTGTTAGACCTTTGATACTTTTATCTCAGACGGTTCAATGCCTTCGTGTCAGAGGATCCTAAAGCATTTCACTAGTTTTGCTAGGGGGACAATAATGGTAGAAAACATTCAGCACACACCTGAAAAGGAATCAGTGTAATCCCCAAAATCTTCCTGAGCATGTGGGGAGGGGAGGCACTCACACAGGGCTTTAAGACTTCTCTGCCATAGCATTCAGCGCTGACTATTTAAAGCAACCAGAGATTTACATCAGGAACCTTTAAATATAGAAGTAATTTTGTGTAAACTCTTGCCTTCATTGCAGCTCTGAAAGAAGGGAGGGAAAAGCCTTTCTCTTTTTTAGACTTGGCAGGAAACAAGCAGTTAAATAAGCGAATACTATAAAATGAAAATCTTAAAGTGATTACAAATATGAAAGGAATGAATACCAAATTGAAACAGCCGTTTAATCAAGATAAAGCACTGAAATCCAGCAATTGGCCTCTTTCCATGATCCTGTAGAGCTGCGCAAAGGAGGCAGCTTACTGTAGCATTACCAGTCTCAGTTGCTCTCTGCTGACTGCTGATACCCCAATGTCTTCCACCCTTTACAGATTTTCACATGCAAAATGCCTTCCTTTATGGATCACCCTTGATGTAAAGTGGCTTTAATTATTCAAGAACTGAAACAAAGTGAAAAAGTAATTGCATTTTAATTGCTCTAATAATGGCAGGAAGCTGCACTGTGACTTAAGTAATGAGAAATGAAGAGTAAGACCATGTTTGCTAAGATGCCCTTCCTTTAACAACAGCTCCTCTATTTTGTCCCAGTCTACCCACCTTTCCCCACCCCATAACCAGTCCCACCAGTGTAGGCCAGGTTTATTCTTAAACTCTGGAGATGGTTTGGTCTGTTAGACAGTGATATCTGCACATGGGAGCTTTTTACCATAAGCAATTTTAAGGTTGAGAGATTTTCTTTTAATTTACCGATACCGGTCTTAAGTGCAGCTTATCACCTCGAGCTGCCTGCTTACCCTAAGCACCCACAGACGGTGCAGCCACAGCCTGTTGGCTCCTACCGGGCGGCGGAGGTTGCAGTGAGGACATTTCGTGGCAGGGAATTGGCATTGGTGAGGGCACAGATCCCACTGCCTGGCAGACAGTGAGACACTGGCAGCTCCTTCCAGCAGGAAACATGCTTGGTTTTCCTTGGCATATGCCATCAGCAACAATAAAGCCCCCAGGATCTGGAAATGGGAGGGGAGGCCATCAGTAAAGGATTTTCTACTTGCTGTACTTTCTGTGTCCATTATGCTAAAGCATAGGTGGGAACAAACACCGCCAGCCAGCAGCAGTGCGAAGCAACATTGCCACACAGCCCTAGGCAAGGAAGTATCAAGAACTGAACTAGGCTGACATTACCACCACTTTGGAAATTAGTGTGAAACCCATCAATCGATAGCCAGGTGTCACCTCTGAATGTCTCAGTTATCACAAAGACGGTTTTTTCTCCTGCACGAGGAAGTTTTCTGCTTTTGCTGCCATCTCTGTCACAACAGGAGCTTTAATTCCTCACACCAGCTTCCTACCTCAACCCAGAATGCTCACACTTGCACACGATTCCACCCGTGACTGTACCACCCAGCAATATAAAGCCAGACAGAACGAGCTCAGGAAAGGAAAAGATGCAGGTGGAATATAGAGTGAGGCTATTGACTTGTTGTGGCAGACACTGGCTGGAGTCAGTTCCAGATGTGAGCTGAACAATAACTAAAATCTTACACCTTATCACCTTTTAACATATAGAGAGAGACTTCCAAACAATTCCTTACAGTGAATGATTTCAGGCAGTCATTAACCTCACACAGAGAGAACAACACAGATAAATACACAGGCAAGTCTATTTTAAGGAGATTAAAGTTATCAAAACATTTTAAGACATTTTAACATTTTTTAAGAATCAATCTAATATGTGGGGGGGAGCAAACTCCATTTTAACTACCCCTCTTCCTCTCCATTCTCTATTCCCATTCCTCTTCCCATTCCTCTTTTTCTTTCAATGCTTACGATGCTCAGTACAAGTTCAGTGCTGATGGTTGCGATGCAGCATTTGCATAAACAGCCCCCAAAAAGCCTCAGGGTTATAAAGATGTTATTATTGGGGTAGCTTATTTTTGTTGGAAGAATTATTAATTCAAATTGCAAATCATAGTAGAAGCAAATTCCCCTATTTATTAATTAATTGCTCATCTAAATCAAAGTGAAAATATACCAGATATTGGCTATGCCTTAATAGGCCTCTGCTTTGGGAGTATTAGGCTGCTGCAAGTTGCACAAGGCAGCTCAACCAAGGAGCAAAACAGGAAGGGAACTCTAAGTCACACTCTGCCCTTGCTGCAGCCCCCAGGTGTCCAGGATACCCCCAGCCCTGTTGGTGCCAACTCCCTGAGGAGGGAAGCCAACCCCTCTGCAACACTAACATGCAACCTACTGCACCCAGGCTGTTGCCAGATGAGAGGAAGCTTACTGAAGAAAGATTTTGTTAAAAGCGATAATGAAGTAAATATTATAGACACTCTTCAGCCCCGTGCAATGGGAACACCACCATAGTTAAGGCTGAATTACAATTTGCATTCAAAAGTAGGGCAAAATTACTGCATATTTCAATGAATGAAATTAATCTCATGAATTAGCATATGTTGCTGTGAGACAATGTCCAGTTTCAGAGGAAGCTGAATCTTGTGCATATGGCTTTAAAAATAAAATATTTCCTTTCCTTTCCTCTCCTCACCTCCCCCCCGCCCCGGCCCTCCCCTCCCTCTTGAGCTACTCTCAAATGTCCCTCCCTTAAAACTCTGCCTTCCCTCCCCACACACCACCAGGGAGTCCTGCCCAGGGGGAAGCCCAGATCCCAGCTGCAATATGCAATGCTGTGAAGCCTCTAAACATTTTTTTTTTCTGAGCATTCCTCCCTGGACAATTATGGGACACTCGCTCGGGTTTCAATTTCACTATTAATTACACACATTAGAGCTGTGTCTATTTAGCACCCTCCCAGGAAACATCCCTGTCACTGATTTAAAGACACTTCCAGCACAAGCAGGATTTTTCTCCCTTTGCATTGAGATTAGACCCTGTTGCTGGTCGGACTCTCTGAAGGGAAAACTCACCCATGTGCTGCCAGAGCCCCCGAAGTGTTTTCCATTACTTCACTAAATGACAAATCACCTGCAGTAACCATGACATTTTCAGTCACCTGAAAAAAGGGTGCTGGCACGGTCCGTCAGGGCTGCAAAGCTGGACTTGGTCTCACACAGACAAGCTTTCTCACAAGGCACCTGTACTTCCCGCTCCTCCTTCAAATACAAATAAAATACCTTATTGTTACCACTAAAAATTCAGCACCTAGACTGTTTAAGCCACCAAACCTATTGTGAACAAAGTGCTAACACCTTTTAAAGCAATGAGCCAAGCACAGTATCTAACAATGAGGTCATTACGTTGTTCCTGGCATGTGCTGTAGAAGGATGAAATTACATCTGTGACAAGGGACATCATTTCATTTGAATCAGCTCTATTAAACAGAAAACAGCGACTGCATCGGCTCCACACCACCACCTGACAGCATGCTGAGGAAACTGGTATGGTCAGCAGGTAAAACCAAAGCAGGATAATTCTGCTTGTGCTGCCTTCCCAGGAAGCTGCAGAAGTAACAGGCATTTACAGGGGAATTTAACTGAAACCGTGGCAATTTGTTCTGTGAGAATCTTCCTTTCTTCACGGTAGCTGCTTGGGGTCTCTTTTCAGTTTCACATTATAAAAATGATTATTCAGAGGAGAAAATACAATACAAAGCCATTGTGCAAACAGGAACTTTTGAAGGAGAAAACCTTCATTATCAAAGGACATGCAATTTAGTATACAGTGAACAGACAGGAAAATGTGACACCAAGAGAATAAAGAATAGCTCTCACAGGGTGAAGCCACCTGTAGCACCAACACGAGCTGACTGTGCAGCCACCAGAGAACCTCACGATGTCTCCAGCAGGCCGCGCACATCCTCTGCCGTCTGCAGAGGAAGCAGTGCAGCAGCTTTTGGCAGGATAAGCTGGGCAGATCTGAAGTTAGCCCCGATTTCTTCACCCTTGACTAAGGTTTGTCTAAGGCTATGCAAAGCCACACTGCTAAAGGGTAGTTCAGAGCGCTGTTGGTTACACAGCACTCCCTAAATTGAGCTTCACCATCTCAAGAGAAGCTGGTGTCTCTTTCTAGAGCTCTCTCCTCCTTATCTCGTTGCCATCTCCAGGGCATCTCTAGACCTTTCAAAACCCCATGCCAGCCTCAGCCTCAGCTGGTGGCCCCACTCTACATTCCAGAGGCTGACCTCAGGCCATTCTGAAGCCAGACCATGGACAACTTTGGCAAAGAGAACACTTTTACAGACAGCACCATCAGCCATCACTGGCCTCATGATGCAGTGGATCACTCGCACCCCGG
This sequence comes from Nettapus auritus, assembly GCA_011076525.1. NCBI lineage: Eukaryota > Metazoa > Chordata > Aves > Anseriformes > Anatidae > Nettapus > Nettapus auritus. Next base: position 937,092 of record CM021777.1, on the reverse strand, counting down.
CCACCCCGGAGCAGTGCATGGGGACCAGCAAAACCAGGGCAGCAGTGTGCAGCGGGGTGAGCCTCACTGCCCTTCCAGAGGAACAGGCAAAGAGCAGGGAGGTTAATTAGTTCATGCTTTTAATTAATTTGCCCTTCCTAAGAGATCCTATAGATGTAATCGCAAAGTCTTGCTTATTGACAGGGTAAATTTATTACATGTTGAATGGGCAGCATATGTGCGCCCAACCTGCTGTGCTCACGTGCACACAGCGCTGTGGTGAGCTGTGGCTCACTGGCAGGAAAAATCTCGGTGGCCAAGTGTGGCCCCCCGTCCCCTCTTCAGACTGACCATCAGCTTCATCAGTCTCAGACGGGCTCCTCTGGGTGTGCGTGTGCATTGCCGGGGTTGTTGTTGGAAGTGCCCATGTTCAAGTCCGTCACCTTTTCTTTCTTGCTGCAGTCTCTTTGGTAAAGGAGGGAAGGAGTTGTCCATTGCCATGGGACAGCTCCAGCCTCAGGCAGACCTCCCGTGGGGCAGGAGCTGACTCACTTGCCCCTCCATGCTTCCCACACTGGTGCTGCTCATGCCACCATCCTCCTTCCCAAAGCACAGGCTCTGCTTGCAGTTAGCAAGTTAAAATGATTACAGTACGTAAAGCACGAGAGGTGTCTCACTGAACGTAAAGAGATGCCCATGGCTATGGAATCAATCCCTTGGTCCATGTCTGCAGGACCAGGCTTCTGGTTTACAGTCAGCACAGCAAGGAGGCAGGTGCTCAAATCCTCTGAGACTTGTACCACAAAATAGTTTAGTCCCAGAAATTAGTGGCTCTCCACCGTGAAGTATCTGCCATGCTTCCTGGAGACTGAGGTATTTATAGCAGTTGCTTACAGGCAAGCCGGTGAGGCACAAGATCTGTGTTTTAGCACAGGACAGCTGCTCCTTAACATCACCAAGAGAGGTCGGAAATCCAGTGTCAGGTAGAGCAAGATTTCTGTTTCTTCCCTGCTGTGTGAGAGGGAGGAGGGGAGAAAGAAGAGGTGAGGGAATCAGACCTGAATGTTTCCAGCAATAATTAATAGCACATCTCAACACACACAGAGGGGTCTGTGGCATCCATGCAGAAGAGCTTGTTTGAGATGGAAAGCTGGCCTCGGAGGCTGTTGAATAGGCTGGGAGTATTGATGTGATTAACAACGATTTGATTTGGAAATCAATGCAAGGAAGATTGTTTGCTTGCTTTGTCCAATTTAGTCTATGAAATACTGGCTTCAATACAGGGAGAAATTCAGCCGAAGCAGGAAGGGGATTTTGAGGAGGGGTGGAGTGGGGAGTGTTTGCTATTTTGTCAGACATCCGTCTGGATTCTAGATGGTGAAAACTTGAGCATTCAATCAAATGTTTTATATGTGTCTATAATAATCCAAACACAGGAACAGCTGACAGCTCATGATCATTTAAATATAGAGCGATTTCTATTTAGCAATCTTGTGACTGCATTTTCTCTATCTGCGTGCAAGGCTTCCTAATTATTATGTGGTTTTTGTTGCAATTCGGCTGCAAATGAAACCCTGTGAATTTACAGGAAACCCAACAAAAACACTAAGTCTTTAAGCGAAATATTAAGAAGCCATTCTCCTGGGTCGCAGAGCAAGGAGGCTGCATACGCACAGCCATTAAGGGTTGCTGGGTATAAATTGTTGGGCTTATATCCTAACCCAATCTATATTTGGAGATCTCTTGTGATAATTCATCATAGATAATTTGTATTAGAAATAAGTATTTTTTAAACTTTACTCCCAGTAAATTGTCTCTTCTGCTTTAGCTCTAGGGAACCTCTGCCAATAGCTTCTGGGAGCAGTGCAAGGATCCCCAGGTGAAGCTTTCGCCATGTGGGCTGGAAAGCAAATTGGTAGTTGACAAATGGTCTGTCCTAACATTAATATGATTTTTCAAATGTGAAAAGCTCACTGATGAAATCCTAGACCCCATCTTAGGGTCTGATTCTGCCACATTAATTTTACTGAGCAGCTACATTTTCCACAGAAACTGCTATAAAAATCAACACAAGGAGAAACAGCAAATGGCACATCAGAACTGAAAGCTCGTCACCTTAGTATTGCCCTTGGGAAATTTATCCTCCTAAAAGCAGCAGCTTTGTCCATTATGATGTAATTATGTCATCACTCACTGTGGGAAATTGAGGTTTTGCCCTCCCCAACACCATCCAACAGGTTACTCATATTGCCCTGAAAAGGATGCTCTCTCCACGTAGTTACTTTGGAGCTGCAAGACTCTCCCTGGCTTGAATCAAGATTAGATGTTCAACATTCGCTGAATTCTGAGCAAGGAAGTTTTATGAAGCAGGATAGCAGACAGCCCTGCCTTTCACACTGGTCCTTCTCACAGCCATGGATTGGTCCAAGCTGGAGCTGACCGCAGGAGATGGCAGGAGATGGGTTGTACCAGGCAGCTCTGCCTATGGCAAACAGAGCTGGCTGGCAATTCCCTCCTTCCCTCACAGCTTCCAAGGCAGCACCTCTTTTCAGTACCACTGGAGGTGGTAGAGGCTGTTTGCTCCACTGCTGAAGGCTGTGAGAGCCACCTGTAACCCTTGTGGGGCAGAGAGCTGAGAACAGGTTACTCAACAGTACAGAAAGGAGCAGATCTGCCTTTATGGCTTCGTGGAGCCACCTATATCCTGGAAATCTGCTGCTGAGTCTGCTCACTTCCCTGGTTAGAACCAGGGATGCTAATCCCCTTGCCATCCTTAGGGACAACTTCTCCATAGTAGCTGTTCTTAAAAGACAGACATTGACCTCATAAATCCCCTACCTGTTTGGTCCAGTAGTTGATCTACCAGGATGAAAGTATTTCCTTTTGAAACAGGCTCCATCCACAACATCACCAGCATGACTTCAGTATGTCTGTGTCATCCTGTGATCCTTTGACAGAAGAGTCCCACCAGCCAGAGGCACCTGGGCACCTCTGGGCAGCCAGACCCCTGCAGTTCTGCTTTCTGTGACTGTACACAGGCTTCCCCTTCAAACAGCTCCAGAAAGTTGCAACAGCTATGGGCCAAAGCAGGTGCCAGAACATCAGCCTATAGAAGACGGTCTGCTGCTTAGAACAGATTAACACATTTTACATACAAAAGCACTGAAAGGAAACAATATGCTACTCTATATTTGGACACTGGGCAATACCAATATAATCCAAAAGGAAGGATAACAATCATCCAGTGGAAAATACCATCAGCAGTGAGGCTGAGCCCAGACTGCAGCAGTTAGCAAGTTAAAATGATTACAGTAGTTTGGGCTGTGATCACCTTGGACCTTACAGGTTTTTCACTAACCTTATTTCTGCACTAAATTCTTCACATTGTAGGCAATTTGAGTAGTGATTCACTGCAGTCTCCTCCATGAGTCATTACTGAAGCAACTCTTAAATAAATGTTTAGCATTTTAAACAACTGACTCTACCTTTTGAGATGGGATGCAAGCTGCAGCTGGTCACTAGATACTCAGACCAGTTCTCAAAGGTGAGATCCATCTACATCCACTGATGTATCTGTATTTAGACAGCTCAGTGCTATCCTTCAGCCTCTTTGTGCAGCTATTCAGTGAGGCTCTTTATCTCCCTGCCTTATATTTGCAATACTTAGATGTCTTTGTTCACATAAAAAGAAGACCTCACTGAGTTGGACAGTGGCCATAGCTTTTCAGACGTGCAAAATAACCCCACCATTAACATTATTAACTAACTGGAGTAGTTTTGCAGCACAGGCAGAAAATGAAACTGTTTTGTGCATGGAGAATGAGCATTTTGGGGTGCCTCTGTGCATTGTGGAAAGGTGCTCTACCTACAGGAGCGTGGTGTTGGGTGAGTTGTTTCTGTTTCTGTTTCTGTAGTGTGCTCTCCCAGCACAGTACATGCAAAGCTGCCTCCGTCCCCTGTATTTCACAAGTATGGCTGGCCAGTGGCAGGCACACAACACATTCTCATGGCACTTCATCCCTCAAGGTGCCAGAGTCCTTCAGCCCCTGTGTGTGCCTGAGGCAACCAAAGACTTCCTTTTGCCAGAATCAGTTCAGCCCCCAGCCCAGCTCTGCACCCATGAGGATGCTCTGCACCAAGCCTGGGCTCAGTCAGCTCTGCAGCCCAGTACCGAGCTCTGCAGCTATCCAGGCTTCTAGACAGGCCCAGCTGCACTTATTTCCACCACTATTCAAAACTAACACCACCGATGCCTGTAGAACAGCTGAGCCATATCTAAACTTTGTGTGTGTGTGAGATAAACACTACACAGGCTCTTGGCTTGACTATTAAGGTGTTTGCCCTGTTGTTAACAGCATCAGCACTGCTGACAAAAAGCAAGCAATGCATTTTAATAAATCTGGAGAGCTATGTTTGGCCTTCCAAGTAGTTCTGCAGTCAGCTTGACAAAAGTGAGCCACACACTGCTGCAAACCGGGCTTCTTGGGGATGGGGGAAGGAGACAGCACAAACGTTTGAGGTTCAGATGAGCAACCTTCTTAGTCCCTGAAGCAAAGTCAACTGCAGAGCTGTTTTGATTAAACAAGCCTGAGAGCACCAAACTTCTTTTCCTGCAGAGTCCAGGAGAGGAAAGGGACAAATTCCCAGTGCTGGGCCATGGAAGTAATGGTTCAGAGATCACCCCTTACTGACTCTGCCCCCTTGTCCCAATGCCAGGGGTGAATTCTCTGCAAAAGCTCAGATCCTGAAGCAAACACTCTTCCCTTTAAGAATTCCATCTGTAGAATTAACTGGCAAATGTTCACTCTCCGTGGTTTTTCCAAGTCTCACCTGCGCCCCTTCCCTCCGCGCCCCGCCGGGCCCGCCCAGACATGGCGCCCCCCTCAGGCCTGCGCGGGCTCGGCTAGGCCCGGCCCGGCAGCCGCAGCCTTTGCCGTTACGTTCCTGCCCTCTAGTGCGCAAAACTTGCTTCTCAGCTTTTTTTTGCTGCTCTGAACCAAAGCAGGAGAAAACCTCAAACGTGAAATGGGTTTAAGACTTTTCGAGGTACGGCCGTAACCCGTTCCAGCCCCTTCTGAAGCAGGGGGGCCAGCTGGCAGGGGCCGGAGCTGCGGCGCCTTCCCAGGCCTTTGGTTCTGCTCAAATAAACGTGCACCTTTTTAGGTTCTCAGCTGGTTTGGGGATTTTGTGGCAGGGAACTAGGCTTTATCTGAAGATTTGTAGGACTTCAAAAGGGGGTTATATGAGGCTGGTTTTATTTAACCAGAAGTTCAGAGAACTTTTTCTCCCCAGAGGATGTGAGTTGTAAGGTTAAGGGGAAAGAGACAAATCCCTGTAGGAAAGCAAAACAAAACTGTAGGAATACAGGGCCAGAGTTTCCCATGTGGCTAGCCAGGAAGGAGCAATAAAGCTTTACAGGCTAAGAAAATTACAGAGAGGAATTTCAAAGTTACCAAAGCCTCTGAAGTTAACATCTACAAGGTACAAACCATATTGATGCAAATTTCCCAGGATCATTCCCTGTTGTCATTGTGTTCATTTTGTCCAGCTGCTAAAAGAAGCCAATTTGACTTTACAACCAACCAACAAAAAAAAAAGATAGGAAGGTATGCCATAGCTCTAACTTAGCTTCCTGACTGCTTCTTTGTGAATCAACATATTTTCTCTTAAGCCAGAAATATTTGGCTTGTTGCATGACTGCTTCGCTTCAGTACAGTGTCCCAAAGTAGAGGGTGTTAGTGCTATTTTAATCCTCAGTTTGGCATTAATCCTGCCATACCCACAGCATACAGATGACAGGGCACTGAGGTCCCATATGCCTACATGCTGCACATGGCAATTTACAGAAAATGCAGAAGAGCTTTAATCCTCAGGGCTGGCCAAATTATTCTTAGCACAAGATGCAGAGGAAGAGAGAATGTGACTGGATGACATCCCTGGAGCCCCATGCCTCCAGCCTCTTCTGTGTTGTGCTGGTCTGTAACAGACGCTATTGGTGCTCAGCAGGGCTGAGCACACACAGTTCATCCCTTCCAGTTCACCTCCACACATGCAGGGCTGTGAAACTCCTGTGAGATGTAGGTGTACTGATACATGGAAATGGTACATCACAGAAATGCTAAAGCCTAGATCCAGCCCCAAACACAAGCCCTGCATCTCCTTTGTGTCTATTAATGCCTTGGAGCACATTGCATGGTCTAGAGTAGATGATAGTCTTAAGAATGCACTTTTTTTTTTTTTTTTTGATTCTTCTGATTTTGTATAGAACCAAAAGTTTCTCCTAACAATACAGATATAATTTCAGACCCCTTGGCAGCTTTTCCAGCCTCCATTAGCGCTTCACAACCCCAAGCAAAGCATGGTTGCTTTAGTACAGTCAATGGCCTGTAAAGTTTAATCATTTAATTTAATCTCTTTCACAGTCATGCAATTCCCCATCTAGAGCCCTACTTGTCTAATAGGCATATATTCGTCAGTGTCCTGGTCCCATCTCTTCTAATAACAGCAATAGATGTGGCATGTGGATCAGACAGTGGATGCTCGTTGTGCAGGGAGGAGCATGGAGACAATGCCAGTCACCTGAAATGCAGAGTGGGAGAGCTGCAGGGTGTTTAACGTTTCCCATCTCTTAGATGTTTTCTCTTAGATGTATTGTGAGACATGACGGATTCAACTCTTCTTATACAAATTAGTATAAAGAAACACAAAAATCCTGTTTGAATACCTTGAGAACACCTCCTCAGCTGGCTCATCATTACCTACTGTGAGACATTTCCCAAAAAAGCACATTTCACTGTGTGGGTCAGAAATATGCTCGGTGGTATGAACAAAAGGTGCCGAAACAGAAGTCTGCATAATGGACCAAACTGAGGAGCGTGCCTGTCCACCTCAGGTGTCTTCCAGCAGCTTCAAACCTGCCCAGGTGACTAAAATAAAATAAAATAAAATAAAATAAAATGAAATAAAAAAATAAAAAAGCAAGAGTGACAGGGCAGCCATGTTCCCACAGCAGCTGGAGGCCATGAGCCCTGTCGCTGAGAGCAAAGTTCCCTGCCACAGTGCTGGGAGCTTCCTAGCAAAAAGCCCTTGCTGTTTCAGCTGTAATTACGCAAATCCCTTTGACAAGTTTGTGTCAAAACCATTGGTCAAGAACCAGTATTAATGAGACCTAATCCACACTTCGGAGGCACCAGAACATAACACCACAGCTCAGGGGGTTTAAGGCAGCAGAGTGCACATCTCAGCAAGGCTTAATTTTATCCACATGATTTTGAAGGTACATATGTGCAGAGAAAAAGAAGAGGGAAAAAAAAAGAAAATTAGTAGCTTTATGAATTTAACCCTTCCAAGGTACAGCTAACACACCAAGCTGCCTGTGAGGCTAAAACCTATTGTGGTTGTGCATAGCCAAAATGTGAGTACCCCCAAAAGTTTGTGCCTTTGAGAAGAAATGTTGAAATACCACTGAGGTGCTAAATAAGACAACTGTAAACACACCTATTTGCTTCTCCCAGAGCAGGCTGACACCTGGAAACTGCATGGGCAAAGGGTAAAATAAACTACCTGGGTTATTTACCGTGGGAAGGCAAAGACTGGCAATGCTCCAGCCCAGCCAGCCCAATCCATACAAGACCAGTTTCCATGTCCTTCCGTAGTACTGTTACAAACACAGCCATCTGCTAGCGACAGTGGGAGGCTGGGCACAAGCCGGAGGAGCAAGCGGCTGGCTGCTAAGTGCCCCAGGTTGTGGGCTCTCAGGAGTTAAAGCAACCAGAAGGATCTTAAACAAAAATGAGACCAAAAAAAATAAAAAAATAAAAAGCTCTCACAACAAAAATGCAGTTCCAAAATTAATGAGATTTTGATAACCTCCTTTAAAAATTGAATATTTCCATTTTAAAATATACAAAGACTAAAATCTTCATAAATATCCTATTAAGAAACTTCGGCTGCTGTTTTAGAGTTTCAATTGAAATACAGTGCATGAAGGTTGCCATAGCTACAAGCAAATTTTTAAATAACTGTTTTTCATCAGAACAGCTGCAGCATCATGCAGAACGGAGGGTGAAGTGGGGAAGCTGGAAGGAGTCCGACCAACTTCAAGCTCCTAATCAAGCAACTCTGAGATCTTCACAAACACAGCCTAGAAACTTTTAATACGCTTTCTGCTTTTTTAAGAAAATATTGCCCTTCATTATTTGGCAGCACCCCAGCAAATGCTGTCAGCGCTGCATGAAATCTCAGTCAAGAGAAGAGCTTTGTTTTCATGCTGGAAAAGATAAAAATTTCCATTGCTAAAGCCCAGACACTGAAGGCTGGAGGTCTGCTCTGGAGGATTTTCTGCATGATGGATTGGCAGCAACGTGCCCCAAAAAGCCACGAGAGCTGCAGATATCTGTACCCAGGAACAACCCTTCCTAGTCTGAGTTTGCAAAAGAGCACAAAGAAAGGAGGAAATGTGGAAAAACAAGCAAAGGTGTCAGATGCTAGCAGGATGCTTTTGAAGTGGGGCTGTGGTTTAGGTGGTCCTGCCTCCTGTGGTGCTCATGATTCGTGGGCATCAGGAGGCATTTCCCGCTCTCTCAAGATGTCTCACCAGCAGGAATAGGCAGAGCAAATTTCTGAGCAGCAGTACAAGCTAAAGCTGGACATCTGTCTGCATCTATTCACAGGGCCAGGCTATGGAAAACATCAACGGCCTTCTTTACATTCAAGCCTTTCAATCAGTGATACTAACTATGGCAAAATTCCTAGAAAACTTTAGATAGATTCATGTTGTATCCTCAGCCAAGTATGTACCTTTGTCTCAGTCTGTAAAATGAGAATAAATAAAGAATACAATTTTTCACAGGAGTACAAGGAGACGCAAGCACAATAGTAATTTAATTGATATCTATAGAGAGTGCAAATGCATGCGTTTGTTTTTTTTCCTAAACAAAATAATTACCATTATTTCATACGTTCTTGTGAATCTGCATTAGTCATTCTGGTGAAGACTATTCTTCTACAAATTGATTCATTTGCCTGTGACCTGCTCCTAAGAGATACCTACACAGCACTTTGCAGGCTCTGCCTGCTCCTTCAGCAGCGCCGTGCAAACAAGGGCTCTGCTGCCGTGCCCGTTCCCGCATGGCCACAGAGGTGTATGCATAAGCAGCAGATACTAACCCATGCAGACAAATCTAATGGGCAACTTCTGTTTATGTTAAATCTGATTTTAAAGTTTCCTTATATCTTGAAATGAAGCAGCCACCTTTCCCAATGTTTTTTTACATGTGTTTGGTCCAAAATGTATTTTCAACAGGTGGTAAACAACAAAGCTGGGGAGGGAGAAGGGAGGTAAAAGAAAGACAGAGGAAAATAAATGTGAGAAAAGCTGGAAAAAGACTGAAAATAAAATATGAAAAAATTAAGTCAGGTTCTTCTTTTCAGGTTCTTTTAACAAATTACATTATTTGACCATTTCCAAATACTATCCTTAAATACTGAGGCACTGTCAGACCTACCTTTAGCACAGAAAAGGAAAAAAAGGTGGAACCTGTCCCTCACATTGGAAGTCAGACAGTTAGTGGCAGCCAGCAGTATCTCAGTGCCCCAGCACGTTTCAGCTGCCTGTGCCCAGCTCCTCCCCAGCTCAGCAGTGAGCATGCAGAAAGTGGAAAGTAAGGGTGAGTACCAGAGAGACAACCTACCAAATATCTTTCCAAGTAACTCTCACCTAATGAAAACTGAAAGAGCACCTCCTTGCCAGTGCAAAAATAGGCTGGTAGAACATCATGAGGGATGCCAGCGAGCAGAGCTTAATGTACTTGAGTACATGCACCCTGTCAAAGGGAGAGACCTTCTAGGATGTCTGTAAGTATCAGCTTTTCTGATGTAGAGTTGTATGTGTGTGTGTTTTGTTTTTTTGGTTTTGTTTTGTTTTGTTTTTAAGAAAGAAACAGAGGATAAAAAAAAAAAAAAAAAAAGCACAACCTGCTATATGGTTGGACTGCCAGAATAGCAGATTGTGAGTCACTGAAGACTGGTGACCTTCACCAGCATATTACAACTCCACGGCTTTTAAGTCCTGTTGTTTCTTTACCAAGGCAGAAGAGAGGCTTGTCAAAGCTGTAGTTTCCATGTATACACATGCACACATTAAAGTGCTATTTCTCTCAGCTGTGCACACATCGGGTTTACTGAACCTGACATAAACTCATCATTTTCCTGGAAGCAAAAAGGGATGCTAGCCAAAAAAAAAGATGAGCTGCAGTTGCCAGCAGCTACCTCATCTTGGGGTACCAAAGGGCAGCAAGCAGAGCCAGCTCTAGAGGAGTGTGCAATGTGCAGCCACTCATTTGAAAAGGCCTAAGATCATTTGCTGAGCATAAACACCTGCCTGCAGCCTGCACTCACTCCTTTCTCATCAGCATTCACCAGACAAGGCATGCACAGCATCAAGAACAAAGGCAGAGGCTTAAGATGATGGGGTGGGAGGCAGCAAAAGGGAGAGGTGGCTGATGCCACAGGACACTTTTCTCACCTTACCTGCAGTGCAAAACATGCAAGCACCTCCAGCCCTGAGTTACTGCTGCAGCAGCAGCTCCTCGCTATCTGGCTGCCCCCCTCCCCGTATTGTTCCACCTTTTGTTTCCATTCTGCTGTTGAAGTAGCACGCGAGCCCGTATATCATTTTTGTAATTTTTTTTTTTTTCACCTGATTCAAGTTACCCTGGAGCGGGAGTCCTGGGGAATAAGCTACAAATAAATAAAATAGAAATCCCACAAGATATGGGAGGGAAATCTCAGGAGAGATGCCCCAGAGGAGGCAGGGATCACCAAGTGGGGACAGAGCTTTGGCCAAAGGAGAGGGAGGCAAGATGTGACCTTGTGGCATGCTCAGAATAGCAGAGAAAGGGTGGAGGTTTTTTCCTCATTTGTTTGTTGGGAATAGAAAGCAGAAAGCCACAACTGAAATGCAGCAGGCATGCAGCAGAATTCAGAGTTCCTCACTTTAAGGGTCTGGACTCTCTGTTTATTCATCTGCAAAATGCAGGTGGTCAGGCTGCTCTGATACAGCTGCAGCAGGAGAACTCAGCCCATTGCTTTATTCAGAACAAAATATACAGACTAAGATCTGTGAGTACGCACCAGAAGGTGGCATAGATCAGCTTGAAAAAGATACAGAGAGGTGTAATTTACTTTTAGTAAATGCTTTACTTGTCCCCAAGTCAAGTTTCAAATCTACAGCAGTAGTAACAAATACAACTGAATTCCCCGAATGATTCTGCAAAGAGAAAAAAATACAATGAAAAATCAAAATTTCACTCTGAAATTAAACATTTAGAAGTCTAGATTGAAGAGTTCAGTTTCTTAAGTCAGGGAGCAGAAGCAGCTGAGAGAATCCTTCAGCAGAGATGACGCTGTGAGAGCCATGAAGCTGGTGCTGCTGGTGCTCATGCTCAGAAGTGGCAAATTCAGTAAGGATTCCCCTCAGTCAGCTCACACACCTGAGGGCATATCAGGAACTGAATCCGAGTCGCCTTCAACACTGTGACACAGCTGCGGCACTATGGGGAGCTGGGCTGCCTGGGGCTGCCTGCAGACCATCGGGTTACAGCGGAGCAGGATCAGTGCATGCATTGCAAGGCAGCGCAGGTAGACAGGCAGAAGGCACATTGACTTGGAACTGCATGTTAAAAATACTTTTAATTCTGCTGGAAAGATGCAGTGCTGTCAGCACAGCTTGGGACTTGAAAGCTTAATTGTCTGGTTTAACAAAAAGTAGCAGAAATATCCAGAAAAAAAAATGCCTTGTCACCTAGGGCAAGCAAGATGCAAAAGTAACTGCAGGAGCCCACAGCAAAGGAAGAGCACACTGAGTGGTCACACCCGAGGCTCAACGGTAGGCTTGCTTCTGCTTTCAAAACAGCCCTGTGCATGACTGCTGCAGTCTGTCCTCCCTTGGGCAGCAGCTGTGGAGCACAGAAAACGCCTGGAGAGCTTTGAGAAGAAACAGGCTTGAGAGTGACCAACCCTGGGAACAGCTCTTCCCTTGCCCAGTTGCCACATGAACAGGTATGATCAGAACACCTTCTAGCTCAGAGCACAAATACTAATTTTTCATTACACGTGGGCAGCACAACAAGCCCAATATTCACAGAGAGCTGGAGTTCAAGAGCTGGACAGAAGTTTTGAGACTTTCAGCTAGACACAGGCAGCACTATTGTTAGTTCACGACTGTAAAATTTGAGCAAAAACAGCATTACTTACACCGTGTTTTGAGGACTGCCCTTGGAGAGAGAGAACTGCAAAACTCCTGTACCAAAGACCATCTTGATTTCAGCAGGGGCCTTGCGAGGTTGCCATCACATACACATTGTCTCTGCTGCATCACTGCCTGGAGGCTGGGCCTTGCAGCGGGGGAAGCCGATGCAGTTTTGTGCCTGCAGCTGCCTAACGTCCACCACCCTGCCTGCTTTGAGTTCTGTGCAGCTGCTGCCTCGCTCTCTCATCTTTTGCAGATCATGCTAACTGTGACCTCCAATTTCATTTCCTCTTCCTGACAGGGAAGATGGCAGAAATGGAACTTCCAAATTCTCCTTTTCTTTGTGCGTTTCTCCCTCTTCTTGTTTAATGGATATTGTCCCAGCAGGAGCTGGTGGAGCTGGTAAGCTTTTCTAGGAACCATCATCTCATGATCTCATGACTGGTGAACACAGTATATTTCAGGCAGACACAAAGAAACTCTTCAACCCCTAGAATACAAATTTATAACGAAAAGCACATCAGTACAAAGGTACATCTGTATCCACAGGCAACAGTGATTGTATCTGATTATTTTTAGCATAAATACATTTTTTGAATAAAAGGCACATGACAGTTTTAAACTATTTAGCTGAATGCGCTCCTCCTGCACCTGTGGGATTTTAATATCCCTGTGCTTTTAAGAGCATTGCACCACAGGGATGAGGTGAGTGACTGATCCATCATACCAAGTTTGAAAACGTAATTTAGGAAGGGGTTTTTATTGCAGGAAACAGATAGAAAGCTCATTGGTAATTATACTTCTTCACACATTTGGAGACCACAGCTTATTTTTCTGATGCCTGAAAGAAAAAAAATAAAAATAAAAATGAATGTAGATCTCCCGAGAAAGAAACATGAAGTTTAACAGCCCATGACTTCAGTGAATGTACCTTCAAGGGGATACTTGGTGCTGCCAAGCCTTCAAGCAGCACATGCATTGCTCCCACTGATTATAGTAGAAGCTCCCTAACCCAAGCACTTTGGGAGCATATAACCATCCTCAGGAAAGAAAAACTGTATCTATGCAAGGGTGCTGATGCAATTGAATATTCTTTCGTCACAGCTGGGATTCAATTTGATTTTATTTTTTGCTGAATAGGTATTTGGCATAGGACAAAACAAAAGAAACAAACTGCACAGCAATAAGCCCAGACAAGAGGCCACAGCAGACCAGCAGCTGGCAGACGTGGCGGGTCCAGCATGTTGCTGCACACCAGAGACACATTTAGCATCACTGCACCACCTCACAATATTTGGGGACCATAATTCATTCAACATCATCTCAGCAATTTGTATGCAACCTTGATAAAACTGAGAGGAAATTACCAAATTAAGCAGCGAGCAGCACCACAGAGCCCATCAGCTAAGGAAGGGTTCAGTCATTATACAGCTACTTAACATGAGAGTGCCTGGCCTTTGCAGTGAAACCTCCTGTCAGAATGATTCACATCAGTTATTCTTTCTCTTTCCTATTTGCTGCTATCACCGTTCGGAAAAGTCAGCGCATGATCAAGTGCTTCTTTGATCTCCCGTGTATGTGAAGACAGAAATATCCAAGCTGAAGAACTGAGCCCCATGGGTCTGACAGAGGATTCAATTACAACCCATGGAATTCAGTTCTCAAAGCTGAGAATACACGACATTCATTTCAAGGCCGTTCTGACACGCAGCAGTATCTCATACTCCTGCTTTCTCTTCCAGGTGCCTGGCTTTCCTCCAGGTGCTGTAAAACAGAAGAGTGAAATCTTCGCTACAGCCAAAGCAACTCTATCCAGAATATAGGTCAGATGCAGAATAATAGCTTGAGGACATATATATCAAGAAAAGGGCTATTTTATGTTTTCTTTCGGCACCAGAGGCGGCCACATACGTAGACAGAAGGTGCCCTAACACATTGCAGAATGCCTAATAATAAAAAATGAAATTTATAGTTAAGGAGTACAATACAACACCCAGCGCTTTTCTGGGAGCCTTTGTTTGAGAATTTCAAAGGGGTAAGTTACACATTTCCTTTTCCTTTTTTATTAAAGTAAAACAACACAAACAGAGAAGTAATACCTTCCAGAGTCACACAGTAATCTCCGTTAACAAAATAAACCTTCCAGAAGCTCAGAAGAACAAACTCTGACATGGGTGCAACCCTGCAGAGTCGTCAGATTCTGGGTGGCAAAAGGCAAGGAGAAGCCCTCAGTGCTGTCACGGTGCAGTTGTGCTGTGACACAGCCTTGCCCGATGTGACAGCCTTGTCCCAGGGTGACAGCCTCACCCAAAGACAGGAGCCTTGGCCTGCAGATAAGCTGCTGCTCAAGTGCACTGAAGATCAAAGTTGACATCTCAGCCTCGAAACACCTCATAATTTCTATACAAACCTAGAAGTCACTGGTGTCAAACTTCATACCCCAGAGTTTTTCAGGAAAAACAGATTGGGTGAAATGATGGATAATGTACTCATCTCTTCAAAGGCTGTCATTAAGATGCTATGTTTGCACAGCACCACACACAAACTGTTCAGATTACAAAAAAAAAAAAAAAAAAAAAATCAATTTCAGATTTATTTGGAACATTTTAAACCTATTTCTTTATGTTCCAGTGAGAAGAGGTGTCACAAAAAATATCCTTAGGTTCAGTGAAAAGAAACATTTTATCTGAGATAAAATATTTGGATGTCAAGGCGTTTTCAGAATAAATCTTTTACACTTGAAAACAAAATGTAAGAAATTTACTTAACAGAATGATTCAAAGATAAATTCAAAGAAAATAAATTCTTTTGTTTTACTACTGCTTTTCTTAAATTACAAAGTATAATTTTTATAAGTATAAATTTTAGAAATAAGAACATTGAAACAAAATTTTATCAAGTATCTAGGAATTTATAGCTTTTCCTTTAGAAAGTAATTGGATTCAAAGCTGCAAAGTATTTCCAATTTTTAGATTAGAAATAGACCAACTTTTTCCAACCAAAAAAAAAAACATTTGCCCAGCTGTGGCAGGAATTCAAAGCTCCCAGGAAGGCTCACCAGCCAGGCCACAAGCTGCCTGAGCAGCCAGCTCTGCACAGATGTGAAAAACTTGTTCTTTTACAGCCCATCCTACACCAATCACTATTGGCTTTTCTAAATCATTTAATTTAATTAGAAACATCTCTTGAATTTATCTATAAAACCTTCACCTCAAATAAACAACAAACATTTAAGAAAATTGAAGCTAATAACTCTTGCTAAGACCCAGTGTCACTTTTTCAGTTAAACTGATGCCACCCACAGCCTGACAGGCAGAGCCTCAGCGCAAAGCGTGGTGCTTGGCACCACATCCAACAGCTCAGCTTCTGCGGCATCCAACAGCGCGCCCACATCTTTACTGCTGTAATTGTTTTCTTAGGCTATTAAGCCAGTCAACCAAATAACAGAAATTAAAAATGTTTTCTTAACCATTTCTCTTGCTGAGAGGGAAACCTCTGAGCAAACATTTTTGCAAAGCAAGTGTCTTGTGGTACCCCCAGACCAGTTCAGCCCCCCCATGACTCCATGAGACTTTATTAAAGAAAAAAATAACAAAATTAACTTTTTGTTAAGACCCTCAAATAATATGCTAATTTATCTGCAACTTTGGAATAGGATGCTATAGCGATAAATTTTGCTTGTCTGTTTTTTGTGATTGGCACTGCTTGCTAAGGAGATCGGTTCTGATGTTAAGCAAGGTATTTGCCAGCAGCCCTCCTGTGGTAGTAACTCTTCCAATCTAAAGCAGGAAAAAAAAATATGAAATGACCATAAATGAAAACATAAGATGGTAAAACAGAGAGAGGATCAAAAAGAAGTGCCCTTGGGACAGACTCCAGAGCCTATATTCAATGCACGGCATTTCTGTGGAGCGCCCAGGAGAGTTCAGCATGGTGTGGTCAGCATCCAGAGCCAGGAGACACCCAACTTCCACACCTGTTTGCATTGCACTGACCAGTTGGACACTAAAGACATGAAAATGGTAAATCATCCACTTCAAAACACAGTAAATGGACCTGAGGTAGCCCCAGGCAGGCAAATTCAAGTACCGCCAGCAGCTGCGCCCCAGCAGCCCTGGCCCAGGCCATAAGGGCAGCTGGGCACCGGGTGCTCCCCAGCCCCACGCTCAGGGGAAACTGAAGTCACCTCTCCCACCCCTCAGGTGAATGGCTTGCCTTTCTAGAGAGCCAAGCATGGAGGACAGATACCCCAAAGCAGGGCTGGGGATGAGTACCTGTTTTAAGACTACCATCAGAGACTTGGGAACCTCCAATACCTGCTGCTGTGGTGGGCAGCTCCGCTCTGTCCCGAAGCTCTGCGGAGGGACCCATCCCAAAAGTATCCCCAGGGAGGACAGCCCAGCTGGGTTCCCTATCAGCACAGCCTGTGTCCTACTGAAATTCCTAAACAGCAGGTATGGACAGGTACATCTTCATATCTCCAGTCATTTTCAAGATAAGTTGACTTAAAAGGGTTTTTATAATTAAGTAGGAGAAAGGGTCAAATTCTTTTTCAGTCTGCCTGCTGCATTTAATGCTGTCGCACTGAGTTAGTTCTCTTTGATCTTAAAAATACATGATGCCAGTGTCAACCACGTTCTGCTTTGACCCATTATCAACTTCATGTGCACCACCCTCTGTCCTTCTAGTGTCAGTCCTGAAGGGTTGCCCACCCTCTGAGAACTCATTTGCTCAAGAATTAAATTCATGCATTTGCAAACAAGAAGAAAGCTCATAAAAATTACACAGCTCTGCCTTTGCAAGAGCAGCAAGGAGCTGAGTCTCTCAACAGGCCATAAATCTACTTTTTGAAAACACATTATTTTCTCCTATTCCAGCAGGGTCACTTAGTACCTTACAGCTTGGAGATCTTATTACAGTAGAAATTACTATCCCTAAAGGACAGATACTTAATAGGCAATCATCATATAAAGTTTTACTGCTACACCAAAAGGCAAATCTTTTTAGAGTGATTAAGTAATGTTAAGTGCCTGAAGACTATTCTTC
Organism: Nettapus auritus; assembly: GCA_011076525.1. Taxonomy (NCBI): domain Eukaryota; kingdom Metazoa; phylum Chordata; class Aves; order Anseriformes; family Anatidae; genus Nettapus; species Nettapus auritus. The sequence continues at coordinate 919,817 of CM021777.1, read as the reverse complement.
CATAAGTTTTCTTTTGTATTAAATATGTTTTAACAGGAAATGAACATAATGATCCTAAAGCCATCAAGTTAATGTAATGTGTAAATTCTCTGCATTTTCCTTACCACCCTGTATTTTTATTCTCCCTGTTGCCATTACTACCTTTCTAATACATCTACGTTTGTCTGAACAAACATCGAGGAGTGAGATTTTAATGCTTCTTAACCAGTCAATGACCTACTACAGCTTCTCATGAAATCCAGATACTATTCAGATGAGCTCATCATGGGTGGTAATTAATTAACACTGATGGGGAACTTGAAATAAAATATGAATATGGTCACATTTCATTAGGAACGTAATGCATCTTCTTCACCCTTGCTTAGTTAAATACATTTTTCCCACAGGTAGTGGAAAAAACACACATCTCACAGCCATGCTGGCATCTGGCTAGTTGAAGCAAGAGGGCAAAACACTGGGAAGACCTCACTCAGCCTGCACGACAGCCGAGCCATGGAGCAGCGTCACACCAGCTGGCACGTTTATTTGTAGTGCACAGGTCAGCAGGAAACTACTGCTCAGCGTGATGAACCTGGACCTCACCTTTAAAACCTCGACTGTTAATCTTTAAACCCCTGATTCAACTCTTCCTGTCTTCTCCATTAAAAAAAAAAAAAAAATTCTTCAATTTTCCTCTTTCCTGAACTTTCACGTAGAGGAAGCATCCCCTGACCCCCTCTGCTTCCTGTGGTAGTTCTGATTTCTTCCCCACATGCCTGCTTAATAGGAGCACCATGTGCTGGGCTCCTCTCAGGTTACAGGACAGGCACCACAGCAATCAGGCCTTTTCTACACTGGCCAGGTATTCTTCCATCATTCACATTGCCCGTGGAGCTGCTCTGTTAACGAAGTAAGGACCAGCAAGGAGGTCCTGACACAGCTGCTTAGGTACAAGGCAAACACTACCTATATCTTAATACACCTACAATTTTGTTAATCCTTTTCAGTAAAGCTAATATCCATGTTTGCAAGCAAAGAGTACTCACATGTTGAGAAGCCATAAATGTTTCCTAGTTTTATAAAAATCATGTTGAATACTGAAAAAATGCAAGAGCAAACCTCTGGTGCAATTGCAAAGAAAAGGCCCACCTAAGCTTTGCTCTTGAGCTGAACCATTCTAGCATCAGGTCACATCACACAGAGATACATTAGTGCTAAACACACCCTGCTCCAAGATTACTTCCTGGGCTCTCACCACATTCATGAAGACTATCAGCAATGTCAGATGAGGAACTCCCTGTAGGTACTCCATCTCTTGAACCATTCAAGATGGTAAATGCAGGTCTATAATGCCTTCACAGCCCAGAAACTATACAGACATTTTCATTGTCTCCCAACCAAACAAAAAAGACTTAAAAAAAATAATAATAAAAAAAATCTGAAATTGTTAATTTATGTTTGAAACAAAAAAAAAAAAAAAAAAATCACTTTCATGATGAATCGGTATTAGCCCACACACATATTTTGGTCTTGGCAAAAGCAATTGCATTTGTTCCCAAAACGCTTTCTGAAACTCCCAGTTGTTTTCTGGATGCATTTTTAATTTCAAGTGATAGTTATATTTCTGCTGCCAATGCCCAAGTCACGAATAACAAACATTCAATTTCCTCCCTTGTAGAATTATTCCACCCTGCTTATCTGGGGGTTCAGTTCTGTTGTCTCCATTTTAATCACATTTTCCAACAACACAGTGCTTTGTGCATCAGACCATTTTCCTTTATGAAAGATAAAAATGATTGCATATTCGTTTTTTGACCTAAAACTGACATTTTTTGCATTTGTTCACTAATTTAAAGAAAAAGCACATAAATCACTAGGAAAAACATATATTCACACTTAGACTGCCATGGATGAGCACTTAGCTATTTAAAACAATAATATGGATCATATCATGAAAAATTTATTTCATATTTTTAAAACTTTCTTGCCATCAGCAATAATTACAAAACCTTCGTAAAGTAGGTATTTTTGTAATCTCTATAGCATACAGTTAAAGTTACATTTATAGAAAGCCACAGTAGGTCACAGCTCTATATGGAATACAGTTCCAGCAAGTTTTTTGTACTGAGAAACGCAGACATCTATGTGCTCCAATATTCTTTTTACATATTCTCAGATGACAGGAGGAAACAAAGCGCAGGGAATGTAAACAGTCTAAAACATGAGTTTTGCACACTGACACAACTTGCAGTAACAGCTCTACTGACACTCCCCAGATGTTGCAAGAAAACAGCAGGGCCAGCCAGAAAGGCAGTTTTCAGCATGCTAACGAGGGTAATGAGAACTGAGAAGGTAAAAGCCCTTGCAAATCTGTAAAACTCCATCCCTGTTCATTCCTTCTAATTTCAGCAGTAAGTTTTTCCTCTAAAGCAGCAAAACATGCCAGTGACTGACAGTGAGGGTGAAGTAAAAGGCCTACCTCTTTGAATGTGTAGTTATTCCCAAATCCAGCAACACTCTTCCTCAGTTCGGATATCTGACCACTGCACACACGCACCACGGACACTGGAAGTGACACACATGCTGTCTCCCAGCACGTGAAAATTCAGGGTGGTACTATGAACTGCTCTGCTGAACCAATTCCTGATAAATGTTGTGGAACCGAGAGCTTGAAATGACTGGTCAACCCATACACTTCAGACATCATGTAAACATCCAAAAATATAGGAAGAGGAGAAAAAGTAAACAGGAAAGAGTAGATGGCCATTGCTTGCTTGCTTCCTTCCAGTTGCCACATTTTTAATAAAAAGAACTGGCAATGATTCAACTGTTGAAATTGCACAGATCTTTGTCACTGCATAACTACTATGCTACATATTACTAACCAAAAACGATAAGGCTCTGTGCAAACAGTTGAAAAACAGGCAAACAAAATCAACTTTTTAGTAACCCTCCCATTATTTCAAAAAGGAATGTGATGATCATCCAGCAATAATTTTATTTGGAAAAGCATATTATAATAAAGAATTATAATGTTAGCAATCCATTAGAGGCCAGAGAGAATTTTTGCTTAAAACAGGTTCAACGTATAAATGCTTGAAATATAAAAGATTGCTGTATTTATATTTTCTATTATAACTATACCATAGTTACTGAAAATAAAGTAGTCCATGAAGAGCAAACATGCTTTCAATTCACTCATAGCCCATTTTGATATTAATTCACTGAAATCAACTAGTATAATATTAGAATAACGAAAAAGATCAACTACTGGGGAAACTGGCAAATTATTTAAGAGAAAGGTGCACAAGAGTTAATAAAATAGCCCGAGAGCACTGCATTGCCACCCGGTGAAGGCACCCTAGCCACTGCAAGCTAGGTAGATCCGTTAAGCAGCCTGTGGGCTGCAGACCACTGCTTTCTGTCAGACACCAGGAACTGCTCTGTGAACGAGAAGATTAAAAAAAAAAAAAAAAAAAAATCTATTCCCAGCCTGCTGGCAGAGGCACCAGTGCTGGCAGACAGAGCCGGGAGCCGGTTTCTGGATGCTGCCAGTGACTGCCTGCAGGTGCAGACAGCTCCTTGTTGGGCATGGGGAATGGTCCAGGAGTGGTTTTTTTTCAGAAAGGCTCCATTAGAAAAGGCTGAGAAGCACTGATACAGACAGCCTCCGGGGAGCTGAGCTGCCCTCCTCTGGGATATGGTTGCTGGCTCACCAGAATTTTAAGGCTGGCTCCCCTTGAGCTCACCAGAGCTGATTTTAAAGAAAATAATTTTAGTTGCCATTCAGATTCAGCATAATCATTTCTCAAATATTTACTGAAGTATGTTGACTACTACAAAGGATTACAGTGAAAAGTAAAGACATTCTTTGATGTGTACACAGACTTAACATGCAATCGCTGTTAACTTGCCAGTGGAGTCTTGGATATCCAGCATGATCAAAGCCCCCTAACCCCATATGCAGCTTCAAAACAGTTTTTAGCAGCTCCATTTTCCAGACTTCTGCTTAATGAATGCCCCCATGAAGGTCTCGGGCCACCATGGACACATTTGAGACCTCTGTCCTGGCAACATATCCCCACTGCAGCCTTGTCCTTCTGTCCCAGCAGTCCTCACATCCTGCTCCTCCGAAGCTCTGGGCTCTGCTGTCCAACACAAAACTGCTCTGAGTACGTGAAGCAAATTGAGATGGAGGACTGATACCTGAAACACTGCAGCAAAGAAAGTAGCTCAGCATTGCTCATGACGCTAGGGAATTTGTTCAAAAACCTTCCACAAAATCTATTTTGATAATGAAACCTGACTTTTGTCTTTTCTTTTGTAATTGTGAGAAAAGATGGATAATGTGTTCAATCTGACCAGTAACAGCACATAAAATGATATACATTTTTATCATCAAAACAATTCATTTTTTCATCACCATTTCCCACAGAAAATAAAATCTCAGCATTCTCCCAGATGAATGTGAAATATAGCTGGTCCTCATAATGGTCTGCACCCTTGGCGACTGCAATTAGCCATGTGTTCATCTACTAGCCAAAATGGAAAAAAAGCAAAAGAAAATGTAATTTAGCTGAATCTGGAATGATTTTTGTTACAATTATTTTCTGATAACAAAAGCCAATCATTTTAGGTACACTAGAGGCTATTTGTGGGCCTAAAACAAAATATTTTACGCTATTTCTCTTGCACGAGAACAAATAAGAAAATGAAAATAGTATTTTAAAAGAAAAAAATAAGGTTTCATTCTGAAAATGTCAAAATATTTTTTTTTTCTTTTGATTATTTACCCAATACTATTTGTACTGCTCCATCCAGCTTTGTAAATAATTTCAGTTCACTCAAAATTATATTTTTTAAACTATTCAGAAAAAAAAGAGTAACTAATTAGGAGAGGAGAGGGAATATTGGGAGCTGCATTATCCTGCAAACTCCAGAAACTTATCTCTGCATCTTTCCAACCCTACAAAGAATCTGGATATTCCAAGGAAACCCATGGCATTTCATTTGTCTCTTTTCCCAAAATACAAAACAAACTTCTGGATGCCCAGCTAAGCTCAGAGCATATAGAAGAAAAAAATAAATAAACCATCTTGAAAAGAGTAAAGGATCAATGTGAAAGAAAACCAGGTATAGCCAGTTAAACCCGTCAGCTGCAGTCATATACTTGCCATCATCAAAATCATCAGCATTTGATGAAGAGAGAGAAAAATACTTACATAATTAACTCATGCCTTCTCCCTGTTTAAAAAGTTGTTAAGATACAGGTTTAAAATAAAAATGAATATACATAAATCATAATGCAAGGAAAATATATATGCACATAACATCATCACCCCTTATTTCTATATTGCCACTGGATTCACAATAAAGTCATAACAGCACTGACAATAGCAAAAAAACCTTCCTGCCTGATGAAGAGCAGCATTAGAAAACATGTATTTTCCCTGACAGAGCATTATTTAAAAGTCATTCTAAATTTTTTTATCACTTTAGCATAAACATAACTCAAAATGACTTAAAATATTTTATCTTGAATCTGCTGCTGTTTACAAAATGTAAATCCAACAAAGCTGATAGAATTACTCTGGTTTACAGCTGGAGGAACTCAGGAAGAATTTGGCGTTTCGATTCAATCTTTAATGTGCAATTTACCTTTCATATATACAAAGTGCACTGGCTCTCAGACAGAAGATAAGCATGTAATAAATCAGCTTACATTTTTTTCAGCTCTTACTCACAGTGGAATCCCCAAAATTCATTTTATTTTATCTTTTTCCCACTCTTCAGCTTTTTCTCTTTCATTTTCCTTCCTCTTCTTCAATCACCACAGGTTTGCATTTCTCATTTTCTATTTTACATCACTCCGCTTTGTTCTCTACAATGGAAATACAGACAGACAGAAAAAAAAAGACAGACTGCAACGAAAGGGATACAGCCACTCCAAGGCAATAACCTCAGACACCCACATTCTGGATGATCTGTTTCTCTCTCAAAAACATTTTAACTTTATAAAGGGAAGGGAATCAAGACTCATTTGCATAAGGGTTCATCCCATCTCTTCAGCTCATATGTTTATAGCTCTGGAAAGTCCCTTTCTGATTCCCTGCTTGATAAAGAGCCAGGAAGGTAACGCAACGGCAGGGAGAGGCAAGAACTGTTTTGCTGACCTTGCAAGTGGGTCTTGCAAGCAGTGCTCCATTCTCCATGCTCAGAGGACCCAGCTAGGAGATTTGGGTGCTTTTTATCCTTTGGGCTTCAAGGCTCAGACCATGCATTCAGAGCTAAAGATTCAAGTCAGAGAAACCCCCACTCCTGCACTGGAGGAAGCTCTGGTCAGGCGCTCAATACTTCAGCTTCCTGTCTGTACACTCCGCGGTCTAATCTGGGGAAATCCTGAAAACATAATCAGATGCCTGATAAGCTCTTTAGCTTTCAAGTACATAGTGATTCAGTTTCGGTCAAAACCTCATTTAAATACAGTTTTAAAATCTAAATAAAAAGTGAGACCCTGACAAAGAAGAGATTAGACTTGTAGTCTAACACCACTGGTATCCAAAATAACATAACTGGTATTTAAAGCTGTCAAGCAAATCAGGTAAACTCCAAGCTTCCATATCTGCATCAGGATGCTCAATGTGTGTAATTGAGGATTATTAAAAAGGCTGGAATTATATGTCTGGTTACCTAAATGCCTTTGTTTATCCACAAACAATGCAGCAGCAGAAGCAGCAGCATGAATTGCTTACCCCATCCTGATGCTGCTCACCACTGACTCGAGACAGATTGTTTCTGAGGGATTACTTGAAACTGGTACCCACTCATCCCATGAGCTTCTCTTGCAAGGCTGGCAAGCGTGGCAATGCGTGTTTGTTCAAGGTAGACATTCATTTACCAGGCATTAGAGGGATATTTCCAAACTCAGCCACCCATTGCAGGGTAGCAGCACAAACAGTAGGGTCAGGCTCTGATCCTTGATCTATTGATTTAGCCCTAGAAGATTAAACCTCTATCTCCACAACCTGAACCCCCAATAGTTTCCACTTCAGATCAGCACTCGTTCACTCAAGGAAATCACTCCCACTCCATTGCCACCAGTCCTTCATCTCAGGCTGGCCATAGAGCTTTTAGGATATACTGCAGGAGGTACTCATTCACACATAAGTTCTGATGAACTTGGAGAAGCCCACTCTGCCTACGAGTCTGGAAGCAACAGAGAACATCTTCCCATGCATTGCAGGTGTGCAATCAGTCCGGGCTTATACTTTATTCCTCTCCCTGACTATAAAACACATTTAATGCTTTCAGTGAGAGCTCTGATGTTTGCTACTGCACTCACCCTTAAGGTTACCACAAAAACTAAGCTCATGTACGGACCAGCTACTTTGGAGAAGAGAAAAATTGTAAAGATACTTGTTCCACATTCCTCTTGGTCTCTGGGAAGTCTCAGGTTGTCCATACTCAAAACAAAAACTTCTATCATCTTTTGTTTCATCCCAAGGCCTAGTAAGCTAGGCCTAACTAGGCTAATGCACAAAATTTGCCCTGTAACTAGACTAATTAGGCTAACTAGGCTAACATTAGCCCTGTAACTATGCTAATGCACAAAATATAGTTCACAGAATCAGAGAGATTTCAGACACAAAAGTATTCACTGTTTTAATACCCCTATTAAAATAAATAACCATAGTTAACAACAGAAGGGAGATCCATTGGCACTGAGTCCAGACCCAGATGGGAAACATCTCAAAGTTTCAAAAGCATCTAGAGCTAGGATTTTGTGTTTCAGCAACATGAAAGGCCTAGCACTGTCTACTGAAATACCATGTCCAAGTTCTCAGGTGCTGCCCTGAACTTTCTGGTATAGTTCCAGTGCTGGTCAAGTTTGGGCATGAAGAAGCAAAGACCCTGGTAGGACTTATCAATAAGAATGCTTGAATGAATTTCCATGAGTTGTTGCACAAGAGAGGAACAGTTATACTTCAGTCAGGAATTTGGCAGCATGTGCAGTGCTCACTGATATAACTTTCAAAATAATCCCACCCCAGCTCCAGGTTTAAAAACCTCATTGTAAGCAACACTGAGCTAAATTCATCTGCTCCCAGCCAACCGATACGCCCTTGCTGGTTTGCATAATATCAGTTAGAAATTATCTGGATTTCCTGGTTAACAAGAGGGAGAATTCGCTATGTGCTTGTCATCTGGTTAACCTAAAGCAGAAAGTAGCTCAGCAGCAGCAGAGAGCCCCTCAGGGAGAGAATCACACCTTCTGAGTCCTCAGCCAATCTTCCAGACAAAAGCAAAAGAGTGACCAGTAAAGTCTGGACATTTACACGGGCCTTTAAAAAGGAAAGGTGGCAGGACAGGTTCTCCAGTTTGCTCTGTGAAGCTAAAGAAAATACTAAAGGTAAAAGGAAAAAAATGTTGTACAGTGACTGAGAAGGGAAAAGGAAGACAATACACTGTGCATTGTTCTCAACAGTTGACATCAGTCAGGTTGGTTACTATCATCTTCACATCTCATCTGGAAAGTTTTGACTAGCAGAATTTATTTTTTGACAGGAAGTCTAGACCTCACTCTAATTCAGTGGCTGGAATTTCTTGAGGCAATATTATGTTAAACCAAACAAGATAACAATACAGCCCTGGGTGCAGCACTCTCAGAAACACAATATGCGGAGAAGCAGCGCTTTGTAAAGTCATCAAAGCACAGCCCAGGTGCTGCTGTCATCACCACCCCGCAGTTCCAGCTTCTCTGCTTTAATTGTTGCTGTTCACTGTATTCATCTTAAACAGAGAGTGCTCTCCTTCTTTCACCAGGGAGGAAGGCCCCCTCAGAAGGGAGGGTCTCTTATGAGTAAAGCTATTTAAGCAAAAGCTTTACAGCAGGATGAAATATACAGGCAGAGATAAATCAGGTCCCATATATAAAATCTTTTACAAAAACAGCCTTCAGAAAGCACAGACATATATTCACTTCTTACAAGATTTCATAAATCTTCCATTCCTGCTTATAGTATTTTTGTGGCAAAGAGTGTGATAAAACTAAGTTATGAATTCCAAGAGGAGCTGAAGCTTGCTGTGGAAAATCTATATTACCTTTGAAGAAACTGGAATTGAGAAACTCTCTCATCACTGGGAAAGCAAGTTTTCACTTGGTTTCCCTTGGGAGGTGATGAATTCTGTGGGTCTTGTTCTGTGATACAGAGCCTTGAACAAATATATACATATATATTACTTAAAAATATATATATATATATATTTTGTGTCAACTTTCTTTAAGTTGAAAGAATTTACAGATTTTGAGTTCTACTGATTTCTGTATCATTACTTTAATATCCAGTACAACCATCTGAGAGTATGGTCTCAAGAGAGTAGGCTGATACAGAAACCTGGGAAATTCTTTATAAACCACACACCTTTCATAGAAAACTTTGCACATTTGCAAAGACGTAACACAAACCAGATACAATTTGATTAACGAAACCTCATTTTGCACCGTGACAGATGTATAGACTAGTAGATGGTGCTCCCAATTCTTGTGTGAGCAGCAAAGAGCTCAATCAGGCTTGCTTGGGGAGCAGAGAAGAAAGGGAATGGTGGGAGCAGCCCTTCCACATGCTCCTGATGGCCTGTGCAGCCTCCAGAAGTCACAGGGCTCTGCTGGCAGACACAGCTCACAAAAGAAGGGGGAATGTGCCAAGACAGCAGAGCTGCAGCTACCCTCCACGACATGCTTTTTTGAACTGGGAAGCGTTCCTAGTAGGAAATGCCTGCAGAGATTCATACAGAAGCACCATTAACCCCCACCACCCACCTTGAGTTTGCTTGTGTACGTGAGTGCATGTACATGCCCATATTTCTTTTCCTAAAGGAAGCATTTTGCTCTTTAGCTGAACAGAGGGCTCAGGTGTTACCAGAACAGCCTGGAGGCCCTACAGCTTTGCTTGGGGTCCCCCACAATGGGCAGTATACCCATCGTAGTGTCTTGAACATTGCCAGAGTGATTCCACTCAGGTTTATCACTTAATTATTTTGCAGTGAGTGGCTTTTACATCTAGGAGAGCAAGGCCATAAAAGCCAGGCGCCACACAATCAGAGGCCCCATGAACTCCAGTGCACCCACAGCACTGCTTCTGCCCCCGCCCTGGCCACAGCACCACCAAGCACAGGGACTGTGTGTACCCAGATCCTTCAGACAGCTCACACCGACGTGAAGGCCACAATTCAATGGATAAAATATCTACTGCTGCCCTACCAGCCAGCTTGAGTGAAGAAGTGATGCAAAGCAGAATGAGGCAGCAGAGTACAGTTTCTCTAACCATCTTCATACATGGCTTCTCTAGATGCTTTACAGTCAGAAGTTAAAAACAGGAAGGTTTCAAATGAGTTATGAAGGCAGGATGTGAGTCAGCCCTGAGCAGGAGGGACAGTCAACAGTAAAACCCTCTACCACAGGCACCAGGCACTTGGACATCCAGAACCAGGTAAATAGGCCTGGGACCAGGGAGCACCAGCAGGGCAGGAACAGGGAGAGAAAGGGCCACTTCTTCACGAGCCACAAGATATTTTCTCCATGCAGAAGACTGTTACCTAACCAGACAGCTTTCCTTCTCGTACAAGCAGCCTGACCACAGGACCACCAGGGCTCCTCCAAACTCCTGTGCAGTTCCACTGGGGAAAAGCAGTTCAAAGTCCTCCAAAGTAACTCAGCTGGGACTGGGATTTCAAGGGCTCATCAAGCATCTTGAGATTTGAACACGGGCTTCTCACACGTTCAGATGAGTACTGTGCTATTGGAAATAGAAATGCCAACACCTCTTCCTCAGCTGCCATCCTTCTCTGCCTGAGTCCCAAGATAAGAAGAAATTTCTCTGAAAACATTGTCACATCAGCCTCCACAGAACAAGCAGGCCACAGAAAACCTCAGCAGGCTTCGGCATAAACTAGACTCTAGCTGCTTGCCTAGAAACAGATGTTTATCACAGAATTCATCTGGAATAATCAGAAGAGCCGCATGCCATCACTGTGAGCACAGCTCAGTGTTACGACAGGAGATCTGGGGAGCTGCAGTTTGGGGATAGGCACTGAAGAGGCCCAAGTCCTTTTGCAGACATACATGCAGGCATGCAAACTACACTTAGAAACAGAACTTGAAGTCACACAGACAGCTTTGAAAACTAACTCTAGATACCTGACAGTATTACCAATCACACAAAAATGTTGCATTCCCAATTACAGCATTAGGTAATAACATGCTGCTCTTATGCTTAGGCATTCACACAATCACCAAGACCCCAGATTAGTAACAAATTCCCATCAGCGTTTGCAGGCTCCTAAACAGGACAAAATAGATAAAGAATAAGCTGTTGTCATAGGTAGTACATTAAGTTCCTAACATTGTTTCAAGCACAGTGTTGAAGCTTTCAGGAGAACATTTTTTTCCTCTGTATATCTACAGATATCTATACCTAGAAAAATATAAAACTGGCTGAGTTCCAGTGCTAGCAAAGTCCCTTGCTCCTCTGCTGCTTCCTCCCAAGAATAATCTTCTATAAAGCAGCAAGCCACTGTAACAAGAGGCTTCAGGTCACAGCATGGTCACAAACACCAGGCTGAGGGACCAGGACACGGCTCAAGTACCATATGAGCATCCTTCAGGTGATCAGACTTCAGTGCCAAGCATCTCCATGTCCTTCATAGTTTCAAAAGAATCTTAGAGTAAGGCGTGGGAAGATGGGCATGGAAGAAAAACACTTCAGAAGAAAGTTTACTAACACTGAAAGACACTGCTGAGAACTCCTTATCTGGAAGGAGAAAAAAAGCTGGGGCAAGACTGGGTAGAAGGTAAAAAAAAAAAAAAAAAATGAAATCCAGCACCTGGTTACAACTTACAGGTTTTGAACATTTTCCAGTGGAATAATTATTCACAGAAAAGTGCTGTGTAGTTGAAATAAAATATTTCCCACAGGATTTTTTTTTTTTTTTTTTTTTAAACTTACAAATACTTTGATAGATCAAAACGTTCCTGGAACCAGAAAAATTGCATCTACAAAAAGATGTTTCATTTCCAAGTTCTACTGAGTAAGATTTTGTAAGTCAGGTTTGGAATTAGAAGTCTTGATCTTATAAGAATGTGACACTTCAACTGACAATATAAAATACCTAAAAAGAACTTTTAAGCTCCTTCACAAAATCCAGGAGATGAAACATAAGACTCTACCAAGCAAAGGATCATGCATAGCTGAAAACAAAGATATGTGGCCACATACATATAGAAGAGCTATGCCGGTTATTTTGTCAAGGATAGTGTATTTCTAAGAAAGAAGGTGATAGACACAGGAAGTAAACTGCATGGACAAAGCTTTCAAGCTGAACAGGTATGGAGAGCAAGGAAACTCACTAACTCTTCAATGTTTGGTACATTTAGGCCAACAGAACCCCCTGAAAATAAACAACCCATCAGAGAATCACAACTTATTTCTCCTGCCAGAAGTTTCCCAGCAGCTGGCATAAAGAACCCCATTTCTGGCTAATCAGATGTTTGCAAGGAGGTTGCTATCAAGTTCAATGAAATGGAAAACGCTCTGAACTAGTAAATTCTGGCAGCACCTTGTATTTGATTAAGGAACAAGATGATGGGTTAATTTAACATGATGTTAGCTTGAGTCCCGAAGCTGGAACGCTTTTCCGCAGCTGGCTTACAGAAAACTGAAGCCAAACAATAACCGATTCAAGCTGTATTGCCCGCCCCCTCACTGCAACACTGAGTCAAAGAGAGTTTGCAGAACCCAGACTGGAACAACAGCCAAAAAAATTACTCCTGGTGAGAAAACGGATCAGCTGAAAGCTGGCATCCCCAGTTGAGGTCATCCCAGCACAGAAGGTGCTTGTACTTCCTGAGATTTGCCACAAGCCGCAGCCTGTCTGTCCCTCTCAAGCCACTCAATTCACCAGCACACGGAGCAGCAGCTTCACTGCTGTCCCGCAGAAGTATTTGGTGCTGCTCTTCAGACCCTAGCAGGGACCTGTTTACTCCATGGACTTTTCACACCTCCCCACAATGCCTCAGAAGGAAGGCTGGCCACATTATTCAGGGGGGAGAATTGCATATTGCTCTGGAGAGCAGCAAGGGCCTCCAGGGCCCCATGGCCAGAACTTCCCTCCAACAGTCCCAGGGACATCCCTCACTGCAGGGACAGGCACACAATGGTTTTCTGTCTCTGTGGACAGCCAGGAATTTACCAGAGAAGGAAGAATAGGATGACTTGTAGTTCAGCTCCCCAGGAGCTCTGCTTACTCTCCCTGAGACACAGCTCCTCTTCTCTCCATGTTCTGAGGCGCACGCTCAGACCGCAGAGCTGGAAAGACCCACTGTGGGGAACATGAACATTTCCAGGGATTCTTGCAAAATCCCACTAACATTCAGTATCTCGTCTGGCTATTTAAAGATTAACAGCAGCATTATGCCTGGATGCCAGAAAAAAAGTGAGCAACAGTAGAGAGAAAAGTCACTAATATTAAAAAAGGCACTCTTGGTGCTGCACAGCACACAACCACACTGGTAAAGTTCACATGGTGTTGTGGTTTAACTGGGCTGGCAGCTAAACAACACACAGCCATTCGCTCACCCGCCCCCCTCCCTCTCTGGGATGGGGGAGAGAAACGGGAAAGTGAAGCCTGTGAGCTGAGATAAAGACAGTTTATTAAGACAGGAAAATAATAATAACAATAATAATAATGATAATAGTACTACTACTACTAATATGTACGAAACAAGCAATGCACAATGCAACTGCTCACCACCCGCTGACCAATGTGCAGCCTATTCCTGAGCAGCTGCCCCCCCCACCCCGGCTAGCCACCCCTATATGTTGTTTAGCTGACCCCCTTTGGCCAGTTTGGGTCAGCTGTCCTGGGTCTGTCCCCTCCCAGCTCCTGCTGCACCCCCAGCCTGCCCGCTGGCAGGACAGAGCGAGGAGCTGAAAAGTCCTTGGCTTGGTGTAAGCACTGCTCTGCAACAATTAAAACATCGGCATGTTATCAGCACTCCTCTCATCCTAATCCAAAACATAGCACCCTACCAGCTACCAGGAGGAAAATTAACCCTGTCCTAACTGAAACCAGGACACAAGGAAAGATGGTTTTGTTTTGAAGAAAGGGTCAGCCTCTGCCCTCTGGGAAAAGGAAGGTCTGTAATTTAGGATCAAGGAGACTTATCAGGATCCATGTCACATGCACAGACTGTTGCAGTCATAGAAAGAAATCACGCTGGAAAGCCTTGCTGAGATCTCTCCCTGCGTAGCTGGTAAAGCACGCTGAGCAGCAAGGTACACAGGAGCCATAAGGCAGAGGCTCTGCCCCTCTCAGCACCAGTCCCTGTAGTACAGCTGCATCCTGCAGTGGAGCTGGGGGCTGACACCTCAGCGATACAGCCCTACCACAACAGGAATTTATGAGAAGTTTACTTAAAACCCTCGTTTTCTGACATCTGGCAACACAGACTCCCTCTAGTGGCTCAGCTTGCCAAAGTTGAAAAAGGAACAGCTGCCAAAAGATTTATGAAGTTCCTTGCTCTTTCCCCACCCATGTTAGTTACAGGGGTGCCCCTTCTTACCAGTGACTCCTTGAGCTCTCTTCACCCCCTCTTCCCATCAAGAGCTGTCAGCCACATCCTTACCCCTCTTGTTTTTTCACAGCACAAGCTCTGAAGCCCCGTGTTGAAGCCTCCAAATCCTTCTGCAGCCATCCTGTGAGCTCGTTCTGTATTCAGTGATAACATTCTCTCTCACTGGTAGAATGTGTTATCCTCAACTAAGCCACAGTATGTTATCAGTCTTTTATCCTTGTCCTTCAAAGCTTCCACCCTGACTTTTCCTGTTTTACCCCAGGTCAGGCTCTGCCCTTCATGGGAGACTTGTTCCAATAGCAATGCTCAGCACCTCACTGCAGAGAGCAAATGCCCTGCCTCCTGACTCCCATATCAACGCACATCTTCATGGCATTGTAGCTAGTGTGTACTTTGCAACACGTACATACAGATATGTTCATATTTAAATTCATATCAATTTCTGTATTCACGGGCAAAGACCGGTCTTGCACAACACCAAGTTCATGATCATTGCTGCAACAAAGAGGGCCCCACTTCCAGGAAGCAAGGTCTGGTGGGAAAGGCCCTTCCTCCAGGACGGCCCTCAGTACCACCACAGCCAAAGGCCACCCAAGCACAAGGGCTGAGGTCTGTCTCTCCTACCAGCACGGGGTACCACTGTCTCATAGTTGTGGCAGGGACAGCCCAGTTCTCCCAGTCCCTCCTACCCAGTTCAGCCGCTTTCAGATAGGGCAAGGGGTTGCCCACACCAGCCCTGGCACAGCCCCTCACTGTCAGCATGGCAATGCCCAGCTTTGCCTCCAGAGCACAAAGCTCACACGTGCCCGACTATCCCACCACACACACAGTACCAAAACAGAGAACTGCCTATTTTCAACCTGCAGCAGTTAAAGGGTAAAGGCACGACGAAAATGGCAGTTTCTGCTTAGTTGCACCTCAGAAACCTGGCAGGCTCCAGTACTGCTCTCCTCCAGCACTCACAGTCACTGAGGGATAAAAAGTGCAGACAGTACAGGCTCCAGAGCAAGAAAGAAGAGCCAAAAGAACATTACATGTAACAGATGAGGCTCAACAGGTCTAAAGCCCGGATGCTTGGACATGCCTGCAAAAGTTGCGGTTATCCTCTCCTGACAGCAGCACAGCTGTAGCCCAGGCACTTTTGATACTCCTGGCTGCTTTTACCCAGGGGATTTTACTCTCAAAGTTTGAGGTCAAATGAGGTCAAATTATCTTCAGAGACTGCCCCACCCATGCTTTTACTTCTGCAGGACCTTATCTCAAGTTGGGAAAACTCTCTTGCCACAAAGAGGCTGACAGTACCGCCAAAAAACCCTTTTGTCAAGGAGCCCCTGGGTTAATTGTGAAACTGAAAGCAAATGCACATTCCTGACACCAAACCAAATGCATTAATGTAACAGGTTCTTTCCCAAGTGTCTAAACAGCCCCAAATCAGCTATTTGTCCAGGATTTTTTCGAGAAGTTGGATTCCTGAGGAAAACATTCAACCCCTAAATACCAGGCCTGTGAATTGAAGGAAGTGCTTTCTGAACTGGGCAGTGCTGCCAGAATACATCTCAATGTTGCAAGGGTAATAAAGCTTAAATGCGCTCAGTTCAGAAATTGGTGTTTTCTGGGATGTTCTGTTGGCTGTTTTAAGATCTACTGAAGCTTATAGAAGTTGAGCTTATGGTACCATGAGGGATGTAGCATCACCAATGCCCGTGTCTCTCGTTTCACGGTGAGTACCACTTTGGGGACAGTTAGAGGGACGTGATTGTATTTCTATACAGTACTTTGTTAACACTAAAACTACAGTAAAAATAAAAGTTACAAGATTCATGGCTTTGCTAGCCCTAGAGAGACCAATTGCCTCCAGGCTTCTAATTTGTGTTCTTTTTAAACAATGGAAGATAAAAATGCCTTTGGCTGATATGCTGTTCCCTGTAGCCACAGGGTAAAGGTGCACTGAATTCTTTAGTGCTGACTCTTACCCTCCATTTCACATTAATGGCACAATGAAACCCATTACAGATGCCTGTACTGTGCATGATGCACCAAAGGCAAACCTCACACCACAGCTGTCAGGTTGCAGGAGTGAGACGTAGTAATGCATGCTGTTACTACGGTGCCTCCTGCTGCCAGAACATTACAAATAGGATGAATTATCTGATGTGCACTGAAGTAATTTTACACAGCCTGCTTAGAGATTATTTTTATGGGAGCTACCAAGCTCTCCTTGGAGAAATTCAGGTGAGGACTTAAAGTGATTCGCACTATCAGAATACAGAAAAGATGACACTTGATAGACTGATAGCAACTAGAAAAGTACCTGTTCTGTGTACTTTGCTACAGGCCAGATTTCCCAGACCCATTACACAATTATACTGGCCTATTAAGGATCATTCAGACTAAGAATAACTCACCAAACAAGTACTCATCTTCCAAGCTGTGGATTTAAAATCCCAGATAACTCAAATGCTGGCAGGAAGTATAAATCTTATCAAGTAAGCCAGAACATAACAAGCAGTTTTCAGGAGGCCTTCTGTTATGCAGCGTAATGCTCTGACACCATTCTGAACTCGAGTTGCATCTATTCCTGACAACACCCCAAGGGAGAAATACAACCTTACAACATAAACACCTTTATATATATATATATATATATATAATAAAATAGTTAAGGAAAAAAATTAAATCACCAGTAGAAGTCAGTGTTTATACCTAACTAAAATGATAGAAAGCAGTGCAAAATTCCTAGAAGTCAGGCTGCCTGCACCTCAGAAACACAGCACTTTATAGGCTGAATAGTCAAGTTTTGCAGCTGAGGCTATATTTATATTTTCTAGATACAAAAGGCTATGTTTTCACAACTGTAATCTCACTGAGTTGCTTAAAGCAGGATGTTCAGTCCAAAGTGATCAAGCATCATCATAGCTTTGTTCTCATGCAAGTCACAAGGACACGCGTTTCCCTTTAACCCCAGCCAACTGAGTTAAAAACCACATGAAATGGGAAAATAAAAGCCAGGTGAAACAAACAGATCTTTCTGACAAATGGTTACAAAACAAAGCTTCACAAAAGCTTTGACCTGCATTAGCCAGAGAACCCTGTGAGAACAAGAAGCCTCAAGGGAGGTACAGTACTGTAGAAAACAAGTCCAGTCACCTAAAATTCAGTGCTGAACTTTAGCATCTAAAGAAAATTGAAGTCAACTTCTTCATTCACCTGCTAGAGACTTAACTCCAGGTTTTGTCATTGACATGGCTAGTATTGGACAACAGAATTTTTATTTGATTTTTCAGATGAAAAAGATCACGACTAACAGTTTATAAGTTAATCAGTCTTTAAGTACTAAATATTAATTAGCTACAGTGGTAACAGAGAATCTTATTTTTGCATTGTGTGGCTGAATACAAATTTATACCCCATCATGACATCCTAGACAGCACTCCTGTTTTGGCTCAGATTGGCTGCATGATGATATGTACCTTTTTGATCTCAACTATTTACAGATAAAGCCTTGAAAAACTGCTTGCTTCTTATTCAGATCTAACTCTGACTGGCCTGTGTTGCTTGCCAGCAGATGCAAAAGAGTATTTGTAGAAAAAAACAGATGAAATACCATAAAAGGAATCCTACAGAAAGTATTCTTCCATACCCAAAATACCTTTCCTTCATAGTTTTTGGAAAGGTCCCTAAAAACTGGAGAGGTGAGTGGGTAAAAAAGGACAAAATCTAGGACTGTTTATTTTTTTCCTAGATTTTGAATGATTTAATCATTTCTTAAGCAAAATAACACTGACATGAATTTATTAGTTTGTCCTAGTGTTGTTACCTTATGTTCTAAACTGCAGCAGCATTCACTCTCACGCAGACAGACCAGTAGTATTCCTAGAGCTCTGACACAGACTATGCTTTCTGCACACACACTCCACTGTTTCAAGAGTAACAACTTTGAGGCCTCAGGATTGAAGTCTACCAGTATCAGGAGGCTTATCTGAATCATTTCATTATCACTTATGATTATACAAATGCTTATCCACAGTGAAGTCTTGCAGCTAGCAATCATGCTCTAAATTCCAATGTGTGCATGTGCATGTGCATATACTGTGAACGTGGCATAAAAAGACCATTTCTGAAGGTGAAGAATAGTTACGTGCTTGATCAGTTCCTCTAAAATAAGTTACTATGAAAAGTCTCCAATAGAGCACTAGTGTATTTCCAGATGTAGTGTCTGGACATGAAGTTACAGCTTACATTTATATTGATTTATTGTCCTAATATGGTTTGAGATATTGTGATGTTTTGTTTTGCATAAAACCACAGAAGCATTTTTACCTGTGGCTGCACAACAGGCCACACGATGGCACTGTGTAATCAGTTTCAGTGCCTTAGTTACAGGAACTTTTATGTAAAGTTCGGCTTGAACTCTCTCAGCTCACTTGAACTAGTAAATACAGGAAGTTAAATTAAGTTGTTCCCACACTTTAATTGTTAACCCTAACTTTATAGTTAGGTCTCAACACCCGTGGCTGGTAGAATATACCCAAACTTTGGTCTCAGCTGAGATGGCCCAGCTAATTTTTATGTTTCTTATCACTGAAGAAAGGATCTGCAGAAACCTGAAGTCTCTGTAAAGAATTGCCTTTAATCATGTCCTCTTTTTTTGTTAGATATCCTTCTGATTTAAAAAAAAAAAAAAAATCTTGCCCTTGGCTTGAAACTAGAGAAAGAATAGCTGTTGTATACTTCATTGGTATTTAACACTGCCTGATACCAAACAAGTTTGAGGGGAAAAAAACTATCTACTTTTATTTCAGGTCTGATTAATTCAGAAATAGTACATTTCTATGCCTACCAGATTAAAGGTTCAAAATTGTCTAGTTACAAATTCCTAAAAGATTCACCTGCCTCCTGATGAGTAAAAAGCAGTAAGGAGATGAAACTTGAGGAAACATCTAAAGCTAGGGAACAGTTAAAAACAGGTATTCTTTGCTCTGCCTGTTATGCTTTCAAAGACTGAAAAAGGTTTTCACAACCCGTTACTGTGTAGCAGGGCAAACCAATTCCCCTCAACACCTACAAACCAGACTTGGAACTCACAGGGGTTCCTTCACTCCAGACAGGTAGCATTCCAGAGTGCCCAGGCTATGTGCAAAACCCAGCAGTGCTGTGCTCCGCAGAAGCGTAACAAGCTGCCTAGCAGTTCTGAACATGCTGCAAGCTGCTGGCTTCTAAGCTCATGTTAAAGATTCACTAAAACATAAAAGAAGTCAGAGGCCTGCTTGTGAGAAATACTCTAAGAGCTGTTCTCTGAACAGTCTTCACTATGTCATATTTGCCTTTTTTTTTTTTTTTGAATGGGATCTATATGGTCACTTCCCCTCCATCTCTACGCAGTCATAAAAACTACATTCTGGAACTCTATCTGTAGTCTCACATTCCCGACAACCTGCTCAGAATCTCCATGTGTGTTGAGTGGCAATAGCAGCATCACTCCTTAACAAAATTTAATAAAAACAACTGAACAGCCTGCAGAACATAAGGGCCCTAATTACAAACATAAGCACTGTGTCGTTGTGCCCTTTCAGCTGTGCAGTAGGAAAAAAACAGGATGTTTAGCTACTTAGTATTTTCCAAATTGGGAGCAAGCTGTAGAATGCCTGTCTAGGTGCTAGATTAGTGATAGGCACAAGGAGGGAAAAGAACAGAAATGCAGATTTTGACACATCAGTAGAACCCATGGACCACAGCAAGTTCTAGCATTTTTTCAATACCTGCCTTCAAGGGATTCTGAGGCAGTGAACAGAATATGACTGCTTGTAGAAGGCATACCACTAGTACTGGATGTACTTTTTTAGTTCACCTTTATGTAGAAACTATTGCACATTGCTTAATATTGCTTTGTATAATGCTGGCATAAAGCCTGGCACGCTAGTGTCTTACCTACTACAACAGTCATCCTGGTGTTTGCAAAGTACCCCAATAGAAATGGACAGCACTTTCTTAAAAAGTTGACTTCTATGCACAGGAGATGGGAAGATGGGGCTAAGGTCTGAAAGGGTAGCTAGCCTACCCAGTATTATCCCAGAAAGATGTCAGAAAGTCTCCAAAGCCACTAACCTGGTCTCATTACTGCTTCTCTTACACCTACTTGCCTCCAGCCATGGAGTAAGTCATCTGAAGTACATAGCTACCAACCACAAAAACACAGCTGTGGAGAAGTTTCCATCCCTTATCTGACAGTCACAATGACATTAAGTTTGACACAGTTGTTCCTGTTCAGGATACTAGAGCTCAGGTGTCCCATGGAAGAGCAGAAAGACCTCCCATCTTAGCAAATCACCAGAAAACAGTCATAGCATTGACTCATGGTAAGGATGAGCTGAAAGCAGCTCAGGCTGCTGAAATTCAAGTAGATCAGAGTATTCCCCAGAAACTATAAATGCAAGTTAAATCTTAAGGCCAACTGCTAATTTTATCTGCAAAACTGGAAGCATAAGAAACTTAGTACTGGGTAGGATTCCTGACTTTCTCTAGGAACTCTGCTCCTGAACTGACTTCTTGCTGCCTAGAGGAAAAATAAAGATCAGAAGTACAGCCGTATGCATTAAGCAAGTAACTTCATTTGCTATTAATTTAGCCTTGTCTCTGGCACACCAGTTTGCACAGCCACTGCAAATGATCATACTGCTTTTCCCCTGAACTTCAAGCAGCTGTTTACGGAAGATATCAGGAATCACCTGTACAAGCTTCATAAAACTTGCTCTAAGCTGGAGTAGCCTATTGCAACCATAATGAAGTCAAGTCACCCCAAACCAAGTTTTATCCAATGCTGGATAGCAGCCAACTAAGTCACACCATCTCCAAAGCTGACTTGTCTTACACCATTAGAAAAAGGAACTGAGACCATTACAAGTGTGAAAGAAGAAACTATTGAATTTGCACTTGTGACATGAAGGATGAGGGTTCTTCGATCCTTGCCTCACAGAACACAGACAACACCAACGGGGTACGCCACATAATGCAGTGCCAATTAGACGACTAAGTGGAAGTCTAAGTGGAAGAACACATCTGCATAAGGAACTAAGACGCCCTCCTAGCCAACCACTGAGAAGAGCAAACACGTTCAAGAAGTGAAGAGTGCCAGAGTAGCACTAGCTCTGGTAATTTCCATTATATCAAAAGTGATTCTACATGTGCAGCTTGTCAGATAGCTTTGTTTTCAAAGCAGCATTTTACTACCTGCATCTTATGCACTTGGTATACTAGCTCTACTGGAAAGAGATAAGTCCTGTATCACACACATTAAACTAGCCTTTATTAAAAGTATAATTAAAAGTACAGAACTCAAACATCAGAATATTTTTAAAGCTCATAGGTTCATAGCTGGCATATCAATGATCTCATCCAGTGTAGAAATGAAGTCAGTAGTTGATTGTAGCAAGTCTGAAAGTTAGAAATAGAGCAAATCAGTTTCTCATGAAGCCCAGAATTTTAGTCTCATACAAGCTAGCTCCAAGTGAGTTCACATAAGTCACCTGAATGACTATGGGAAATATGCTTAGACAATTCGTCCTAACTTGTCATTTAGCAATACACTGCAGAAAGCTACACAGAAATATGGCTTTGAGACCGCTATTAGTGGAGCTGACCAAATTCAGCTTGGCTATATACCAGGAGCTGCTTGATATAAGTGTCCTATTCTGGCACTTATGACTGCAATCACAGTTCACTCTTGCAGCCAATGAGCTTCCCTCCCAGACCACTAATGAGCACTGTATGCACTGAGACTGGTGCTAGTTTTCCACTTACTAGACTCCCATGGCACCTCTTCAGTCTTCACAGATGAAGGAACCATGTCGAGAGGTTTTTCAGAGATGCTTGTAAATATCATGAGAGGAGCACCATACAGGTTGATATCGCGTACTCTGTACTCTTCAGGAAGATCAAAATTCTCAAAGTCTGTTTGGGAAAGACACTAGTATAGTAACAGTGTACAGTAGCATGGGAAGCTGCAAGTCATCCTAGATTAAATGAAGTGAAATTAGTTCCTAGATTAAATGAAGTTAAAGTAGTTCCAAAACAACTCAGCCTGTTAGTTACATCTTACAGGGTGCTTATTTGCAGCTACCCCTTAGCTGCCCATATCTTCTATGCTAACACTTATCAAAAGTGTACGTAACTGCTAGTGTAAAGCAGGAGCCTTCAGGAATTTCTTTTCAACCACTACACTGTCAGCTACCTCAAGCAGCACTTATGTTTAAACCAACACTAAAACAGTCTTCAGTACAATAGCTTTTGCACGTTTACTTCAACATAACCTGGATTGTTTGAAGGCACATTGTGAAGGACTGAGATAGCACTCCCCACCACAGAGATGAAGAACAGTTTTAGAAATTTCAACTATTTTGTCCTACTGAGTATGGATTTCTCTTCAGTTACAGAGTACCATCTTAGGAGAGGTCTACATTCAACTTGCCTTTTATATAGTTGCCTGCTAGATGCCATTTAATGGATTAAGAACTGTAACTTGGTTGTCTGGAACTAGCTTCCTGCCACTGTAACAGACATGTTTGGAGCACAACTATTGCAGTTAAAACATTCAAACACAAATGAGGTGGTGCTTCAAAAAAATGGTGAATGCCCTTATGGTTAAGAATGGACTCTGGAGAAGCACATCATCAGGCTGTTTACCACTGCAGCTTGGCCAGTCTTACAACAGTGTCAACACTTAAAGCCTGATTGTTCTAATAATTACCCCAAGAGTTCTTACCTCCAGGATCATAGCAAAATATTTTTTCTATTTCAGGGAAGGGTTCTTCAAGTATCACATCCTGGCTCTCTAATCCAGCAGTCTTCTCAGCAACCTTAACAAGAGAAAGATACATTACCTGAGCTAATCTTTTTTCAGTGTAGTATCCTTTTTGTCTATAAAGCTGTCCAGAACAGAAGAGACAGGAACACTGTCATACTGTCCTCAGATACACCTAAATTCTAACACCTTCAATGCAAATAGCTGAAGCATTTGCTGTTATGCTGCTTAGCTTTTGTAACTGTACTATATGCATTGGCAACAAAGCTCTGCTGTACAGTATTTAGGCTCATTATATTAAAGCCCTGCTAATTAAAATGTGAACAAGACAGTAACTCAGCCAATTTTTCTCTAGAGCCACTTCTTTGCCTTTATGTATTCACTAAGCTGTTGCATGCCTTGTACCTATGTAGATAAGCCCTGCAGCCCTTCCTTCCTTCCCACCCACCCTTATGGAAAGCAGTTGTACTTACTTTCTTTGCAGTGCAAGGTTGATTTTTCTGTCTTGTCTGCTCTTTCTTGCTTGTGACTCCTACAGTCCTATTCACATTTCCAAGAGCCTTTCTGACAGAGTGTGATGTGGCTGGAGATGTTTTCATTGTTTTTTTAGGAAGTGGCGTACTGACTTGAGTTCTTTCAGATAAGACTTTTGCTGGGGGGAGGAAAGAGCAAGCTTTAGCACCATGTCAGCCCTAAAGCCTGCCTCATTAGGTGCGCATGCTAGAAAGCAAATTATCACTCTCTACTCATAATTCAGAAGCATAAGCCCTCTCCATGAAAGGCAAGTGTTTTTCACTTTCAAAACAATTGATAAGCTGAGTTTTATTTTTATATCTAATTAACCGTTCTGCTCTCTGTTCAAATTGGTGAATAACAGAACTCAATTCATACACCTTACTCTGTTCCCTACTACCTTAGCAGGGCATATACACACATGATCCTGAAGGGCGTCTTAATTGATTTTTAGCAGCACCAACTTCACCATTCTCCTTATCTAAGAAGATTAGCGTTGTCATCTTCAGGCTGGTGAGACCACTCTAGAAAGGCATACAAAAACAAGAAATCAGTTCTTATCATTTCTTTCAGCACAGCACAGTTTTTAATCAGCACTACAGGCAACAGGGCTGGTTACATGAAGAGGAAGATGTGAAAATCATTTAGCTTTTGTCATAGACAGCACTTAGGCTTCTGAGTGGAGAACAACACACTTCAAGTTATAAGAGCTTGACTACAGACTTACGTCTGAAGGTATCCGTGCACATGGCAAGCTCACAGCCCCCATGGAGCACACAGGGATTTGAGAAAGTTGCAAGGTCTCCCCAGCAATCCTACACAGCAAGGCCCAATACCCTCGGGTCACTGCATCGTTTTTCTATGATGCTTATTGCTGCTTACTCCACAAAGGAGAGCAATGCCGTGAGGGCCCTGACACGGGCTGCCTAGAGAAGCTGCGGGTGCCCAACGCCGGAGGCGCTCAAGGCCAGGCCGGACAGGGCCCTGAGCAACCCAACCCGCCCAGCGCTACCTCGCTGCCCCCTCCCAGAGACTGCCCGAGCTGCTCTCACTACGCGCCCCCTGAGGCCCGGAGCCCGAGCGGGCCCAGCCCAACCCCAGCCCGGCCCTGCTCACCTCCGTCGGGCGGCAGCAGAACCCGCAGCCACAGTGGAGGCACCAGCACTAAGGCGCCGCCCTCCCGCCGCCAGCTTTTAAATCGCCTCCGCCTCTCCCATTGGCTGCTTTGACTAAAGCCCCGGCATCCGATTGGCTTAGCAGCGCTAGCGGGCAGGGCTGAACCGGAAGGGAGCGAGCCCGCCCCCGACGCCGCCGCGTTGCCGTGGTGCTGGTGTGAGGCCGCCGCGGGGGGCGGTGCCTTTGAGGGGCGGGGCTCGAGGAGGAGGCGCGGTGCATGCTGGGGTGGCGGCGCGACCCTGCGGCCTAGCCGGGACACAGGCGGTGGGGACGGTCGGGGGCGTCAGGGGCGACGTGTCGCTGCGTCACCGCTCTGTCACCTCGGTCCTTGGAGGGGTCCGCGGCGTCGCTGAAGGAGGGGAAGGGCGGAAAAACGCCGGAGTGAAGCTGCGCGAGGCGGCGTCGGGCCGGTTCCGTGCGGGGGTCTCGGTTGGAGGCGGACAAGATGGCGGCTGGGGCGGCCGCGAGCGGCGCTGCCGCGGGGGGCCCGGGCGAGGTGGGCCTGGAGGAGCCCAAGAAGATGACGAGGGAAGACTGGAGGAAGAAGAAGGAGCTGGAGGAACAGAGAAAGCTGGGAAACGCGCCTGCTGAAGTGGACGAAGAAGGGAAGTAAGTCTCGTTAGCGTGCTGGCTAAGGGGACGGGCCAAAAAGCAGTCCTGTTGTCCGCGGGACCGCAGGGCTCTGAGGGGTGCCTTGCTGCGGAAGGAAACCGCGCAAATTCATGAGTTTGCTGTGAAAGTTCCAGTCTTCATCAGAAAACAGGCGTTTCAGCTTCCAAACCAAAGTGTTCAGTGTTTACCTGATCCGCTGGGGTGTTAGCCCAATAAATCGATGTTTACTTGATCTATTGGGGTGATGCCCCATTTCTGTGAACGCCTACAAGGGCTGTTCTACAAGGGGTGTACAAAAAGTACTGGGGACTTTACAGTTTGTTTATTCCTTTTTTTTGGGGGGCAGCTCCTAGGCCCCTGCGCACCATCCTATGGCCTCTGGAAAGAGAAACATGAATATTCTCGTGCTCAGTAACTGCGTAGAGTGAAGTATTTAGCTTGGAGTCAGGAGTTTAGGTGAATTAATGGTAACAAAATCTCAAAAATGTCTGTGTTTGCATGCGTAAGATGACCTTAGTTCTTTGGAATGCGTTATAGCTTCAGTGATTATTATCACTTTTAAAGTTTTGAACTTAAAGTGTTATTTGTTAGGCTAAATTGCGAGGGTTTTTATTTATTTATTTATTTCTTGTGCCATGTATTTATTTCATGATATCTTTTACAGAGATATCAATCCTCATATTCCTCAGTACATTTCCTCAGTGCCATGGTACATAGACCCTTCTAAAAGGCCTACGCTAAAACATCAGAGACCACAGCCAGAGAAGCAGAAACAGTACAGCTCTTCTGGAGATTGGTACAAACGAGGAGTTCAAGAGGTGTGCAAAATGTTTTTGTCCTAAAATAAAGGTTTTGTTTGAGGAAGTAAGAGTCATTGACATCCTGCAATTTCTGGGTCTTTGTTTTTGAGGGGGGCAAGGGCTGGGAATTTGTATTCAACAGGCATGTTCTTATGTTTGGTGATAACCAAAATAAGCATTTGGGGTTTGGCTAGAGCATATGTGCTTCTGTGGTACTGAAAAAAATGAATTAGCTGATGGAAACACATACACGAATGTTGCCGCAAGTCTGTACAGTGCTTGTCTTTTCTGTTGTTTAGCATGCAATAGCTACCAGATACCGTAAAGGAGCTTGTGAGAACTGTGGTGCGTTGACACACAAAAAGAAAGACTGCATGGAGGTAAACTTGACCATTGTTGATGTTTTAATGGCTTTGAAAACTACATGAGTTCTAATCTTAATGAAAAATAGCTAGCTAAAGTAAAAACCTACTGTTTTGAAAAAGTTACTTTAAAAAAAGTTACAAGTATCACAATTCTCTTTGAAAGATTCTAAAACAATAGTTATGTAGGAGAAACAAGGGAAAGGTGAAGAAAAAAATAACTATTGTTCAGGGTGGTGTTCATCAATTCTGTTTGTGATCAGCACTAAAAAAAAAAGATAAAAGCGTTTGGCCTTTAGTTCTTCATGTTAATTTACTTTAACTCAGATGTTGCTGTAGCTGTCTGTTTCATGCCAGCTAGAAGTAGGCCCCAGAAACTATTTTATCGCTTCCTTAGCTGTTGAAAATTGAGTCAGTAATTGGTATTTTTGTATTACTTTAAAATACATAATTGAACTGCTCATGTTTACTTAGAATTTGGAGGCTTACTGTATTGAATTTAACTGGCTTTAGAAGAGCTCAATTGATACTGTTTTTAAAGGTGTGCATCTTAGCAAGTAGCATATTCCAATCTAATTGACCAATGCATTTATTTATTTATTTATTTCAGAGGCCCAGGAAGGTTGGAGCAAAATACACAGGCATGAATATTGCACCAGATGAACATGTGCAGCCTGAACTGATGTTTGATTATGACGGAAAGCGAGATCGTTGGAATGGCTATAACCCAGAAGAGCACATGAAGATTGTAGAGGAATATGCCAAGGTTGATCTGGTGCGTAGGCATTATAGTTTACTGGGAAAAGTTTATTTACTAATGTAATATAAAACAGTAAAATGGTTAGTATATATAGTTTCCTTAAGGCTCTAAAAGCACTCTAAGCGTAGGTGTAAGGGAGACTGTCTCTGGGCTGCTGTTTTTCTGGTTTTTGTTTTTGTTTTTGTTTTTTTTTTACGAGTACCCAAAGAATTAAATGTCCATTTTCTTATAATAGTGAATAGATTTTAAATGGCAACGATCATGAGAAATGCTTAAGATGTTACTACATACTTGCTATTAAAAGGCAATATTAAAATAAATGCATTTGCCTGATACGCAGGCCAAACGTACACTGAAAGCGCAGAAGCTTCAGGAAGAGTTAGCATCAGGAAAGCTGGAGCAAGTGGTGAGTAAATCAAACTCCTAATTTATTTTTGTTTAGGCTGAGTGAAAATAGAACAGGTTACTTCTCTGGTGCTTTTATTCTCTGTGCTTGTTTTTCTACTGCTTCTTATATTCTCCAGTAATTTAAAGATCTTCCTAGCACCAGCTTATGTTGTGTCACATAAAAGAATTCTGAATACCTTATCCTAAATGACAGTACTTGTCTTTTGGTTAAAAATTCCTTTTGATTATTAATCTTCTAAAATTAATTATGTGGAATTTTGGATCAGAAAGCTTGTTTTCCATGCAATTCAGTTCACACACAGCCATGTTTTAAATATTTAAGGACTGTTTTGTCTGACTGATGTTGGAGCACTGATTGTTATGTGGATTGTTTTAGTAATGCTTAGTATAAATAGGAATAGAAAGGTATTTTCTCTGTCTTAAACCCAAACTTGTTTCTTCTTCAGTCACTGCTTTGACTACTTGTCTGATTATTTGAAGGCTGAACATATGTATCTACTTCCCTCAGGCATGTAACTGAAGAGTGCACATCTTCCGTTAACTTCTACAAGCTCCCCTTAGATTATAGGCACCACTTTTGATAATCTTTGATACAAAATTTGGATTTTTGAAGTCATTTATGACAATATGCTAAGTTTATAAAGTGGTGAAAAAACAGAGATTGTTACTGGTCAAAAGTATTTTTTTAATTGGTATTCTTAAAAAAAAAAAAAATTAAAACCACCATCAGCCAATAGACTACATACGCGTGGGTCTCCATTTTCCATGATTTTCACCTTTCATTTTGTCACTAGATGGCAGAATGAACTACATTTCTGACCCAACACAAAATCCAGACTACTGGTCTTACAGGTATAAAAGTGGTTTTTGTTCGGTTTTGATGCCTGTATTCACCACAAACATTTTTAGCTTCCATATACTTTTTTTGGGGGGGACAGCTTTGCCATGGCAATTACTCGCAGGTTAAGGGCTAAACAGGTTAATAAAAAATCTGGCTGTGTTTCACCAGATTACCAAGCATGAATCAGAAGCCATAATTTATTTCTGTCAGTCCTAACAGAATACTTGCATACATATCTCTTTAATACAGATTTTTTTAAGCTATTAGAGGTGAATCTTAGTTATATTTACATGATAAGAAGTACCTTAGTCTAAACCATTACTATTCAGAGGTGT
Organism: Nettapus auritus; assembly: GCA_011076525.1. Classification (NCBI taxonomy): domain Eukaryota; kingdom Metazoa; phylum Chordata; class Aves; order Anseriformes; family Anatidae; genus Nettapus; species Nettapus auritus. The sequence goes on along the minus strand of CM021777.1, from coordinate 890,602 downwards.
AACAAGCTTTAGATCACAGTGATAGTTCAAAGCCCTTGCAAGAAAAGCAAATTCTAGACATTTGGTTTGTAATCCAGTTTAAAGGTCTCCAGCTTGTGTCTGTAAAAGTGATACTTACCAACTCTATTTTAGAATATTCAAAATGTAGTGATCTTTGTGCATTTTGTGCTACAAGTGCATTGTATTTTTGCAACCAGCCTCAAGGCTCTGCTTTGATTGGTGTTTATCTCCCTGCCATTTTTCCTCTCTGCACTACCTTGTCTTCTCTTCTTCTCTGCTGATGTGCTCTTTGTTTGCTGCAGAACTCCCCAAGACACCAGTGGGGAGAAGAGGAACCAAATTCCCAGACAGTAAGATGATTACCCACTGCATCACACCATGGGCAGGAAAAAAAGACCCGTAGTTAGTGGAATAGCAAAACAAGGGTGGCATCAGGGTTTTAATGTTGGGTTCATGCCACTGGTTGCCTGTTTCCTTTTGGAAGAGGTTGTTGGATTTTATCGTGGGCTTTTTAAGTCACACATGTTGTCAAACCTTACAGGTGCAAGCAAATAACACTGTTATTTGCACGGTATGTTTTGCCCAAGATAACTATTGTTTTAATACTGTCACAGCTACATTTTTGTAACTGGAGGAAGTGGAAGGCCCTTAATCAGTATTTCAGAAATGCTAAGTGTATCTGCATGATAGATTTGCATGCTTAGGCCCATTTTTTAATGAAACCACTAAAATCAGAGTATTGTACTTGTCTCTGAGAAGCTTTCTGTTTCTCTTTTCAGGAAAGAGATCGTAACAGTGAAGATGAAGATGAAGATAAATACGCAGATGACATTGATATGCCTGGGCAGAACTTTGACTCTAAAAGACGTATCACAGTCCGAAATTTACGTATTCGGGAAGATATTGCAAAAGTGAGTAAAGAACTTTATTTTTTCCTTTTACGTTCATGTTAGTTAATTTTTAAAACTCGTACCCTCAATTATTAGTGTGTTTTGAGTATTGGCCTCAGGGTTTAGAGGTTGAAGTCTGTCCACAGTTCTCTTCCTGCTCGTGTTATAACTTCTTCAGGGTCTGTCTCTTGCACAGGTATTCCCTTATTTTAAAATGTCTAAGCTGGGGGATACAGCAGTAATTTCAATTCTTTAAAAATCATAAATTTTAATCAAATATCTTTTATGTTGTATGTGTTTTTTTTTCCCTAGTACCTAAGGAATCTAGATCCAAACTCTGCTTATTATGATCCCAAAACAAGAGCAATGAGAGAGAACCCATATGCCAATACAGGCAAGAACCCAGATGAGTAAGTTAAAACAGGGTCATGCTTGTGTACCTGACAAAACTGTTAAAAATGAGACCGCTCTAAAAGTTTTGTATTTTATTTCATATCTGTGTGTCTTTTTATTAATGAATCCCTAGTCAGTTACGGATAGAAGAGTCTTTCAATAATGCTTTATAGTAAACATGGAAAAAATGTTTTATTTATTAACACTTTTTGGTTTTTAGTATATAGAAGTGTGTTAGTGATAGTGGGCTTTAATCCTCAGGGACACAGGAACTACCATTTTGTGTACTAATCTGACATAGATCAAGGATTAGAACACTGTTGTATGTAGAAGAGATATTGGCAAACAGTGATGTTGTACGTGTATTGTACATGTACAAGTATTTTCAGTAATGAAAATTAAACCCCATTTCAACCCCTTTTTTGCTGGGAGGCATTCAGCCCTGGGGAGTATCCTGGAGTATCCGTGGTATCTGACTAAAGCCTGAACTAGAATCAAAAGCTCCCTTTGTATTAATGGAGTCTGCAGAGAAAAAGTCTGAAAACTTTGGCATTGTCTAGATAGACAAATGCCACAGGCAGGGTTTGGGTTGCACATAAGGCTGTCTCACTTAAAACCCAAGTCAAGCACTTGAGCTGTGACCCTGCCTTGACCCATGTTGCTCTGTGGACATACAGAGTAGACAGGCTGTGAGTAGAAATGTTATTCAGGGTACTGTAATTGGATTAGCTTGCTGCCTGAAATAGAATGGCAGTGGCTAAATGCTAGCAAATAATGCTCTTGCCACCTCTCCTCGTCTCTAGCAAGAATAATGCCAGTCAGTTTTATTTTCAGATGAAGATGCTTTCGCTTCTCTCCAGAGCTGTAATTTGACTTTTGTTCAGTCTTTGTTTCTGCAACAGCACTGCAGACTGAGCTCTTCAGAGTGGCTTTGGGAGATGAAAACAATGGGAAACTGAATTGTCAACATTATTTCATTTTCAGCCTGCTTTCCATCTGCTCTTTGTCAACCTCTACAAGGGGTGTGCAAAAGGTAACAGGACTGTAAAGCTATTTTCTAGCTTGAAATAGGCTGAGCAGAAGAAGAGATTCTCAAATCCAAAAGCAGAGGTCAGTGCTACGGTATCACGTACCACCTGTGCAGTTACTGTGCAATTAGGCCCACGCCTGACTTCTGCTATACCAGACAGCCCCAGGACTGTAGCATAGTACTCTGTGAAATGCTGTCTGATACTGTCATGACTCTGTTGTGAGCCTAGACTTTAATTTCAGGTATTGAACAAATGCTTCTCTCCCTCCATTTGTAACTCAGAACATAAAGGAAAATTTGTACTTTCCTGTTGGTGTTATGTGATTTCCTTAAAAGAAAATCACGTTATCTGCATGCTAAAAATAATCCTGCTCTTTCCTGCAGAGTTGGTTATGCGGGTGACAACTTTGTTCGTTACACTGGAGATACCATTTCAATGGCACAGACTCAGTGTAAGTGTTTGTTTTTCTGTGGTTTCATGGGGTTTGTTTTTCTTTGTTCTGTTTTTAAAGAAGGGATTTTAAAGACTTGTTAGCAATACTTTTTTATTTTTTTTGGCAAAAGATAAATCTAGATTTAAATTGAGTCTTTCTTTCAAACTATTAGAAAATTAAAGATGATAATTTGAATGTATTTTGAGAATAAGCATTGATGCTTCTTGTGAACACAGTGTTTGCTTGGGAGGCTTATGACAAAGGCTCAGAAGTGCATCTTCAAGCGGACCCTACAAAATTAGAGCTACTCTATAAATCCTTCAAAGTGAAAAAAGAAGATTTCAAGGCGCAGCAGAAAGAAAGCATCTTAGAGAAGGTAATAGATGTTTGGTTTTATTTAATAAGAATTCTGAGTTTGAATTCTGGTTCTTAGGGAACAAATACATACTACTGCTGCTATGTGAAAATGCATTAGCTGTTCTGATGAGCTTTACTGTGTGTATATTTATAATCTCATCTATTGGATTCATTATATTATTTAATGCAGGAACCTTTGAAGACCTGCTGGTATTTCTTTGGATTACTGGGAGCTCTTCCCCAACTGTCAGAATTTATCTAGAGAGAAATCCGACACCAGTATGTAGGAGGAATCCAAATCTTAGATGCAGGTTTGGTGGGGGGAGGAACATATTGCTCTGGTTTATACCAAGGTTGTATTTTTCCACCTTTTGGTTTGGTCTGAAAAGTTTTCCCACTTAGAAATAATCTCTAAAGGAATATTACTGGTGTCATTCTCCAGGAATAGAAGAAAACATCAGTGGCCGTGGGAGGATACGTAGTTCTCTTAGCTATTCACTAAAGATTAAGTTGTCTTTACCCACTTCTTTTGTGGTGCATTTTGTTCTAGAGGTGTGGACAGAGAAGGCACCAAAGATGAAATTTTTTAAATGTGTGCTTAACTACATAGACTTTTTTTTTTTGCTATACTATCATGTGATTTCTTCTGCATTATAGTATGGAGGACAAGAACATCTAGATACCCCACCAGCTGAATTGCTGTTAGCTCAAACGGAAGATTATGTGGAGTATTCTAGACATGGGACAGTTATCAAAGGACAAGAGAAAGCTATTGCATGCTCTAAATATGAAGAAGATGTGAAGATCAACAACCATACAGTAAGTATTGCTGTAGCGAGGCGGCGGTTGGTCTATTCCCCCACGTGCCTGGTGACAGGACGAGGGGGAATGGGCTAAAGTTGCGCCAGGGGAGGTTTAGGTTGGATATTAGGAAGAACTTCTTTACTGAAAGGGTTGTTAGGCACTGGAATGGGCTGCCCAGGGAAGTGGTTGAGTCACCATCCCTGGAGGTCTTTAAAAGACGTTTAGATGTAGAGCTTAGGGATATGGTTTAGTGGATGATTTGTTAGTGTTAGGTCAGAGGTTGGACTCGGTGATCTTGGAGGTCTCTTCCAGCCTAGACTATTCTGTATCTTCCTTCAGAAGGGAACGAGGTGTAGTAGATGCAGTGCAATCTAGTTAAAACACCAAATAAATGAATTTCTCCTTCCCTAAATGTGACACACTAAGGAGGAATCTTAACTTCTCAAGATTGCAGTGTGAAAGTATTTGAGGAGTTGTGATGGCCATCTTAAATTGAAGGGGAAGTTGCTGTGTTTTTTTGTTTTTGTTTTTTTGTGTTTTTTTTGAAACCATACCTGTAAGACTAACGTAAAAATTGTAAGTATTTCTCATACCTTTGCCTTCTGGACTGTTTGAATAGGTTGCTAATCAGGAAATGAGGAAATGATGACAGGAATAATTTGCAGCCTGCTTCTTATGGGAGTATTATTATAGATGTAACTGCTGTGATGTCTTTTCTTGCAGTGCATTTGGGGTTCATACTGGAAAGAAGGCAAGTGGGGTTACAAGTGCTGCCACTCATTTGTCAAGTACTCATACTGTACAGGAGAAGCTGGGAAAGAAATTGCTGTAAGTATTGTCTTTTTTAATTATTTGAGTAGAGCTAGAAGGCATTCATCTGCATAAGCTTTAGGTTGCTTTTTTTTAACTTGTCCTTCTCCTTTCAAACGTGCTTTGTAAATGGATGGTCTCTCCCTTTTCTGTTGTATAGAATACTGAAGCAAGCTTACTAGAAGAGCAACCCAGAGAGGAGGAACACATGACAAAACCCAAAACACTGATGGAGGTGAGTTGTTTCCCTTTTTAAGGGAGATATTTTTCCTCAGCATTTTACATGACCCGAACATACATATAACTACAAGATTATGCAAGTCATTCTAAGGAGTCTGAAAATCATCAAACTGAATTGTTGTGTCATTTACATCTCTGTTCAAAATTAAACTCTCAAAAATCCCTACTGTCTACTAATGCTATGATGGCTTGAAAATTAGTTCACAGAATCATAGAATATTACTACTGTTTAGTAGCTGAATCTTAACTGCTGCTGTTTTTCGGCCTTGAAGATCCACCAAGAGAAACAGAAAGAGAAGAAAAAGAAGAAACATAAGAAGAGTTCAAATTCAGACAGCGAGGGTGAAGAGAAAAAGAAGCAAGAAAAACTTAAAAAGGTACGCTATACTCTTCAGTGTTTCTGTTGCACAAAGAACTTCAGATACGTTTTACATTATTTTTATGAAGCCTGTAACAGTTCTTGTGGAATTCTGTGGACTGTTCTTTGATGCTGATTTTGAGCTGAAGCAAATTTAAAGTGCTGTTAGATGCTGTTAGATGTTCTAAAGTACATAGCTTTTACTCCCTATTTGTCAAGCAAACATGCAGAAAATAGTCTAGTTTTGGAAGACTTAGTTTAGAAGATACAGAACACTTCTTTCCTAGTCACTTATTACAGCTATAGATACAAAGACATTGCAAAACACAGCAACTTGAGATCAAAGAACAAAGGCATTGTCAAAGCTTGAATTAGAACGTTTTATCCCATACTTGTGCCCAGTCTCGTAGCCGATGCAGTAAGTCTGTCCACAGTCTGTCTGTTGACTGTTGCTGGATGGGCCCTGTGCACGCACAACACCCTGCCTTGGGTGTGCAGGGAAATTAATGTTAGACTGTGATTAATCAAAACATTGTAGAAGAGTAATTTCTTTTCAATAGCTTGAAGGAGCAACAGTAGTAGTTTGAAAAATGGGATAATTTGTATTTCAAAAAGCGTATTTTCATTTGAAAATCACTCTGATACAGGGGAACAAAACACAAAGATGATACGCTTTCTTACCTGCTTTTGTACTTCATGGATCATGATTACATTTTAGCTAAAACCCATGAGTTTCTTGCTGGATTTTGGCAATTGGAAAGTCATTAAATTATTTTGTTTGCAAAATGCTAATTTACTATAATGTTATGCTAAATGCTCAAAAATAAGCATTAAATAGCACACGTGAAGTGTGCTGTAGGTGGGCATGATGTGCATTGCTTATCCCACCATTCTGTCTGCTAATTGTTATACTAGAATATAATGTAAACTTTTTTGTTGGTTTTGGGTTTGTTTGCTTTTTTTTGTTTTTGCTTAACTTTCTTTGGATTTCCCCCCCCGTTTCCCTCTTCCATTTCAGGCATTAAATGCAGAAGAGGCTCGTCTCCTCCAAGTTAAAGAAATTATGCAGTTAGATGAGAGGAAGAGACCATACAACAGTGTGTATGAAACCAGAGAGCCAACAGAAGAGGAAATGGAAGCCTATAGAATGAAACGTCAGAGACCTGATGATCCCATGGCCTCTTTTCTTGGACAGTAGCCTTGATGAAAATCATTCCAGTACACGGGAATTTTTTTTCCATACTTGTTTACAAGTCTATAGACACTTACCTTCCATGTGGCTAATAAATGCCAGAAATGGCAGAGATTTTTCTTTGCAACACAGATGTTGGTAAAAACTTCTTTCAGTAGATGTAAGCAGTCCGGTACTTGGAGCAATCCTGTGTGTGTGTATGTACGCACATAATTTGTGTGTGTGTGTACATGTAGATGGTAAAGAGAAAGAATATATCCACTCTAAACTCTGGATTGGAGGAGAAATGATCCGATACTGGCTGTAAGTCCAGAAATTCCAGATTCATTTGGCAGTGCATGAAGACTTAATGAATTCAGTAAAACTGACTACCCAAAAGAAGTGATCGGCAAGCGTTGCTGTTAACATAAAGCAAAAATTGTCGAAGATACATTTGTACACCTACTGAAGTCTGACTTTCATTTGTAAATGGACTTGCCTGTCACATGGCTTTAAAAGGAGAAATAGTTAATTTGATCACTTTATAGTAAGAATTTTGGAAATGTAAAATTGATTGTACAGTTTTGGTTAAATTAATATAAAGGTCTTAAATGCTATATATCTGTTGGAACTAACTAGCTGGAAGAAACTGTATAGAGCTTTTAAATTCTGATTGTTTTCTGCAGATGTTAACATATATTTCAGCTGTGAAGATCTAAGTTTTTTGGGTTTCTGTTTTAAAACAATATATATCTTTCTTCTACAACTTCCAGAATCCTGTGACATGGTGGGATGCTAAGTATTAGACTAACACCTTGTGATGTCATGCAGCATTTGCTATATGTTTGGCAGTATTCCTCCTTTAACTGGGAATTCTCCACTGTAGCTATTAAAAGTTGGAAAAAAATGGGAGGAAAAACTTGATGCCATAGCTTTAGAGGCAGAAGGATCGACAATTTGTTCTATTGAAGCTTAAACTGTCTCATTAAACGTGGCTTACATATAACCAAATTAAGTATGGTTATATATGGTAGGACAGGGAAAACTTTGTAATTCCAGCTCTTCTAATGAAGAACCTGATTATAATTTCAACTTTGTAAATGATGAATTATATTCCACAGTTAGTAGAAGCAAATGTTGTTTTTTTAAAGGTATAGTACGTTTCACCTATTCTCACCTGTAAGGCTGGTTTCTTTTTTTAAGCTATTTTTTTCACCAGTCTGCTTCCCCTTTATTTTTGTTACAGAAATACTAATTCAGAATGCAGACTTTAAAATAAAGCTTTATTAAAATGTAAAAGTCCACAGTCAGATTAATAAATCTTATAAAATAAAGTACTTCTAGCACTTGCAGAAGAAATACACCAAACTAGAGACACTGAGGATCTTCATTCAGGGTGGAATTGTTAATATAGCCAAGTACTAGAAAGGAAAAATTTCAGAGGGGGAATTAGTTTTTCCAGAGGTTGCTTTTATATTTTCACAAAAAACATGGACTTAGAAAGTCAAAGGGAAAACTATTAGGGACTTTATTTCCGTTCTGCTATACCAGTGACTCACTTTCTGAGTTTTCACATCAGCTTGTGTCTTGACCTTTCTACATTATGGATGATTTCAAAGCGAATATTACTCTTTTTTTCCACAACGAATTACGTACAGTAAGTGTAAATTTAAACATCTTGCCATGTTTCTGATTTCACAGCCCCTTTCTGAGGATTGAGTATTTTAATTTAGTATACAGAAATGCTAATAATGGAAATTTTGTGTTAGTCTGCAATGCAGCTCTATATTAAAAGTTCTCTGATATTGTCACTGATGATCAAAATTTTATTTTACTGTGTTCCAGAGATCTTCTGGTATGACCTTGAATGATTTTTCTGAATTAGTTGGTTTGAACTGTAAACTCTTCTTCTGAGGCCTGTACTGTTTGAAGTACTGGCCAGCAATACCTTTAGGTGCCCAGATACCTATCGCTGTTCAGAGTCATGTTCAATTTGGGGGACAAGGGCGTGTCAAAAGGCTCCCTGCTACCAGTTACTTCAGCCATTTGGATACCTCTCTAAAAAAAAGTAGCTAGAGATTTGATCCTATATAAAGGAGGCAATTCAGAAGTTACGCTGAAGAGAGCAATTCAGAATTAAGAAAAAATAAGTCACTGGTCTAGGCAGCCTTTAAACTTGTGGTTAATGTGTATATATTTTATGGACATGGGGAAAAAGAGGAGAATTAAAGGCACATGTATTTTAGAGGCTGATGTAACATGCTAGATGCTCTAGGACCATGCGTTTATTATAAAAGTTAACCAAATCCCACCTTAAGCATACTCGTGTGGTTGGTTTATCTTTTCCGTACCTGAAGACATGACAGTAACTTAGTTTTCAGCATGCCTTGTCTTGCTTTGCCAAGCGAAGCTGCAGGGAAGAGGGAAGTAGCCTCTATCCTAGAGCAGTTCTGGGGAAAAAAGCAGTAGCATCTTACTCATCTTATGTGAATGACACAAAGTAGATCTCTTCTGGATCAGTCTACACAGCTAAAGGACAAAAAGATTAAACTGTGTTGTTCTATTTATATGATAGAGGTTAAATGTTAAAGAACACTGTGGGTCTAATCATGAGGATTAATTTTTCCTCCATCTGCTTCCCGTTGGATTTGGCATGCAATATGACTGCATATTCAATGATTGCTTCCTATTGCACAAGCTCTTTTTTTTCTTTTTTCTTTTTTTTTTTTTTCTAAAATGAGTTTGAAACAAGTTTTTCAATGAGCTTGGCCTGAACCTCAAATGAAAATGAGCCTACTCTAGTGGAGGCAACAGAAATTCAGAACCTAGTGTTTCTTCCGTGCACACAGAAGTGAGAGGAAATTCTGTGGCCTGTTAAATTAGTCAAGTTCTCCCAACACAGAACAGACCCACCCAGCACTCTCAGGGCAGCTTTCTCTGAATCTTGCCTTTGGCAAAGCTCAACATTTATTTTCCCCAACTCCCAATTGTTTTCAACAATTGCTTCAGTTGCCTCGTTTTTTACCCTGTTGAATTCCGGTTGTCTGAGGCGGTACTTGATCTGCAAACTGTGAATGAGCCCATTGATTTGAAGATACTCACGTTTTTAGCACACAAGTTAAAGGAGAAGCCTTTATTTTTTCTTGGAAAGTTTATCATCCTGTGTTACCTTCCAAAGCCTTAGAGGCACACCAGAAGGTAGCTCTTTTGCTCTCTCCATATTTCTTTGTAATTGCATCTTTATGGCTTCCCTGCGTGAGTTAATGAAAGAGATGTGCTCTTCTACATGCGCAGTTGTTTAGGGGTAAGAAAAAAGGAAGGAATGGTAGCATTAGTTACAAATGAAATGGAACTTGTCCTTTATCGTGCACAGCATTTTCTGTGCCCACTAAAGCACTGTCTGTGCCCAGTCCTGCCCAATAGCTGCAGTTTCCCATGCCATTTTGGGGTATAAATTTAATTACTCCATGCAGGCCAAAACACTATGTCCAGGCAACTCCTCATTGTTGTACTCATTCTCCTGTTGGCATTAGTTGTGGTGGATGCACCAAAGAAATAGACAGAAATATCATTCTAACTGAAATTTTACATGAAACAAGTTTGTTCACATCTGTTAGATGACCCAGCCAGAGACAGCAGGCAGTGATGGGTTTGCGTCTGCAAAATACTAGCACTTTTCAGGCCTCAGTGGAACAGGAAAATAAAAAAATCTAAGGAAACTCTTCTACGGACAAATAATAAAACCCAAAATTTCCTAGCAGCAGTCTTAAAAGGATATTCCAGTAATTCCAACACATTTTCGAAAAGGCACCACCACCCAGCCACTCACTGCAGTGGGATCGAAGCACAGTCCTTGGCCTGTTGCCCTGTCTTACACCACATCTCGTAAGAGTGGGACTTTTTTTCCAGCTGCTTTTCCTTCCTTATCACATTTGCACATGCATTTGTTCCGGGCTTTTAATGGAAAGCCAACAACTACAGCTCTGGCTCCAACAACACCTCCCAGTTTTATCCCAGTGTGGTGGTTTCACCATGCTGGGCAGCTGAACTCCACCACAACCACTCTCTCACTCCCCCTCCTTAGAAGAGGAGGGGAAGAAGTAAAGGAAAGAATAACTCATGGGTTGAGATAAGGATAATTTAATTAAAGGAAAAAAATAATTATTAAGGAAATATTATTATTAATTAAACAATTTAACTAAAGTGAAAAAAGGAAAAAGGAAAAGGAGGGAAAAAAAAAAAAAAAAAGGCTGTGTGGAAGTGCAGAGGAAAGACACTGCTCTCTGCTTCCCACAAATGATTGATGCTTGACCATGTCCTTGAAGCAGGGCCTCAACGCACATAGCTGTTGTTTGGGAGGAGGACAGACGTTTTTGCAATGAGAGTCCACCCCTCCTCTCTTCCTTTTCCCACCTTTTATTGCTGAGTGTGACATGATATGGTATGGAATATCCCTTTGGTTGGTTTAGGTCAGCTGCCCTGGTGATGTTCCTTTCTCACTTTTTTGCTCACCCTCTGTGATATGCCGTGGGCATTTGTTCATTGTTTTGTTGTTGTAGACGTAGAGAACAATTTATGCTTTAAGTTCAGCAGTCAATGTAGAGGCATCCTGTAGAAAACAGGATGTCCTGGGGTAAACGGTTGAAAGAACATTGTGTAAACAGTGGGGTGCTAAACTGGTGGGGCAACCACTTCCCTGTCTCGAGAGAAGACCAAACAAGGAAGGAGTCGTCATAATGCAAAGGAAGACTGCGGCCTTCTTCCCTACTACCACCAGAGGGAAGAAGACGACCCCCTAGCAACAGGATGCGCAGCCACAGATGATACCAGAACATGCTAGAATGTGACACGTCAACCCGGAACTACAAGGCTATCAAACTGGGACTCTGACGGGGGGGGGGGGAGTGCGCACTGTCGGTGGAGCACAGACTCCTCGGCCACCCAGCGCTGTTTTGCTTGTTGTGCTTACTAATAAATTTATAATTGCAAACTTATGCAATTGGCTCCTAATCAATTTATTACAATTTGGTGCTGTGACTCGGATAAAGGCAATTTGATTGAAAGTCCTTTGGAGAGGGGCCCCGCTGATTTCAGCAGCCTTCGCTAGGATTACTTTCATTCAAATCCTTTACCGACGAATCCTAAATTCAACAACAAGCAAATAAAACCGGTGACCGAAGTTTTGTCCGGCCTTTGTGCATGAAGGCCAGACGAAGACCCATAGGGTGGGTAAGTATAGGCCGGTGATCCATTCGGTTGGGGTTGGGTATCCCGGAGCGTAGCATTGTGAGACGTCCAGCAGGACGAAGCGAGTGCGGACGCCTCGGTAGTGCGGCTCCCACATCCTGCGAGGGACTGGGCCGCGAAAAGGGGGAAGCGAGTGTGTGTGTGTGTGTGAAGGCCGGAAGATGGGTCAGAAGAAAAGTAAGCCTTCTGGTCCCATGGGTGGGGTCAGACTACCCCCTATTCCCCCAGATAGTCCATTGGGGCTAATGATTAAGAATTGGAGTGATTCTCCCTCTAGGCAGGGGAACGATAAAGTGAAAATGATCCACTATTGTGTCGAGGTCTGGGGTGGCAAACAAATTTGAGATCACCTCTATTGGCCCATATTTGGGTCTTTTGAGGACTGGGTTTGTCAGGCCTTGAATATTTATGTAAATTCAAAGGAACATTTTGGTTTAGAAGAAAGCGAGTACGCACACCTCTGGATTAGCTCAGAAACCTGGGTTAATTTATACCCTAAAGAAAAAGGAGGGGAGAAGGAAGAAAAAGGGTCGAGAACTGGAAATTCCGACATCACCACCTCCCTACATTCCACCCCTTCCGCCCACCACTCCACCACCTTCGGAGCCTTCTAATTCACAGTCTCTAGAAGAATCAGATAGTGATACTGACTCCGTTGCCTGGGGACCAGTAACTAGAAGCCAGGCACAGAGGCAAAAATCTCAAGGGGGAGGGCACTATATCCACTAAGAGAGATAGCCATGGGAGGACCTCAGCCCGGGATGGGATATGTAGCAGTCCCTATTAACTCCGGGGATGTTCAAGACTTTAAGAAAGAAATGGGGAGCTTATTGGAAGACCCCCTGGGGGTGGCAGAAAGAGTAGATCAATTTTTGGGACCTAATATTTACACGTGGGAGGAAATGCAATCCATTTTGGGAATTTTATTTACTTCAGAAGAAAGGGGGATGATCAGAGGAGCTGGAATGCGAATTTGGGACCAGCAGCACCAGCAGGGTCCGGCTGCCGATATCAAGTGGCCGTTGCAGAGACCCAATTGGAATAATCAGGATCCCGTGCACCGTGGGCATATGCAGGACCTTAGAACCATCATTATACAGGGGATTAGAGAATCAGTTCCAAGGGACAAAATATCAATAAGGCTTTCAATGAGCAACAGAGGAAAGATGAAACCCCGACGGAGTGGTTGGAAGGGCTGCAAAAGAGCCTGCAACTCTACTCGGGACTGGACCCAGGGACTTCTGTGGGGGAGGCTTTGCTGAAAAACCAGTTCATGGCAAAATCCTGGACAGATATTAGAAAAAAAAAAATAGAAAAGATAGAAGATTGGCAAGACCGGGGTTTGGATGAATTATTAAGGGAGGCATAGAAGGTGTATGTCAGAAAGGAAGATGAGAAAGAAAAGAAGCAGGTATGAATGATGGTAGCGGCTGTACGGGAAGGACAGAGAGGAATGGAGTGCAAGAAGGGACCTAGGATGATCTGTCAAGAATTGACGGGGGGAGGAAGGTCGGTCAGTCGAGGACTAAGGGACGTGACCTGTTTCTACTGTAACAAAAAGGGTCATATGAAGAGGGAATGTCAGCAGAAAATGAAGGATGAAAAGATGTTGAAGGAGGATTAGGGGTGTCAGAGGTTCTATTTGCTGGGGGCCCAAAGGAGGTCCAAGCCCTTGATAAAATTAAAAGTAAGCCCTCAGCGAGAGGAAGTGGAATTCCTCATAGACACAGGTGCAGAAAGATCTACAGTCCAGAGTCTACCTTTAGGGTGTAGGGTATCTACGGAGAAGGTACAAGTAATTGGGGCAAAAGGGGAGCCATTTGGAGTCCCCGTGGTTAAGGAAGTGGTGATCGAATCAGACTCTAAAATGGGGATAGGGTCTTTGCTCTTGGTACCTGAGGCAGAATATAACCTATTAGGTAGAGATTGAATCATAGAGTTAGGAATAAGTTTAGAAGTAGTGGATAAAAGGCTACAAATCAGATTATGTCCTCTGAGAGCGGAGGACGAACAAAGTATAAACCCTGAAGTTTGGTACACTCCAGACAGTGTAGGGAAACTGAACATCAAACCCTTTAAGGTAACTATAACTGACCCGAGTGTACCAATGAGGATTAAACAATACCCCCTGCCTGAAGAAGGCAGTCGAGGGTTAAAGCCTGAGATTCAGAGGCTATTGCGGCAAGGGTTGTTAGAACCCTGCACGTCTCCCTTTAATATTCCAATATTACCAGTAAAAAAGAAGGATGGTAAGTATAGGCTTGTACACGACCTGAGAGAAATTAATAAGAGAACCGTAACTCGGTTTCCTGTAGTGGCAAACCCCCATACGCTGTTGAGTCAATTATGCCCAGATGACCAATGGTATAGTGTAATAGATTTGCAAGATGCCTTTTGGGCATGCCCTTTGGAGGAAGGTAGTAGAGATTACTCTGCCTTTGAGTGGGAAGACCCAGATACCCACTGGAAGCAACAATTACGGTGGACTGTACTCCCACAAGGATTCACTGAATCACCAAACTTATTTGGATAGGCCCTGGAACAAATTTTGCAGAATTATGAAAGGACACTGGGAGTAACATTAGTGCAATATGTAAATGACTTACTATTAGCAGGAAGAGATGAAGGTGCTGTCAGGAAGGCCAGCGTACAGTTGTTAAATTTTCTGAGCCTACAGGGACTGAAAGTCTCAAAATCAAAACTGCAGTTTGTAGAACAAGAAGTAAAGTACTTGGGTCACCACCTAAGCAAGGGAACAAAGAGACTAGACCCAGATAGAATTAGTGGGATATTAGCCTTAACGGCCCCACGAACCAAGAGACAGGTGCGACAACTACTGGGGTTAACTGGTTATTGCAGACGATGGATAGAGAATTACAGCAGGAAGGTCAAATTTCTTTATGAGAAACTAACTAGGGATGGGTTATTAAAGTGGACCAGAGAGGATGAGGAACAATTGGACAAATTAAAAGAGGAACTAGTGCACCCCCCGGTACTGAGTTTTCCAGATTTAAAAAGGCCATTCTACCTATTTGTAAACAGCCCATTGGTGAACAGATTTGTGGATGGCTCCTCAAGGGTAATTGAAGGAAAGCGAAAATCAGGAGATGCATTAGTAAATGGAAAGACATTTGAAATAGTGGAATCTGGACCCTTGAGCCCAAGCTGGTCTGCTCAAGCTTGTGAACTATATGCCATCCTGCGGGCCTTAAAACTGCTAAAAAACAAGAGTGGCACAATATATACAGGTTCAAAATATACTTATGGGGTAGTACATACTTTTGGTAAAATATGGGAGGAAAGGGGGCTTGTTAATTTGCAAGGAAAAGGATTGATACATCAGGAGCTGATCACCCAGGTTTTGCAAGCAATCAGAGAACCCAAAGAAATTGCTGTGGTGCACGTGAAGGGGCGTCAATGAGGGTTCACTCCGCAGATCAGAGGTAATAATTTGGCAGATCAAGAGGCTAAACGAGCAGCCTTGATGAGCATGAGAATTATAAAAACAAGGGAGGATTGCCCAGACTGTGGGAAGGATTTGAAGGAATTCCCATGTGATGATTGCTGGAAGGAATTTGGCTTTGGTGGGATACAGTGTTGTTGCCCAACCCACGGAGAAGAAGATGAAAAATACACGCATTGCTACTTGCACGGACCGATTCATACCCTGCTTTGTTTCACATTATCAGAAAAGAATAAAATGATACAAATGGGAACACAAGAGACTGATAAAGGTAAATGGATATTGCCCAATGGGCGAGAAGTGCTTCCGAAGTCCGTAGCTTTGGGAGTGTTACAGAGGTTTCATGGGAACACCCACTGGGGAACCCAAGCATTAGTAGATCAATTTGCTACGAAGTACATGTGTATTGGAATATATAATATAGCAAAAAGAATTGTAAACGATTGCCTCATTTGCAGAAAAGTGAACACTCAACATGTGAGGAGAAGGGTTTTAGGAGGTCGGGATTTGGCCCACCGGCCTTTTGCCAAAGTTCAACTAGAATTTACGGAACTTCCGAAAGTAGGAAGATACAAATATCTGCTAGTAATTGTGGACCATCTTACATATTTTGTTGAAGCTTTCCCGACGGCGAGAGCCACGGCTCAAGTAGTAATAAAAATATTATTAGAAAACATTATCCTGAGGTACGGAATTATAGAAACAATTGACTCTGATCGAGGTCCCCATTTTGTTTCAAAGGTGTCTTGAGAAACTATGAAAGCCTTGGGAACAAAATATCACACCCCGTGGCATCCCCAAAGTTCTGGAAAGGTAGAGAGAATGAATGGTGAAATTAAGAAGCAACTAACAAAGCTTGTGCTGGAAACTAAGGCTTCTTAGGTAAAATGCCTACCTCTTGCGCTGTTAAACATATGAACTCAGCCCCGAACTGATGTGGGAATCTCTCCTTTTGAAATGTTATATGGTATGCCTTATGATTTGGAACTGCCACTCGACCATCCTCAATTACAAGATGACCAGTTAAGACCTTATTTAATACAACTTATGAATCGACAGAGGGAGCTCTGAGCAAAAGGTCTGGTAGCACAACGTCCTCCGCTAGACATAGCAATTCATAAGATACAACCAGGGGACAAGGTGTTAATTAAGCCTTGGAAAGAGACCTCTCTAACACCACAATGGGAAGGTCCCTATGTTGTTTTACTCACCACAGAAACGGCTGTCCGGACTGCGGAGAAGGGATGGACGCATGCCAGCCGCGTAAAGGGACCCATTCATGAGGAGAAGTGGGAGGCAGCCCCAGGCTCCGAGGATCTGAAGCTGACTCTGAGACGGACTCGATAAGTATTGTGTGCTGGACATGTACTGTGGGAGGGGGTAGAAGCCCTATTTGAAATGGGTGTAAGTAACTTCTCGCAAGGTTCCCTGAAGAATACTGCTGCTGCCGAGAAGAATTAACACCTCGTAGTTCGCTGCAACTGGACTGACGAGCGAGGCAGAGGAGTAGAGTGGTGGGGAAGCAATAAGAGGCTGAACAAGGCCTGTTTAAAAGCACCCTGGGAAGATGGGTTTCAATCACCTCCTACAATACATTGGAGTCATTATTATGACCTTGGTGAGCCATGGATCTGTGCACCCCCACCAACCCTACAAGTGGAGTCTAATTAGATGGGAAGATCAGACTCCCCTTAGAACTGTCACTACGGCCAGTGCACCGAGTTTCCTCATTTCCCTATGCGAGATGGTACCAATACAACCTTATCTAAACCAGATAGAATATTATTTCTGCCCAAGTTCCAACCCAGGGAAGGGCTACTGCAACTATCCAAATGCTTATTATTGCATCTACTGGGGATGTGAAACTATTGCTTCAGATTGGACTCCCGGGGCTGGTCGAGTCAAATTTTTACGAGTGGGATATGGACCATAGGGGTGCAAGCCTCCGAGCCGAGACTGGAGCGGAGGAGTTGGGCTAGGGGCCACTTGTGAATGACTATACCTAAATGTGACTAATCCAGACGACCACGCTTGGTTATTAGGGAAAATGTGGGGTATAAGATATTGGGAACCCAGAGTGGATAGAGGAGGCCTGATTCTCATAAAAAGGAAGAAACTAGAACTTCTCAATCGGTGGGACCAAACAAAGTGCTGTCAGAAGATGCTTTGGGGGCTCGGCCTACGAAGGGCCCGATGGCATCTGCTTCTAATAGTTCAGTGACGGTCCCTACGGTGTTAAACACCTAATAGTACAATGGGGCTAGAAGAGACTGGGGTGATGTGTTGTCCGGAAATTATATGTGGAAAGTTATAAATGCTAGCTATCAAGTGTTGAACCAAACAAACCCCGAAGTTACTAAACATTGTTGGCTGTGTGCTAGAACGTGCTAGAATGCGACACGTCAACCTGGAACTACAAGGCTATCAAACTGGGACTCTGACAGGGGGGAGTGCGCGCCGTTGGTGGAGCACAGACTCCCCGGCCACCCAGCGCTGTTTTACTTGTTGTGCTTACTAATAAATTTATAATTGCAAACTTATGCAATTGGCTCCTAATCAATTTATTACACTCTCTAGGAGGGTTAGAGAGAGTCCTGATGCTGTGCCAGCACTGCTCAGCAGCAGACACAACACTGGTGTGATAACACTGCTGTTCTAGCTACAAGTGCAGAGCGTGGCACTGTATGGGCTGCTGCAGGGAAAGTTAACATCCCAGCCAGACCCAGTACACCCAGGGCTGCTTTTCATCCAAAAGCTGCTACAAAACATGCTAACACCATAATGCACACCTGCTGTAACACACACCCAGCCTGGCTCCCTTCAGCTCAGGCTGCAGCATACCCACTTTGAGGCATTTCCCAGCCCGAGCACTTGTCCTGGTTCTGCACGCCCTGGCTGGGAAAGGGGAGGGAGGGGGCGGTGGTTCAGCTGCCTGCTGCTTTGGCTCGGCTGCCGCTCCTTGCTGTAAGAGAGCCACATGCTGGGCATCTGCAGAAGGAAAAGCACCTGGCTGCAGCTTTCAAGGCCAGAGACAGCACAGCCCCACGGCATGTTCTGCTGATATACCAGTGTTTTCTCAACATTTTAGGAATTGGGGGAAGTCCATTTTTAGCAAATTCATTATTGTCTGAGAACAAAAAGGGCAGCTGTAATGCAAAATTCCCCACTTGGAAAGCAACAGAGGGAGAGGGGATTTGTCTATAGCTATTACTATCTGCGCAGCCTGTCACTGCTCACATGGCATGTAAGACATTTTTCCCATCTCTAGGGGATACAGCTTTGCCCTGAAGGTAGAGGCACTGTGCTGTGGCACTTGGCACTGGCTTTCCTGGCTTGAGTAATGCTGCCTTCGTCCCTAGGTGCTGGGATCGCTGTTGGTGATGCTCAGCCCCCAGCAGTGAGGCTGGCGATGTGGCTAACCCCAGGTCTGGCCCCCAAAGGCCTTTAGAATCCTACACCTTTATGGAGAATCTGCAAAGTTGCTGGACCAACTCTGGCTTTTGGGCATTGTTTCTTGCCCATGTCTGTACCTGGCTGGCAGTTCAAGGAGCTCATTTTGCTTTTTGCCCACTCTAATACACAAGGCATCTGCTACCCGCCTCTTCTCTGGGCTGCTTCAGGTGGTCACTGGCTCTGTTTAACCTGCTCCTGGAGAAACCAAAGTCACTGCGTTTCCCTGTCACTCAACAGCCTGCCTATGAGATTTGTCTCCTAGAGAACTCTATAATTTTCCATGCTTTTTGTTTTTCTTTTTTAAGCCTTCCTGGGAAATACAAGGCATTTTCAGAAGAGTCTTTTCTTGTCTGAATAAGCGATCAAATACCTCAAATTCAGAGAGTTAAACAGACTGCGGAATTTCACTTTGAACTAGAAGATGCATGAGACGAAAGAAACATAAAATAAAATAAATAAATAAATAAAATTTAAAAAGCACATCTGCAGTGTGCTGGCAGTGGCTCACTGGTGTTTGGGCTGGTTCCTGCTTCCCTCTTCCCAAAATAAGTTATATTTATTTTTATCTTGATGGGTTAGGGCTGCAGTTCCTAAGCAGAGCTAATGGTCTCAAGGGTATCCTTGAAATTTAAACAGAGATTTGACTCATTCTGTGGGGGCTTTTGGAGAGGACAATCACTCTGTGAAGACTGCTAAGAGACTTCTACGCTCCTTTCAGGCAGAGAAATAAAAATTACCCAAATCACTATTCCATGCTAAGCCAACAAACCTGTTGGGTAGAAAATACTTTTCCCTCCCCTTAGTATCTTCCAAACAGGGAAGAAAAAAAAAATCAAAGGACCAACACATCTTTGAAGAGAGTCACACTTGCATTGCCGTTTCCCATCTTCACCTTGAAGGCTGAATTTCAGGCTGTCTCCAGACTCCGTGTTAACTGCAGCTATTTTTGCCTTTGCTGACTCATTTTATTTGGTTCCAAAGTTACTGCTGCAAGGTCGGTATCCGCAGAAGTGCAATGCAGCAGCAATCCCCAAACCAGCATGGGAAAAGCCTTTTTTGCTGAGACACAGTCCTGGCCTCTATCTCAGAAGGGAACCAGCAGTCGCTCATGTTTAGGCGCTTACATTTCTCACCCAAAATACGTCCACAGGAGAGGGCAGAGCTTAAAACCACAGTTTTTATTCTGCGGGGGCTGGGCAACACGCCTTTCCCTGGCAGCAAGGCTTTGGTGCCGAGGAGGGCGCACCACGGACCCCAGCACTCCTCCATGGCTGGAGCCCCGGTCCCACGCACACCCCGCACCAGGGATGCGCAGAGGCAGGCAGCAAGCCCCATTTCCTGCGCTAGACACCCGCACCTGCCAGGCCCTGCAGGGAGCCTGTAGTTAAGAAGCAGCACAGACGTGACACCATCTCTTGTAACGCTTCCCTGCCGTGTCCAGCTAACAAAAGAAGAGCCAAGGCCCGTGTGCCAGGCCTGCTGTTTCCCTGCAGACGGGCAGTGCATTCATTTCTCAAAGCGCTGCCAAGCACGTTCTCCAGCAGTGCCGCCTGAGGCCCGGGCTTGGTGTCGGTGGGAACAGCATCCCCACACAGCACCACCGAAGCAGGTCAGGCCTTTGCTGCCTCAAGCCCCCAGCAGCTGCGGCTGCCTCAGTCCTACCTCGCATTTCCCAGCAGGGCTGCTGGGTTTCTTCACCTCTGTTCGTTCCTGGTGCTGGCCGTGCTTACGGCTCCTCTGCACTTGGCTGCTCCTGCACCAGGGGCTTCCCAGTACAAAGCCACTCAGGGTGGGAAAAGCCGGTGCTTTGTACAGGGGAGACGGCTCATCAAGGAAAATATATTTATAATATTTGAATTACGCTGTGCAACTCTGCTGTGCTGTCTAGCGGTGCCTGGTCTGCCAGCACATCGTGGCAGCAGCCCCGGGCTCCGTCAGTGAGACATCCCCACCCCTGCAGGGCAGCGTCACTGACTGCAGCTCACCAAGAGAAGTGCAGACACAATTTATATTTATGTTATGTCTCTAATGCAGATAAATGCAGCTAAAACCTTTCCCACCATGTTCTGAGAGCGAGTTCAGGGCAAAGCTTAAAAAGAAAAAAAAAAAGAAAAAGAAAAAAAAAAAAAAAGAGAAAAAGAAAGAAAGCTCTGCTAAGGTTGAATTCTGGCATAAGAAGGAGTGAAGCTTGTGGAGTACTTCAGAGGACTTGCACTGAGCAGAAAACATTCGCTGGCTGACCTCGCAGCCCAGCTGCCAGCACACGCCTGTCCCAGGCACTGGGCAGGGCAGAAGCTTGCAGCCCCAAGCACTGGTGGGACAGGACGGCCCCAGGGCACCGCTGCCCTCCTGGCACCACTCCCCGGGCACCCCACAATGGCCCAACACCCATTTCAGGCACCACTTCCAGCATTACTGCTTTATCTTCTACAACTGGTAGGGCTTCGCAATTACTCTGCAAGCTTAAAACAAAGCCCTCACCCTTTCCAAGGCAGGAACAATCCTGCCCTAACTTCTTGACGTCGAGGTCTCCACGTCTTGTCTCCAACACCCACCTGGGGCATTTGTGAAGCATCTGCTGTCTCCTCTCAAAACTCACATTTACAAAGCTGCTGCTTCACAGTGATGTCTTTTACCTCAAGCCTGGAATGATCTGCCCTTACTGATTTGTCTAAATTACTTTTGCCGCAAGTGAACTTCCACCCTCAGAATAAGATCTGCTTCCCTTGCTAGTGCTCTAGGACGAAGCTTCTATGTTAGTCCCTGGTCCAGTCCCTGTACCCTTACAAATGCTGCCTGTATGGGCAGTGGTTATGGCAGAGACACAGAACCTGCCAGAAACGGCCCAGGCAAACTCCTGAGCCTTCCTCACAAACTGCACTGGGAGAGGAGAGAGGCTCCCCAGGCTCTGAGAGCTTTCCAGCCGTGTGTGTACAGCCTTCTGCCCACACCACGTGACAGAGGAAGAGACTCGGACCCATTACACAATAATAAAACTATGCCTTTGGCAAAGTGGAGCCAAAACCTAGAGCTGCTGCAGGAAGTTAGCGATACATGCAAAACGGGGTAAAACATCAATAAAGACAAAAGGCCCAGGAAGTGAGGGCTGCAGAGCACCCTCAGAAGGACGCTGTTGTGGCAGGGCGGGCTCTGTGCTCTGCTGCTCGGCAGCGATCTGCAGCAAAACATCTGCAAAACCGTGTGGGATTCCAGTGCCTGTCGAGATCTCGCTGAAGAGATCAGCCTGGGTGAGTAAAATCACTTTTCCTTTTTTTTTTTTTTTTTTTTTTTTTTTTTCTTTTCCCTCCTCCTCTTAACCTTAACTTGGGAAACTTACCAAATAAGGTCTAACTGATGAAGCACTCAGGTTTCCAGTGCCTGCACAGGAATCCATAAAGACAGCGGCGGCAAGTTAAAAGAAACCATCTGGGAAGGAAACAATCCACGGGTTTCCAGCAGGAGCACCCACCTCACCCAGCTGCAACCACAGCCTCCCCCTTTCCTCCGTTACCAGGCAGCATCTGCTGTGCCACGGGTCTGTCCTGGGGCTGGGGAAGGCTTGGCACAGGCACTGCAGCTGCTTACAGCAGAGGAGGTGATGCCATTTTGGGTGCAGGAGATGCATCACTTCCCTTTATCTCCTTTGACATTACTTTGTGCAAAAAAAAATCAAATTCATATCTGCTATAGCTACTTCATCAGCTTGTATCAGAAATTAAATGCATGCATTTCAGCTTTACTCCCCATGCAGAGGTGCATGGAAGTGCACAAGGTGGCTTCCCTGGCCAAAATCCACCGTCTGGCCACCACGCCTGGCAAACCCTTGTGGCTTTTCCTCCAGTGTGCTTTCGGCTCAGCTGCCCCACAAGCACCAGGAGATACAGCTGCTCCTTTGCACCTGGGGGTCACTCCTATGGGCAAAATTGTTTCTTGCAGATGCCCTTTTTCAATGTACGTACATCTCCAGAAATAGCTCAGGCAATAGAAGTGGTCGCACTGTGGCTTCCAGCAAGCACTCTTGCAGGAATGCTACAGCAGCCAAAGAGACACATGGCAAGAGACGTGTCCCCCTGTGCTCCTTTCTGTGAGCCACCTCCAGCTGCTGCAAGGAACAGGGGCTGCAAAGGAGCCCTGTGGGGACAGAGCTCCTGGAGAGGGGGCTCCCGAGTGACAGAGATGCTCTGGGGACAAGTAGCATGCACAGAAAAGCCATTAGAGAGCAGTCCCCCTGCAGAAATGCTCCACAGGCGACAGAAGCCTGACAGATTTTCTGTAGAGCTGTGCTCCAGCTTTAAGGGTCACGAATGAACACTTTCTAAAGCCATCTCCTTCTCAGTTTACTTCTTCACAAACATTCGCCAAAATTATCCTGTGGGGTTCCACAACACTATTTTAGGGACTAGACTGGCCCCAGGGGATGCCCTGGATGCCACAGCAGCAATTTTTGTGGATTCAGCTGAAAGACACAGGGAATCCTCTATCTAAATCCCAGTTGATGGACACCTGTCACTCCACCTGCCTGTGCTGCATCCTTCCAGCTCAGGCTTCCCACATTCACAGTACATGTTGGAGCCTCTCTCAGAGCCCAGAGGCTGGCAGAAAAATGACCCAGCTGGGATGAGGACCTGAGGCCTCAGCCTGGAGCCTGCCCAGCATCTGGGAGCCCAGAGGGTCTTTCCTCCGAGAGCCCTACCTCAGAAGAACTGAGCTTCACCATCTTCACCACATCCACCCCTGACTTGTCTCCAACCCAAGCAGCGCTCTGCCACCAGCTCTCATAGCCCCCGGGATGTGGTGGGGCGTTGTGACCCACACACCGTGTACTTGTCATGGCCATTAAGTCTCCAAGACCCTACTACAAAAGGCATTAATTAAAATGTTACTATAACAGTAAGATCTCAGCTGAAACTGTGTTTCGTGGTCTTCAGTGCCAGGTCTACTGCTTGTGCTGCGGAGAGGAAAGATGCTGATCTGTTTCCAATTTGCTTCTTGGAGCTCATCATATGTTCTACATTGAAGAGCAATTTTCCTTTTAAGGTGGAACAGCACGGGATTTGCTTTCTTTCAAAGAGGTTTCTTTAAAAGATTATTTATAGATTCTCTTGTGAATGTGACCATGCTCCCACCCCACACACGCTGCTGTGGTTCGGGATGAAGAGGTCTTGCAGAGCTGAAAATTACCATTGACTCGGGAGCTGCACCAGAGCACTGCTCCAGGTAGCCAAATATTCCTCGTCTGTTCGAGTATTGGTGCTACAAACCTCTCAGCCTCCGGGTATTTTGTGTTTTATCCCATTGGGTTAACTACTGGGGTTGTTTGAGGGTAAACAGAAGTATTTGTGCTAAGAAAGGTTAAGAGAAGGTGCCCTGCCCTCTGCCTTGTGCTCACTCATACTCATTTCTCCTCTACATGAAGCAGTCCCACTTTTTGTTGTTTTTTTTTCCCACCCCCTCAGTTACGCCCCACAACAAAATATCTCCTTGCCACAACTGATTAGTGTCATCCATCTCCAAACGCCTCTCCCTTCTCTTCTGCCCCACTTGAGGTGGTTACTGGGAAGTGGGGAGGGAGCTTCCCTTAGGATCTCCCCGCTCCGCAGGCATTTTAGCACTTTGTTCCCCTTTCTGCGAGCAAGAAGTCTTTATTCAGCTGTCCGCATCAATACCAGTTTGTGGTTTGGGTCTCATAAGGCCATTAAACCAACACTTTTCACCAGCAAATAAACTTGGGTATAAGAAAAACAGAAGAGACCAGAAGAACAGACCAGCTGAGCAGGCAGCCCCAGCCCGGAGGTCTGTTCTGCATTCCCTGCTGCTCTGCATGTTCCTAATTCCACGTATCGCAGGACGGGGAGCTCCCGCTCAGCACTGACGTGTGGCATATGCCGGCAGAAAATGCTGGAGAGAAGCCAAAGCCTCCCGCTGTTTGCCTTGACACCAAGCAGGACCCTGCCCGACCAAAGGGCCCATGAGAGGTGTGGGATGTCACAACTCATCTGTCTGTCACTTTTATGTTTAGCTGTAAATTTACTCCAGCACCAGAGTACGAAGAAATATTTGAAAGGCAGTTTTCTTGTTTTATAAGCCTTGCTTCTGTGTTTAGCTCACAGGACTTGAGGATGTGATAAGAAAGCCCACACAAGCGGATAGCTTTCAGAGCCTCCTACGGTACAGGGTGGCTGCAGTAAGCATTTCTCTGGAGTCTTTGCCATCATATAAGCATCTGTACCTCTTAGCCTGGGGGACAGGAGTTGTACCAAAGTGACAGGTGGCTAACACCTTTAAAACATTCCTCTGGCTTCGCCTTGACTGATCACAGAGCTACGGAGCAAACAATGAACCAGCCAGAGCTGTAACAGGCAGCTTTAGGCTTTGTGCTTCATTTCAAGGGCTACTCCAACTACGTAAGCACAAAGAAAGAGATTGGGTCGGGGGAAGCCTTTCACCCACCCCCAGCTTGCTTCTACACCCCGGCCGCTGGAAAACAGCCCAACACCATCAGCCTCTGCCGCAGCCCGTGGTCGGTGCCCACAGCTCATGGCTGTCACTTCCCTCGCTGGCAAAGGGAGGGGGGAAATCCTCAGCTGGGGCACCCCCAGGTGCACGGCACCCTTCAGAGCTGGGAAGGGAATGGCATGAGCACTGCACACACGGGTAGACAGAAACTGATGACGCTGGGGAAATCCTCTTAACTACAGCTGTAACCATGTGCAGAACCAACACAAATTCTAGTTTAAACTCTTCTAGCGTTCGGTCTCCGGTAGGCTGTGCATGAAGATGAGCTCGTGTCAATCAGCCTGATTTTGAGCATCTTCTCTCAGCTGGCAGTGCAGCTGAGTGCTGTTTCAAGATGCAGAGGGCTTACTCTGTGCACAGCTCCTTGCAAACAGCTCCACACGCAGATGTCCAGAGGGAGATTTTACTGCGGGATAACTGCTCTGCATCACCAAGAGTTCCATGGAACAGCTGTGTTCAGAAATCATTTCCTATCAGAACGCCCTCCTCCCGCCTATGAGTGGAGTCCGACAAGCCCAGGAGGCTCAGCACCCTCCTGCGAATGAAGGCAGAGCCCAGGATGCTCCAAAAATTTCCCCCTTGCTGTATTCTATGCTTAAAACAATGGCTTATTTTTCAGCGAAGGGAAGGGCAAAGAGGAGGGGAGTGGTAAAGGAGGAGAGTAGTGAAGGGGTTTGAGGAGGCTGTGGGAGAGACATCATTTCTGACTCCGACCTTGTTCCAGTCCTTCCTTGCACATAGATAAACAGTCACAGACAGACTTCAGAGAGGAGCTGGAGCTGCCGGGTACATTGGCATGAGAAAGGTGGGAGAGCAGGAAAAAAGATGGGTGGTCATGGATAGGAATTTAGAGAAGAGCAAGTTTGAAAAGAAAATATTGCTCAGGAAAATTCCCCGAGCAAAAGCCTTGAATTCGCATCCTTCCAAAACAAAGAGCTTCCTCACCCTGCCAAAAAACGTTCCATTTATGAGACTCCGCAACATGCAGTCCTGGCAGAGGGAACCCAGCCGTGCCCTCACCCACTGCTCCCCGCACACCTCCGACCCCATCTCATTTCTACAGGCTGCGCCATGATCTCTGCTGTCCTCCTCCTCTGGACCGTGCCCTGCGTGGCAAACCACATCCTTGGGGGCTTTGCCAAGGCAGCGCTGCAGGAGGGTCCCCAGCTGGCGTGCAGCCTGCCAGGCCCCCCTGGGCCCCCCGGTCCTCCGGGTGCTCCCGGTGCTCCAGGGACGGTCGGCAGGATGGGCTTCCCGGGGAAAGATGGCAAGGATGGCAAGGACGGGGACAAGGGCGAGCACGGTGATGAAGGTAAGAGGGAAGAAATTCTTTGGGAAATAAGAATAAAATATTAAAGCATCATCCCAAACACTGTGCCAAAACCTTCCAAAATACATATTTTTGCTGATAGAGTCTTAATGCTGCATGTCATTTTTATCATCTTCATTTTAATATTGCACATTTTCCCCCGGAGGGAGATTTTCCCTGTTTTGAAACATGCGCCCTAGCCAAGAGACACAGGGCTGGTCTTGGATTGCTGCTTTCAAGGGAAATAAATTCAGAAGCAAAAATTTAGTACTGGCTCCCTAGAGCACTCTAACTGGGTAGCAGACGCTTCTCTGGCCATGCTCCACCTAAATCAAAGCAAATGTCAACCCTAGTTTAATCCCGAGGAGGGATTCCTGCTTAACTCAGACCTTACTGTGAGCACTGGGACCAGCAGGAGTCAGAAGCCGCTGATCTCCCACGGGCACCCAGCAGGCTCGGCAGAACACCACCATACCGGTGCTGCTCCGTCTCTTCTCTCACCCCCAAAACAGACTCTGGAGAACAAGTTTCCAGCCACAGCTGCATTTAAATCTAGTTGCTACAGCAGATCAAGAGACACAAAATAAATGCCCCTGAAATTTTCTTGTATCAGATACTGCCACACTCAGGGCTCACCAGCAGTTTCAGCACCACTGTGACAGGGCCCAATTTGCTCCCCACCTCAAGGCAGTCCCTGCACCAGGTGTCTTCCGGTTCATGTCTGGTCCAGATCCCAGCTAAACTGGGCATTTTTATACACCTAGAATCCATTTTTTACAACACAATTTCATGTTAAATGTAAAAAAAATAAAAATTAAAAAATTAAAAACAGAAGATTAAACGTACCCATCTGCTCAAAGCTAGTTTCCAAAAGCTTCACAAGCCCATGCAGCTCCTTCAAAACCCACAGATTTAAAGATTTCTCCCAGCTAGCTTTATAATTTATTATACATTTATTCCTTTTTCTCAAGTGAGTCAGATAACTGAACCAGCCTTTCGGCCCTTAAAGAGGACAGGCTTTCCTTCTCCCAAGTCCTGTTATCGTGCCAGCTACTTAATGTGGTTAATCAGTCCTGACAGGTCCCACCCCAGGTGGTATTTCATTGGGATTCTCCCTAGCAAGGTTTTCCTCCCATACTGCTGCATTGATGTAATCCCTTTCCACTCACCATATTTTAACTAAAAAGTTTACAAGGTTATTTGTCTTCCAGGTCCACAGGGCAGAACAGGAAACCCAGGCAAGCCAGGACCAAAGGGGAAAGCGGGAGCTATCGGCAAGGCAGGCCCAAGAGGACCAAAGGGTTTAAAGGGCAATCCTGGAAAAAATGGAGCACCGGGAAAGAAAGGACCCAAAGGGAACAAGGGTGAGACTGGCATGCCAGGACCCTGCACCTGTAATGCCAACAAAGCCAAATCTGCCTTTTCTGTGGCTGTCTCCAAAAGCTACCCAAGGGAAAGGCTGCCCATCAAATTTGACAGGATTCTCATGAACGAAGGAGGACATTACAACCCTACCAGCGGGAAATTTATATGCAGCATCCCAGGTATTTACTACTTCACTTATGATATCACCTTGGCCAACAAACATTTGGCCATTGGCCTGGTCCACAACGGGCAGTATCGGATCAAGACCTTTGACGCCAACACTGGGAACCACGACGTTGCCTCTGGATCAACCATCCTTTCTCTGAAGCGGGAGGATGAAGTATGGCTGCAGATCTTTTACTCTGAACAAAATGGGCTCTTTTATGACCCCTACTGGACAGACAGCTTATTCACTGGCTTCCTGATCTACCCTGATCAAGATTATCTCAATGAAATATAGAGCGAGAAACAAACCCATCGGGAAAAAAATAGGAAATGGATGCAACCTCAGTCCAGCAAAGTGTAGCCTGTACACAGACATGTGTGGTGTTAAATCATTCCACATTTTTCGCACTAACAGCCTGTATTGGCTCCTTAGATATTTACTTGATGTCACCAACTAGTCCACAGGGCGTGCCAGGATTAGTAGGAACAACCTTTAAGTAACCTCATGAGTCTCTAAACCTTGAAGCTACCCATTATGTTTTCCCACCACCATCCAAACGTGCCATGGACATGTAACTCAAGTACTGGTGCAGAACATTTTCATTATTGTATTATTATAAAGCATGAAGATCAAAACTCTTTTCCTGAAAGCTGAGCTCCTAAGTGCCATTGATGTTGTAGATTGTATCAGTGCCTCTCTGCCCCCTCCCCCCCATAATAATAATGATAACAACAACCACCACCACCACCACCCTTGTTACACTTTACTAGCTTCCTGAAAGTCAGGAAGTTATCAGCTACTGTTACAAAAGTGCCAGTAACTCTCAGCCTCATCAAAGCAGAATCAATAAGCAAAGGCATCTGGTCTAAACAGGACATGCCACAAAGGAAAGAGCTCATTTAAGGCTGAAGGTAAAACTGGTAAGATACATCTTGTTGCATCAAGCACTGCTGGCATTGCTCAGATTTCAGCTGTCCATAGTGGTGCTGGGGTCCTGAGCTGGCCTTCAGGTGAGCACTGATAAGATATGACCAGAGACAGACTTTGGGTGTGCAAGACAAATACTTGCCAGCCTCCTATCCTTGGCAGTGAGGGAACTTTGCAGATAGGACTGAATTTTCTGAGACCGCATGAACCTTCACTACAGAAACAGCTTCATTAACACACTGATATCTTGATTCCGGCCAGTTTTTCCTTCATCCCTGCCAGCTTCTGCTGGAAGGAGATACTTGTGGTGCTGCTGAGGTCCTCCTCAAGGGCTTAAGGCTACACACAGACTCTGGTCTTACCAGTGCTAGAAGACTCACCAAATAAGACTCTGGTCTTACTTGGTGTTAAATGGTATTTAAAAAATAAGAGGCAGAAAATTCAAACGCTGAGCTTTTTGCTTTTGCTGTGTTGAGCTTTGCCTTTCTTTCCAACCCCAACATCAGCTAATACAGGGATGTGCTCCAAAAGGATTTGCTATTACCATAGCAAGAAGAGCTCTCTTGCTATCAAGATGCCTCGCCCCAGGATGTGAAACCCACCCTGTAGCAGAGGGCTGTCTCAGCAGCCAGGTGGAAGGAGTCTCTTCCTCACTGTCAGATGCATCTTCTTGGTTTCCACATTCATATTTCTTGTCTCCTTTATCACTTTGCTAAACTTTGTATGAATTTCCAGCTCCTCTAATCTTCATAGTCAGGCTCTGAAGGGGTAGTCTATAAAAACAAATTATTTTCTTTAATCTAGCTTTTACAAATTAAAATAATTGCATGATTTTCGTGAACTACAGTAATTGTGTTACATCTTATGAAAACAATTTCAAATACATTTTATAAAAATAAAGCTGAACAAAAATACTGGAATACCCTGGATACTAATAAAGCAGCGTTCCAGAAGTTATTTCAGAACTGCTACAGATTCCATAGACACTTTTAGTTTTAGTGATGGATTTCATAGGGCCAGGAGCCAACAGAGTATCTCCTCCCTCCAAAGCCAATAAGCTAAGGACCAGACTTTTCTGCTCTCTATCCAAGACTATCTGCAAGGTAGAAGAATAGGATCTGTCCATTCCCCTGAAGCTGCTCACCTCTCTGGCAGGTGTCCCTTCCCTGGCAGTGGCTGCTCTGATAACATTTCACTTTTCAGGACTCTCATTTAGGATGTCCTGTGGTGCATTTTGCAGGCAGCCTCCTAAAGTTTAAGCACTGCCTTTCTCTCCCAGTGCACAGCCCTGCACTCCCACCCTCACAGCCAGGAGCCCAGCTGGGGCCAGGACAGCTTTTGGGCAGAGCCATTGTGTCCACAGCTCTCTGTCCTGACAGAGCTCCCCAGCACCATGTTAGAGGCAGCCCGAGGGAGGTGGCGGGAGTGCTGCCAAGAGAGTGCTCCCCTCCACAGTCCTTCCCCCCCTCCATTCAATGTGTCACCCATTCCCAAAAGGATTTTGTTTTTCTGATGTATAGGCAGGATAGTTTTTCACCGGGTTTGAGGTGACTGCACTTGGTGCAGTGCAGGTGCCGGAGCTGGGAGGCGATGGGAGAGCACCGTGGGGAACTAGACTGAGAAGAACATGGAAGGAAAGCAGCAGCCAGGAGTTAGCTTAGCTGAACCATCGACCATCCTATACGGCCAAACCCCCAGTTGTCCCATTATCTCAGAAGGCCCCAGCAGGGAGCATTTCCCCTTGTCAGTCCTCTGAGGGCTTCCTCTACCTGCCTTCCCCTGATGCGAAGCAATGGGAGTTATTAACTCCGGCAAAGCATCTTTTTTGTCTAGTGAAAAAGAAAATTTGCAAATGAGTCTCTATGTCTGGAAGATTAAAATGCAAATGACAGAGAAACCCCCTGACCCCTGCTAAGTCCTCAGTAAAATACAGCTTGCTTTCAGTCTGGGGCTGAGGTCCTCCATGCTGACCAGGAACACTGGCTCCACCATGCTCACATTCACACTTGGGAACTGCCCCTGCCGCCACGCCAGGTCACAGTGGGGCTTCTGTGCTGCAGGGCTTAGCCCCAGCCCTTGCAGATCTGCTGCCATCAAGGACTCACAAGGGAAAACTCAGATTTTTCAGATACTGCAGGCAAAAGGGAGAGGAACAGCTTCCTCTGTATTAATATTTCTCTGATTATTTAACCTCCCGTTGGGCTGCAGTCAGTTAAAGATACCATGCATCAATTATTTCTGTGAAAGAAGCATGAGTGTTTGAAGTGACACACTCTTGCACAGGTTCCTGTGAAAGAGATTATTTTCCTCTTAACATGCCTTAAAAGCAAACAAAGCAACTTGCATGCTGAACAAAATGTCTCCACTCAGCCCAATCCTGCACAAGAATCATTCCAAGCAGCTGCAGGCTTCCCTCCTCCTGGTCCCCCAGAAGAAGAGGGAGGAAAGAGTAGCTGGCAAGGCAGCAAGTGACTGGGTCATCACAAGGCTGACCACTGGATCACTGAATATGGGGTGTTTTTCCCCCCCCCTCCTAAAGTGACTGGCTCAGGCTTCAGAGATTTTCAAAAATAACACATTCTGGCTTGCTGCTGCACCTTCAGGCTGCATTTTGGTTTGTGCTTCCATTTTCCTCCAGCCAAGCAGCTTTATTTATTTATTTTTAAGACCAGGATTAACAAAATTTTATTCCAGGAATAAAATATTCCAAGAGTTTCTGGAAAAAACACCACATAAAGAGCTCTGGCTTTCACAGCCAATCTCTCGCAAGAGAGAACCACTCCCACACAGGCTGCTTGCTCCAGCCCAGGCACTTCCCAGCACCTCCATCCCAGGGGGAGCAGAGCTGGGAATATCCTGGCCAAGCAAACACATGGGCAGATACTGTCAGGAAGGAGGAAGGGACACGCTGACCAAGGCAGGATGGCATCTGCCTCTACCACCCTTATGCAAGGCCTCTGCAATAGCCCCCTGCACTGTGAGCACCAGCACTGTCATTTGCTGCCTTGTACTCCAAGTTTTGTTACAGGTGAGTCCCTCTGGGCATTCAGCATGCCAGGAAGAGGTGAGGAAAGGTAGCAGCAGCATCTACCTTTTGTGTTCATAAAGGCTCAGCAGGTTCATCTTGTGGCTCATTAGAGACAAACACAGACATGGCTGTGTCACACCTGCCCAGGTCCCCTCCATCGTGGCAAATGGTTTCCTGCCAGAGGATCTCATATCTGCTATCACAGGGCTTTCCCCTTCCCATGTCCATCCCAACAGCATGCAGTGATGTAACATGCAGGGTCAGGTTTGCTTTTAGCTCAGACAAAGCTGTATTTTCACAGCTCTCTGCACAAATTTTGGCAAATTGGGAAGCACTCAGCACTTGGTGAGCCCAAATCCCAGGATAAACCCCACTGTCTGATGCTGTTTCTGATCCCTTAACTCAGTCCCCCAGAGCCTGTTTTCCTCTTGTGAGGTTGTCTGCACAACAGGATCATGAGGTTTATTAGCACATGAGTTTGCTGTGTCCATTTAGACCAGTTAACCCAACAGTCAGCACCCCCAGTGCTAAAGATGGAAAAGCCATTGTTCTTCCAGATTGTGTCAATGCTGCCTTGCTAAGTAATACCAGCCCCTGCCAAAGGAACATTTCTGCACTTGAAGTGACCCAAGTCCCACAGCAGATGCTACCAAATTATATCTTGTGGGAATAAAAATGTTTTTGCAGTTACATTGTCTAAAGGTAAGGAATGTGGTGTTGAGATATGCTTGCAGGGATAAGAAAACTTAGCAGGAGACCTTGTAAAATGCAGACAACTGGACTCCTTAGAACAATTAGGTGAAGATCATGGTGTCAAGTCAGATAAGTGAAGAAACATTACCACTTCAAACAGTAAAAAAGTCAAAAGAAATTTGAAATTCAACAGGCCGGCAACTGAAGGCCATGTATTGTCTGTGAAGCATCGGATAGGTTGCGAACCTGGATTACCCAGTCAATGGGGGAACAGGGGAGGGACCCGGTCATGAGAAATAAAGTATATAAACCGTACTGTGTGACTAGTAGGTGCGCTCCTGCTCGTGGGACACCCGCCATTGCAATTGCGAATAAATTACTACTTCACTGAGATCCTCACCTGAGCCTAAGTTACTGGCTACAGAGTGTTTCTCACAACTGGGACATCACAGGCTTGTGACTGCAGGGCCCTGAGCCCCCAGCACTCCTGCTGCAGCTGCCCCCAGGCCCTGGTCTGGCCCCCAAATATGGCACCAGGGATTTTACTGTGGGGAAATTATAATGGTTCTCTTGCACGATCCTATTATAACCCTGTAGTTACCTTGAGATTCCTCATGGCATTTTTCAGCGAACCTGTGCTGCAGAGGCAGTGTCCTCAGGCGCCTGACAGGCAGGTCAGGAAGTGGAAGACTTCCACAACAGAGGGTAAATTTTGAGTTTCCTGTCTCCACATAAGCCAGTGCCTGGGAAGAGGAATGAGAAAATCCCAGCGCTCCAGCTAAGATGTCCCAGGGGAAATCCAGGGGGCCGGTTCTGCCTCAGTTCTTGGGCACAGCACTGAGGTACAGCAGGCTGCTGGGAAGCAGAGGGCCCACAAGCCTCTAGCCACGGCCGGCATCATGCCCATGAAGTCATGGATCTCAGCACCCTCAGGAGATCTGCAAGCAAGCCACTGTCCCGCTCTGTGCCAGCAGGAAAGAAAACTCAGCAGCCATTTAAGATTGTCAATAAAACTGCCTGAAAGAGCAGCAGTATTTTCCTCAAGTATCAGAATAGAACCCAAAGGGCTGTTCTTTCCTTGTCTTGTCACAGGCTCAATAACCTGGCATGTACACTTGTGATATAATGACTACACGGACACCAGGGTTCTTCTGTAGTAACTGCTTCAGTAACTGCTACTTCTTTATTGATAACATAACTTCCTATATTGAGGACAGGCTTTCTTCTTATACTATTCGTCCCACAGCAATCCTTTTCCACTAACTCTTCATTGGTCAAACAACTTAGTCCGGTATCAAGCAAACCCCCAGCAACTTCCATGCCTTAACGGCGGCAGAACAAGCAACCCGAGACGGCAAGGCGTCCTGAATGACCCTTCTTTGTTCCCTCTAAACTCTTTACATTCCTGATGGCCTCATCCTTAAGAGTCTGATGTTATCACCAACCATGGGTCTTGTCGACCCCCATGGCCACATTCCCACAGACACGCACCCGGCAGCAGCTCACGTTTTTTTTCTTTGTTTGTTTGTTTGTGTGTCTTTTGCTAGATGAGCCCCTCTCTGCCGAGCCAGGTGAGTGCTCATACTGGAAAGGGACAGGACAGAGTGGATTTGGCCCCCTCTCTGTAAGTGCCACCACAACAGTTTAATGCTGCTGAAGGAAGAAGCCCTGCTTATCTCACTGCTCCTGGCTGTGCCTTCTTGCTGCTTATTTAGTACTAGCTTCAGATCCTTCTATAAGCCCATATAACACTAAAATTAGAGAATGTGAGAAACACTCTGTAGCCAATAACTTAGGCCTGATAAGTTCTCTTATCCCTGCAAGCGTATCTCAATACCACATTCCTTACCTTTAAACAATGTAACTGCAAAAACAACATTTTTATTCCCACAAGAAGATTAGCATAACAGAAAAAAATAGACTTAATAAAGTACATTACGGAGTGAAAACATGTGATGAGTGACAGGACTAGTACAAAGGAACAAGGGAACCAGGACAGGAAAATATAGAGAGACACGGAGAATCAGAGAGAAGGAAGATTGCTTTTTTTTTTTTTTTCAATATCAGAAATTTATCACACTATACTTTCACTGAGAGCACTCAAATTGATTTAAATTAGTGCTCAAGCTGTTGATGAGCCAACCTGGCTTTGGGATCCTGTTGAAATGGAAGGCACCTGGGTGGTAACCACCTGGGCTGCTCATTTGAGGAAAGGAATACGTAGTGGGGGTGTTGGGCCCTAGACAGGTACAATGTCATCCCTGTGGGCATTGGTGTTCTCAATAGGCACTAGAGGAGCTTGTCTTTGCTTCTGGTAACAGGTGGGGGGGGAGCTAACTGGCCTGAGTTGCTTCTAGATGTCCTTTGGGCACATGCAGCCTCCCTGATAGGGGTATGGTTGTGAGCTGGTTCTGTTTGTGTTGCACATAAGACTTGACTGAGAAGCAGCTTTTTTTCTACATAGGCTCAACTAAGAGCATCCCAGCTCCTTACTGATGCAGGCTTAGCATCTCTCAGCACTTTCTCTGCAATGCGGCAGCATTTCCATGGTGTTGCTTCCCTAACTGAGCCTCTGGCTCTTCTGAGCTTATTGTGCTGGCAGGTGAAATGCAGGTGGCCTGAGACACTCTCTGGCAAACTCAAGGTTGTGTCCTTAACTATTTTCAGATAGCTTTGTTCAGCTTTATACAAATTTCATTGTCTTAGTGTTCAGAACAATGGAAGAGTGGTGAAGATACTGACCTGCTTGAGTTAAAATGTTTATTTTTTTTAGAGAAAAAGTTTTCAATATTCAATGTTATTGATTTGAAATCAGTGAAGCCTTACTGTCTTTGTACCTGTGCTTTACTTAGCCATGACTTATTAATAATGATGAATTAATATAAACTTTCTCTAAATTAATATAAATTCTATGTAAGCCTATTTACTTTAGGAGCCCTTGTGGGATTTTGCTTTGATCTTTCTCAGTCTGTCTTTTAAAACACTTGAAAGTTTAATAAGCACAGTTCTGAAGTGGCTATAGCCTGTATTTTAACCCAAACTGTGCTGTTATATTAGAACTTTTTGATGACTTGAATGATCCTGCTTGGATTGAAAAGTATACTGTAACTGCAGCCAATTTTTAGAATATCAACAAGTCAAGTTATGGTATAATGTCTGCAGATTGTTTGCCTACCAAATCGAATAGTACTGGATTCCTGAATTCCCTGTTTTATGTACACGGCCTTGCTGTCACTCCCTCCTTCAAAATACAGCAATTCCAAGGTTCAAGGCTATGCCTAAGCTCTTATCAATCTAGAACTACTCTTCTGTTGAGTTTGTTACTGTGCATAGTTTATGATATCAAATAAACTTTTTTTTTTTTTTTTTAAATCAGCAAGGCCTGAGCAAGGTCTATTTGAGCGCTACTAACATGGCTATGCTAC
This sequence comes from Nettapus auritus, assembly GCA_011076525.1. Lineage (NCBI taxonomy): Eukaryota > Metazoa > Chordata > Aves > Anseriformes > Anatidae > Nettapus > Nettapus auritus. The sequence goes on along the minus strand of CM021777.1, from coordinate 854,523 downwards.
AGAAACGAGAACCAACTCAATTCGTTATTTGTTTCAATTTTTATTACCAATGCAGTTACTGAAGGACACTTTTGATGCATGATAATTATTTTTCAAATGGAACAGGTGAAGTACGTGGGGCATAATCTTGAAAAATAAAATCTTTTTTGGCTGGCAAATTTAAAACCAGCATTATAGGGATCAATTTTCTTTTTTAAATGGAATCTCTCAGGTTTTTCTTAAATAATTTAGATTTAAAATCTTTTAAAGCAATAGATGATAGGGATGTAAAGAATATTTGAAAATCTACACTATGTTCATATTATTGAAACTTTGTTTTGAAGAATTTATATCACTTAATAATTATATAACATGAATAAACTCAATAATTACATTGAGATAATACAGATGTGAAAAAGTTATAGAAAATTAATACATCATTGTATGAATTATGAATGGATTACTTGTGAGGAAATGCTCAGTGTAATGCAACGCATTTCTTAACCGTGTGTTCATTTTAAAGTAAAAAGAGAAAAAAATAGTGCCCTTGCTTAAATTAAGGAACTCAAGTATTTTGTTTAAGGGATACCACAATAATTAGATGTACTAGAAAGAAAATAGGGGAAAACTATTTCTGATGAACACTTGGTGGCAGCTTTTATCTGTAGGTTTAATAGCTGTTGCCACTTAACTTCATTGCTTCTCTTTTACAGCAGGGGACAAGCCAGAAAATAGACCATAAACAACCACAGTATGTTTTCACCAGAAGAATTGGTCAACAAATTTGTTGATCACAAAAATACTTTTGCCAAAACGTTAAAATCAACACAAATATTTACGTTTAATGAAGCATGCAGGCTTTTTCTGTTTCTTCCCTTTTGGAAAGCAATGAATAAAATATTTTGAGAGGTTCTTTTTACAAAATCCTGTGTAGAATGACAGGCAATTTGCGTATTTTATTTTAAATAATAATAATTCTGAAACTGGAGTTCATTTCTTTAAATGGGAAAGCTGCTACTAGGCCTGGTGAAATTTCTCAGGAAATTCTTTATCCTGAACAGATCAACGGTGAGACTTTGGTATAGAATAGGTTGGGAGGGATGGTGGGCCATGAACCTCCAGAGCAAAGCAGTGGTTATCAGTCTGAAATTTTAGCCAGGCTGAGCTGAAGGCAAACGACAAATCTGCAACTACTGTCAGGGTCCTTCTGTCTGTGTGACAAGGATGGGAGCTGTCACAAAGAAGAGATGCAAGATATGGCTTAAGTATGGGGACAGGAGGGAAACGCATCCCTTGGCAGCTCCCAGCTCGGCATCAGTATAGGTCGGAGTTGCTTGCTGGTCACCGGGAGAGGCAAACCTTGCTGCGTGGCCTGACAGGGAGCTGTGCTCCTGTCAGAGCTGGTCTGAAGAGCTCAATTACAGCCCCAAGCAAACGTGTGGTCCGGTCTACATCTTTCTGGCAGCTGAAGACAGAATCATAAAACGAGAACAAAACCCATTTCTTACGTCAACACTGAAGGCATTTATTGTTCTTACACTAACACCGAGGGCATTATTAAACTTTCACAGGCTTGAAGCCGGGAGAAGCTTCGTGTCCCGCTTCCCAGGCAACCCTCGTCCCCCAGCCCCAAGGCTCCCAGGGGCTTGGCTCCCCCCTCGGCGGCCGCCTCTTAATTACAGCCAATTAACCCCAAAGCCGCACCGTCGGGATGGGGGGGAGGGCAGCGGCATCCCCACCGCCTTTCCTTCCTCCTCCTCGGCCGCAGGGCTTCCGCCCCCCCGGCTGCGGCTGGCAGTAGCTGCTCGCAGCCAGCGGGGGGCTTGCGGGAGCCACAGAGGCACCGAGAGGGGACTCAGGGCCCCGGGGAGGGCAAAGAGCCGGCGGAAAGAGCCTCGGCCGGTTTGTTCCCCGCGCCGGCAGAGCGCCCCCGAGCCTCCTCCGAACCTTTGGCTGGATGGGAAAAACGAGGATGGAGGAGCGGTGGTGGAAAGGGGAGCTGGCGGTAGACATCCATCAGACCCTGAGGACGAAGGTTTGGCCCTGCTTTGTTCCTTTCCCTCCTCCTTCTCCTCTCCCCTGTGGTGTGCTCCTGGCCGGGTCCTGCTCCAAGCCAAAGCCGCACAAACTGCCACCTGCCCCGACTGGTCGGCAGCTTTAATTTAGCCGGCCTGCTGGTCACTCTTGGGTTAGATGCCAAGAGAGCATGGAGGCAAAGAAAAATCAGCGCATCACAGGAAGCCGAGAAATGGTTTTGCTTCTTTTCACCAAGATAAATGCTAAGGCCTGAGTAAAATATGGGACCTTGTTTCCTGGCAAGCTGCAAAGAAGCTGGAAGCTGAAAGATGCACCAGTAGGGCTTGTAATAACTTTTCTAGAAGTTAGGGTGTTGTTACAGGCAGATAAAAAAGCCAACAAAATGGCTTGCAATACACAAAATAGTGCAGCACCATCAGTGAATTCTTGTACTGCGGGCAGGTAAAACTAAAGCTGCTTGTTTGCACTTTGTTTCCTTTGGTTGATACCCAGCTCTGAAGAAGCTCTCAATGCAGCTTGTTAACAGAGGAAACGTCGGAGCGAGCCCACAGCAAACATTGCCTACCTGTAGTTGAAACAGCTTTAAGCTTGTAAAATTACTGCTAACAAAGTTAGAACTTCAGACGTTCTGCACCTTTTGTCTTCTTTATAGTCGTTTAGCAATAACTTGTGCCAGGTGATATAGTTGCTACCAGGTCTCTCACAATCAGGTTGGTTTGTTCTCTTGTCCTCCAGCTGAGGCTGGGCTTAATGGCCTTCCAAAGGGCAGGGAGAACTGGGGGAAGCCAACTGACAGGGGAAGGAGAGGCTGGGGGTGTTTTTTTGGTGGTTGGTGTCTTTTTTAAGTTCAGTGTATCTGCTACCTTTTAATCAACAACTTAATTCTTCAGTCTTCTTTCTGGATGCATCTCACTACTCTAAATTCCTAAAAACCTCTCCTTTGTTGATAGATACTAAACCTAGGCCAGCTGAAATTACAAGAACTGTTTGAATTGAAAAAACCTTCAAAGAGGGAGAAGTGTCTCCAGGCTGCCCTTTCTCTGCTGTGAAGAAGGTTTACAATGCTTTTGTATACTAATTCAACCCATCTTGTGAGGTTGCTTTTTTTTTTGGAAGTACAACATGACAATCCAGAGTGCTCATGTATCAAGGAAAAATAATCGCAGGTGTTAAGACTTCTTTGGTTCACTTTCTGTGATTTTTTTTTTTTTTTCAAGAAATATAAATAACCGATTGAGTTATTCCAATTAAAGTTAATTTATTTGAATAGAGGCAAGCAAACAGCACTGGGTGCGCTGGGAGTCTCCACTCCACCAAGACACACACCTTACAGTTCCCATCCCTGGTTTATATCTCCTCTACTAATGCATATTCATAATGGGCATGTCCTCCTCCGAGCATGTCCTCTTCATCTTCTGGCATCTTCTTGAGTCTTCTTGACCCCAGCCCCCACACAGGCTCCCGTCACAGAATGTTTAAAAGTGCTAATGGTCCAGCAACAGAACTGGTGGAGGCTGGTCCTATCAGATGTCTATTGCAGAACACAAGAACTACATACATACATTAACCATCTTTCTTAGTCTCTTGGTTATACAAGGATGTGTAAAACTGAAGGTCACATTTTATCATGTGGCCCTAGCATTGCTCCACATTGACACGAATCAGATGAACACATTTCACGCCTGTATCAAAACTGCATAGAACAAAATAAACTGAAGTTGTTCCATCCCCACTAGCGTGTTAGTGCATTATTAGTATATTAGCTTGTTAATACTGGGACACAGAAAATTCAGGCAATGGTACTCTCAAGCCTACATGACCTCTCTGTTTTTAAGATGCTTGCTGAGGAGACTCAGTCTGGACCAGTGTGTCTTGGGTGAGAACAAACAGGTCTCAGGTGAAGTATGCAAGTCTGATAAGAAAGTAACTTAATAAAAGATGCTTGTCGAGGAGGTTGAAATGCATGTTGCAGGCTATTCATCTTCTTTGAAAAATGTACCTTAAAGTCTGTGTTTAAAGTAAGAAATAAAATTTCACACCGCTTTTTCCTAGAACAGCTGATGGACAACTAGAAGCAATTAAGACATAAGTTGAAACAATCCAATGTTTTATGTTAACTGCAAAAATTGTTATGCACACATGGATTGGAAGATGTTGTTAACCACCTTGGAAGCTGGAGGTTTTGTGCCAGATGTGTGCTCTGTCTGATGGATGTGTTCTGCATGACAGCAGACACCAAATGCATGTGGTATACCTGGCCTCTAATTCAGAGAGGGCTGAAAGATACTGCAAGACTTTGTGACTTCCCAAAGGCTCTAGTTCAATGTGGAGGAAATTAATAGCTCCTGAATTGTCTGACTAGTGAAATACCTATGCTGTGGTTATTGGGATGCAGTGATAGCTCTGCAGGGCTGTATTCTGTAAGGTATTGGGAGTGCTAATCTATCAGAGCACAACACTTAGGTTTCAAAAGTGCTGTGCCCATCCTTAGACTTTAAATGAGATTTTATTTCTCTGGGTTAGACCAGAACATTAAACCTGTTGCAAGCCTGAGCCAGGAAGAAAATAAAAACCAGAGCATACTGTGTATGTTTGTATTAGGAAAGTCGATATATGCCAAGCCATACAAGATGCTGAGTGCGCTGATGTTTTCTGATTCTTCAGTAACATAGGGCTGTTGTAGAAATAGCTAATAATGGAAAGGTACTGGTTGTTCCAGGCAGCTGACTTCTCCATCAAAAATCAGAGCGCTTTCTAAATGGAAGTGAAACTACTGTGACGTCTTTACAAAACTCTCCCCACTTGAGTAGCCCTGAATACATCCGAAGTGTGGAAAACTAAGTAACAAGTCAGTGTGTGGTTGTTTGTTTTTTTTTTTTTGGTTGGTTGGTTTTTGTTTTGTTTGAGGAAATTCTTTACATTAGAAGGCAGTCTGAGTGTCCCAGCAAATTGAGTGACGTCTGGTGGCTATTTCTCTCCTGTTTCTGTGCGTATGCTGAGCTGTTTCCTTCTGGGATAAGTTCATTTCCTGCAATTAATGGGAATTACTAGATCTGCCTGTATTTCCCTTTTTATTCATCTGTTGCATAGCATCTCAGAGGAGGGCCAAATTTTATAGGACTTGTTTGTGAATTTAAAAGGTTAATATTGTAACTTGATCTTTTTTATGGGAGTCCAAATTGCAGTCTGCAGTTACTTTCAGCCAGGTCAGGAGAGCTGATCTTCTTTCTGCTGAAACCAAACAGTCCTTTAAGTTGTAAAAATGTGCCTCTAAGTGGTAAGAATGTCTGACTGAGTTCCTCTAGGAGAAAGCTCCTGTCTCCCACCTCCTCTTGGGGTTTAAAGATCTCATGAGAAATGCTGTTTACCACTGTGAAGTTTTTCGTTCTGTTTTGATGTGCAACTTTTCCCTCGAGTCCATAGTTTCAGTCTGGACTGCAGGACCGCAAGGCACACAGAGCTTGTGAGGGGCCCTTATCTTCGCTGGCCATAAGCACATTTCTTGCAGTTCTAAATCTCCCTGTTAGAAGTAGTGCAGTGTCCTGTTATTAAGTTTATTCTGTAAAAATACAATCTTTTCTTCTTCTCCCTGCATCCAGTATATGTGCCTGCATTTCTATAGTGGATTATGTCCTTGTGTTTTCTATAGATTTGCTGAAGCACCTGGTTTACTTGACCTGTTGATAGCATGAAGATTTTAATGTAACAGGTAGTATTTTTAGCCAGTAAGTCCACTTTTGCCCTTGTTATTTTAAAAACCTGCCATCCTTTCAATGCTTACCTAGTACCTACTGATGGTAAGTTTGATACGTTCAAATCTGCCTGGCACAGTCCAAAATTTGGATTGGTGCAGACCAGACAACTGCACATGCAGTTTAAGGAGAGGGAAGGCACTACGGCATTTTGTAGGCGATGCTTCTGTTTTTGTTTTTAAAATGAATTCTAGATGAGAACTTCAGGGGTCCCAGATACCTGTAGACATGCACAAGAGTTTGGATTCTTTGCCATTATAATTAATCAAAAAGATAAAACATTAACCTTTCATTCTGATGAGATTTTCCAGTTTGAATGAACGGTAAGAAGAGAGTAGGTGTTAAAGGCATTGAGGTTTATTAATATTAGGCTTTTTCCAAAAGTGGCAGTCCAGCAACAACAACAACAGCATAATCTGTTCACTTGGGGGGGAGGATCTAGCTTTTGAAAAGCAGTAACGATAGCATTGCTGGCTGCTAGCTGTAACTTGGTTATGTTGTAGATAGCAGCATATGCATGAAGCTGAAAGAAACAGGCGTCCTAGTAAAGTACATGGTTATTCATGATCTCTGTCTTTTTCTCCTTAAAGTTGGAATTTCAATTTTCACACTCCTTTCTGTGATCCTTCTCAGATTAGCTGCTGAACTTCTGACTGCTTTGAAATGTGTAAGAAGGACGTAATGAAATGCCTGATAAAATACCACAGTGAAACACATGAAGTAGTGGATTTTCAAGTGCCATAGTAGTTCAACTTTCTCTTAGATTTCAGATGTTTGGGATCATTGGGAGGATGTTGAAGGGCAATATGTTTAAGCTTAAAAAGTTTGTAAGTGCAGTTGAAGTACTGGCCTGGTCTGCCATGGGTTTTTTGTATGACAACTTGGTAGTATGACTGAAGCTTAATTTCTGAGATTAAACAAAGCTCAGATCTTAAGGAAGGGGTCCTGCTTTTTATCTGTGGATATTCTGAAAAACAGGGTTTCTTTTGAAAATGCAAGTGAAATAACCCAGTGTAAGCCAAAGTCATTGAGTAGGTTGGAAATTGTGGTTCCTTTATGTGGCTGGAGTTCTGGTAGGAGGTGTATGTGAGTTTTGTGCTCCTTTTGAGTATACAGGAGCAATGGTAACAGAAGAAAATCTTAATTTATGGTGTTTCTCATTTGTGCATTGATGGAATGCATCATAAATCAGAAAGGGTAGCAGCTGGCAGCACTGAGCTATGTGGTATAAGTGTGTGTTTAAGCTGTTGTTCCATCCACCCAATTGGTCACTGCTGAACAAGAGAAAAAATAAAGGAGATGTTGTTGTCTATGTGCCCTTATTAGAAAATCTCTGGGTTTTAAATTTTCAAAGGAAATATCAAAGGAAATAGTAAGAGGAACTGTCTGACTTTTTTAAATGTGGTTCTGCCAGGTTGGTCTCTTCCTCCATTGTGAATCCAGATGCTGAGCAAGACTGGCACTTCTGTGACAGTCTGATTAAGATTTGTCTGAAAGAAGTGAAGAGCCCTTAAAAAAAGGGAAACAGTAACTCAGTAGATTCCAGGCTTGACTGAGAGGAGGTCACAGAAGGGCTGAGAATAAGAGTAACAGATCACACAGTGAATCCTAGGCTGCCCCTTATCATTTTAACATCTAACAGTTGTGATTGCTTTCTGTGTGTTACTAGACAGCATGGTTTGTGCTTGCACAGACGTATCAAGTGTGGATGCTTGAAGACTTTTACCATGTGTTTCCACGTGGAAATGCATCCTGCTGGCCATACCCAAAGAGCACTGACCTGTCACTTATCTTTGCCTTTCTCTTTGAGGCTGAGTTTGCCCAGTCACCCTGGAGATTAGCAAATGCTAAATTCATCAACTGTACTGTCAGACTGTTCACAAATATACAAATTCGTAACCTTTCTAACCTATTCATTAAACTGCAGTCAGCTGCCCCAGCACAGAGAGACTTGCCAACAAGCTTCCTACAAATGATTTTGTAACTGGAAGGGCTAGCACTGCAATTTGCACTGCTGAAGGACTGTTTTTGTGGGGAAGAGTGAATAGCATAACAGTAGGTGCAGAATTAAATCGATAGGATGCTATCTAGTCTTAACTGTGAAAAAGCATGCAGAGGGCTCTGAATTTTCAAGCCACTATAATAATATAATAATAATAATAATAATAAAACCTAAATTTTTAACCCTCTCTCAAGCCTTGTTTTTAAAGTCCTTCTCTATAATCTTCTCACCTGCCTAAATAATGATAATGATAAGTGGTGTTAGCTTTTCATGATTTCTCATACATGGTGCAATAATTATATCCAGGAGATCATTTTCACACCTTTCTTTCCCAGCTGGAGGACCGGTTAGAACACAAAACAGGAAGGAGCTTGTCTCTTTCATAGACCTGCTCTTAATAGCGTGCTAGATAAGTTTTCCCTTTATTTTTAATCTACAGGTGTTTCCTTCCTGTTTTAATGGCAACAGTTTTGCAGTATCTGTTGTTCTTAATACAGAATCTAAGAATCTAGTGGAAGTAACCTACCTGCTGTTTTCCAGAACATGCAACATACAGACTGTTAAGTGATTGCCCAAGTCACCCTTGTTTTTACTAGTCTTCTGACTTGAAATACTTAGCAGCCTTTTTCATGTCCTTTTTATTTTATTTTTTTTTAATTGGAGTGCCACATTTTGACATCACACACAAGTGGTGCTTTCTTGGGTTTAGATAGCATTCCCCTGGATTAAGAAGAATTGTGGAGGTCTTGTTGAAGCTTATGTATTTTGCTGGGCATTTTTGTTAATTGGTTGGAACCTTTTTTTCTGATTTTGGTTTGGAACCTTTTTTTCTGATTTTGGTCTGATTTTTTTTTTTTTTTTTTCTGATTTTGGTAATCAAGATCTGTGAATTGTGTTAGCAGGGGCTATCTTCTGGATTCTGTTTACATGTCCAGAAAGAGAAGCAGTTAATGGGGTTAAAAAGGAATAATAGTGAGATAAGGATCTGGTTTGCCATTGTAAATTGAGCTTGTGTCTACCTAGGCGAAGTATTTGAACAGCTGTTTTTAGATGAATGGACTGTACTTTTACTGAGTAGCTCTGGTTTAGGTGCTTCATTCTGCTCCAGAAATGAGAAGGTAATTTACCTGGCTCTCCACAGAAGATGCGGTGCTCTGGACATCCCTGTGTGGAACAGCTTGGCTGTCTTGCAATGGAGATGGATGGTGCTGAGAGGTAGAGGAAGATGGCAAGAACACTGGATCTGTTGCAGGAAGTCAGGATGCTGCTTGCTTCACCTGTGGGGGAGAACAGATGTAGACTGAAGTCCAAGTGACATGGTAGAAAGCCAAATTCAGTTAACATCTCCATGAATTTCAGAACCTGAGGCATATTTGTTAGTTTCATCTTCCTGTCAAGAAGCCTCTGAGCTGTTCTAAAATACCTTGATGAATTTCACTTTTGTTCTCAGAAATGAGCATTACTGGTATGACTTATTACCATCCTGTCACATCACTTGTTAACTTTCCTACTGCTTGTCAGTTCATTACTGGCTTAAATCAGCTGGGGGAAGAATTTTGCTGAAAAGAAATTGGACAGCAAAAAGTCTGTGTGGAATTTCCATACTGAACACCCAAGCTATCTGATGTAGTACTCCAACCAGAGTAAATGTTGTGCAGACAGGACTGGCAACTGCTGCTGTAAGGGAGCTGGAGGAAGTGATCTGTTAAGTTTTTGTCCTCCCCTCTTCAGCTGTAGTTTGGCTGATTTCGTTCAAATAGCCAGTGAAAGCAGAAACTTGATCTGGCTCTGTTATTTTGCTTCCATTAAGTCTTGTTGCTTAGCATCTCCTCTAGGGGTGAGTTCTGAAGTGTTTGCTCAGCTCAGTTACAAAACCATCTGATGCACAGATGCAGCCTGGTCCCTTGGGCCCTCCGGGTGGTCGGGTTGCCTCTGGAGCTGTGGCTGTGTGATGAATGGGGAGCCACAGATGCAGCCTGGTCCCTTGGGCCCTCCGGGTGGTCGGGTTGCCTCTGGAGCTGTGGCTGTGTGATGAATGGGGAGCCACTGTCAGGAGCCTGGCTGTGTTTTGGATGCGATTGCTGAGGGAGATATGGTGTCTTTTATACCACTTAAATATGTTTACACTGATTCCCTTCTCTTAGAAGGTCAGTTCTTGAAGCTGGTAGGAGGTGGCTTATTAATTGTCTTTGCCTTAAAGAGGCTTCTCTTTCAGTCCATGCACAGTCACAATTTTACAAACCTTTTTGTTTTTGGGGATTGTGGTGATCGCTTTAAATGCTGTGCCCTGTCTTTCTGGAGGCTTTTTGCAGAGAGATGCTGATCAATATGTTGAGCAAAGTTTGTTGAGTAAGTTCCAAAACACTTGTGAGCATCTTACCATGCTGCTGCTTTTAGCATTTTGATGTGGTGATGGTGCAGCAGCCCACAGCAGGGTGGTTGGATAGGTGGTCAGGGATAAGCAGAAGCAGTATATGAAAGGGCAATTCCAGCAGGCGGCAGGACTCACGGTTTCTTCTCTACTGCTTTTCTGGAGATAGAGGAAAAGTTTAAGCATTGGAAATGATTTTATTCTTGTTACATTATATTTTTTTCCAGAGCTGTATTTGCTAGTCCTCAACAGTATCTCCAAGTAGCTTTATTTGTAGGGCTTCTCATTTTGTGTAGGTCTTCAGTGGTTGCCAAACATAACTGTGAGACTACTTAATCCAGCTCTTGCATCGTTACACCATCTGCCTCTCTCTCATAGGAAACCATCTCAGCATTTCAGACTGATCCTAAAAGCAGTCCTACGGAAGTAATTAGCTGCTTCATGCTATGTGCTGCAGGGCAAGGGGGGGCACCACCACACCAGCTCTGCACGGTGGTGCCTCCTCTGTAAATGGCGCAGCCAGTGCAGATACTTTGGAGCTCTGATCTCTTTGTCTTGATTTGTTTAGTAGGATTAACTGCTCTATGTACCACCCTGTATTCCAATATAATACACATTTATCTTGCAGCACTATGCTACTTCTAATTCTTTTTCAAATACATGTAATATAAAAATGACATGTAAGTGGAATCTGAATTACTGAGATGTACCTTGTTGATTGTTTTTTTTCCCTTATCCATGCCTATCAACATGTATTCAGCCTATTTTTATTAAAGTCTGGTCATGGTAATGCATTAGTAAATGATCATTTCTAAACTAAGAAAGTATTAAATGTAGGCATTATATTTTTTTGCGTGTTACCAAGGATCTTCACTCCTTCCCTTCACTCTTTGCATAGTGACTACAAACCTGTGTGGAAAACCCTTGCAGGTGAAGATCTAGCATAGGTTGACCAAAAACTTCAATAACTCTGCCTTTAAAATGAAAATTTATATACCACATGAAATAATCTGTCAGCTTGTTAGCTTTTATAATGCTGAAATAGGTTAGTACAGAAAGTGCTTGACTTTGCTGTAATTGGAAGTCTAATCATTCTCCCATGTTTTTTTCTTGTTAATGTATCTATTTTTCTTACTGCAGCTATGCACTGTGCGTGTGTTTTAACATTAGATAGAAGTTTTTTGTGCTAGAGACCTAATCTTTTATTTTTTTATTTTTTTATTTTTTTTCCCCACAGGATGTAAGTTGGGCTATGAAGGAAGGGACAGTATAGGAGAAGCAGCATATCTTGTACCTTGCAGTGATAGCCTATGAAACAGTACTTAACTGTCCAGTCTGGGTGAACGAAATAAAAAGCAGTCCTTGAGGGGCAGCTTTCATGGCAAAGGGGTTTGGTGTTCCTGAGAATTGCAGGCTCCTGGGTTAAGCTAATTTAAAGTATTTGAGCACGTGTTTAATGTTTGTAAGGGAAGTGCATGGATGACCCAAGAACTAGAAGTTAATTGACTGTCAAAACATGCCCTGACCCAGCCCTGATTTCTGTGTCAATCAGTGCTGTATTTGCTAAGTGGCTGTTGCAGCAGGTGGTGGTTGGGATTCCAGACAGCAAAATGGTATAGAAATGGTATATTTCAGTACCTCTTTCCTCCTTTTTTTTTTTTTTTCTCCTTCTCTGTTACTCCCTGTAGGAACTTAACCTACCTTTGTATAAGGCCCATTCACCACAGACTGGGATGCACCAGTACTTCATTGATCTCTTGACCATCCTCAGCATCCGTTGCAGCCTCTGCCCTACAGCCCGGCATCTCGCTGTCTACTTACTGGACCTCTTCATGGTTCACTACAATATCGGTGTCAAGCAGCTGCACATCACTGCATTTGCCTGTCTTCTCCTAGCAAGTAAGTTGGCTGCTGTTTACTAAGGCCTTTTTTTAACTTTCTCTGAGCAGATGGTTGTTCTCCTTACATGTCGTGTGCTGTTTTCTCTGTTAAGACCACAGCCTCTATCTACTTAGGGTAAGTGCCTAATGAAGTCCACAGAAAGGCATAAAGTAGTCTTAAATTCTGCCCAACTCGTGTTGCACATCTGCATGCTGGTGTTAACGTGCAGAGGAATTTTGGGTAGCTGAAGCTGAATCAGTGAAAAGGGATGCTGAAGATCAGGGAATGATGGAAAGGAGGTGGCAAAACTGGGAGAGTTTGGTTCTAGGGAAAAATCGGTAGTAGAGAATAGCGTGTGTAACAGGGTCTCTCCTGGAGATCCGTCCTTGTCTCTGTGCCTCTGTTATTACTGAGCATAATCAGTTCCTTGTAAATCAGAGTTTTCTTGCACAGGGGTGAAAGGAAAATTGTTTCGTGAGGATATGTTGATGATGCTGGAATGTCTACTACTTGTTCTGGGCTCCTATCAAATAGCCGGTCATTGCTATGTAACACTGAAGATCTGGTGTTGGCATCCACTTGAAAAAAAGATCTTGAATATTTGTCATTATTCTTGAAGTCTCTGCAGCCAGGGCTGCACAAGTGGAAGACAGTGGGGCTAGTGCCTCAAGGAATTGCAGACTACCCTTGCAGACTTACAAACTCTGTTTCTAGGTTATAGGGAAATCATTCTGCCATATAGGAGCCAGGCAGAGCAACACGCTATTGTTGTGGACAACAAAAGTTATGCAAACTACAGCAGTAGTGGCTGGAAAGTGTGAGTTGTCATATTAAGGTAAAAAATGCTACGAAGAGCCAGAAACCATTTCTCAAGGAAATAAGGTGATGTTATATGCTTATTCCTCAGGATACAGGTTTGCTACTGCTTTTCCCTGCTGGGAGTGCTCCAAAGAGCTTAATCTGCAGAGATAATGGTGAAAGACTAACAAACCATACATATGGTATATTTAAGCATTAGTCACTCATCAGAAAAAGGTGGTGAATTATATGGAGCAGTTGCTGGTTCATGTTACAGAAAAGGCCAATATTAAAACCAGAACAAAGAATCAAAATTATTTCTGTAGGTGTAGTTTTGCTGCAGCCTACATGATCCCTGGGTAGAGCTGTTGCGGTTCTGCTGACCTGAATATTTTGTGAGCTCCTTTGGAAAAGCAAATTGGCAGAAAACTATCCCAGTTGAGGAAATGTTTTCTTTCTGTTTACCAAAGATTTTTCTTCACTCTCCTGAGGGGTCAGACAAGCTTCATGCCCTTCCAAAGGAGGGGAGAGGGACTAAGGCTGACCTTAAAATTGTCAGGAAACTGCAGCAGAATGAAATACCAGGTTCAGGTAGCCTGGAGACTGAAGTCTGTTCAGAAATGCACTCCTTAGCTTTTGGACCTTCTGATGGATTTATTTTTTTTGTATGTGTGTGTGTTTTTGTAACATCATAACTGCAAGAAGCCTCATAGCATTGCTGGTTTTGTTTTTGTTTTGTTTTGTTTTTTCCCCAAGTACATGGATGAAAGTGACCTTCAGGAATAGAGAATCGGATAAGTATACTCCTCTTCCACTTTTCCCAGCATAAAATTGATGCTTCAAAGGTTCTTATTAAAAAAAATTTTCTTTTGATTTAGAGGAAGAATTTATAGCTATAACTTACATTTGCAGTGCTACACAGACAGGATGGAAGCGGTACCCTCAAACTTTGTATGAGTTGTCAGGATTGGTATAATGGTAGGATCTTGGGCAGAAGTTTCCTTTATGAGATTGGGAGGGCTGGACTCCTGTAGCTTCTAGGATTTAAAAAGAAATAATAATAATAATAGTAAAAAGCTTTTGAGTCTGTCCTTATGTAAATGAATAAAGTCAAATGCAACTCTGTATCACTTCTAAGCAACTGTGAAGCAAAGGAAAGTTCACAAACCGCCCTGTGATAGCACTAGAGGGAAATGCTCGGCAACTTCTGCTTTATTAGTTTTTTAAGGCAATTTGATTAAAAGAGCAGGTCTGGGTCTAGTGAGCTAATGAATATGAGAATATTTCTAAAATTGACAGTAGTATATGCAGCAGCATTGATACATCCAGATCTGGAATAGCATCATACCTTATAGGAAAAGATCTATTATTGTAAAGGTAGCTTTCCTACCCATATGTAGAAGCAAAATACTGAAAGTTGAACCAAAGCAGCTTTGCACAAAACAAATGCCTAAATAATGTCTATAGATAAGGTTTTGTATGCTCGTGTTCAGTCTGGAGACTTTGGGGAGCATAGCAAACACTGTTGTTTACTGTTAGGGCCATCTTAATGTGTAGTAAGGACCTTCTTTTCTGGTATGTGTGGCTTGAGCTGATGCAAGTCAAGTCAGGAAAAGTTAGTTGACACTAACCGGAGATTCCTGGATTTAGCTTGTTATTTTCAAAATGATATGAAATGGAAGAAATCTTGTAATATGATCTTTCTCTTCAGCTTTGTACTAAAAGACTTGGAGTATTGACTTGAAGTCACCTAAGTGTCTTGCTGTAGCAAAGAAGAATAAAACTGGTTCCTTGCCTGTTACTGCAAACGCAGCAATTAGAACTTCCTGCAAAGCATTACTGTAGGAAGTTGTAGCATTTTTCAGCAAAGAATTGCAGCAAAAGTGCTCTTCAGTCTTTGTAGCAAGACTTTGTACTTATTAAAAATACATATATAACTTCAGAGAAACAAAAACTTGAGCTTTAAGAAGTAGTTCAGTTACCAATTTTTCAAAATGCTGCTGTTTACCCCATCAAGATGAATGTTTATCACAGAATATCTTTCAATAAACATTACAAACATGTTTTAAGAAAGCAATCAGGAGGAAAAAACAATCTTCCTTAGAAAAAAGCAAGAGGTTAAGGGTAGTGTGCACACCACAAGCAAGATGAGGTCTGGTTAGAGGTAAGAATTCTTACATGTAAGTGGGGGGATGGTTTATGGTTTTTTTTTGAGAGGGTTGGGAGGGGACAATAGGGAAGCTTTTAAAGTGGAAGCAACAAAATTCTAAGCTAAATGTTAGTTGAGTACAGTTGGGTGAGCTCAGATAAATTGTTGGCAACTTGTATTTAGCTTGAAGTTTGCTTCTATCTCGGATCTAAAGGAGCTCAAAAACTTTTTTTTTACCCTCCACCTACAAGCTTTGTTGTCACGCATCTTTGAACATACAACAGCAGTGTTCTTGTGACACAGATCACAGCATTTCCCTGGTTGTCTGTAAGTTAGCTGGAGCTATTTTCTCCTGCTGTGTTCTAGAAAAGCATTTTGACTGGCTCATCAGTTTCCCCAGACAGGGAAACTGGATGATGATAGTGCTTCCCCCGACAGTAATAACTGCAGAGGAGATGACGGAGTGGGAAGTAACACTGTTCCAGACAAATTGTGCCTGTAGCCAAATAATGTTCAGCCTGGACTTGCTACAGTTGAGAGGAACATGGGTGTGGGTCTCCTGAATCACCCAGTCATTCTCTAGTTGGATGATGTATTTTTCTTCTGTGATGTATGCACTGCGTGATAATTAGAGAAGGCTTCTGGAAATTCCTCCCAGATAGTTTAGCCCCTCAGAACAGCTATAAAAACTTTGAAGTTTACTAATATCATCAACAGTCATTTCCTCTGAATCGGTTCTGAAAATGACTGATACTTGTTCTCTGAAATCTAGAGGTGAACTGAAAGCTATTGGGGGAGGGAAGGAAATCACAGAATCACAGAACTGAAGGGGTTGGAAGGGACCTTGAAAGATCATCAGGTCCAACCCTCCTGCCAAAGCAGGTTCCTTAGAGCAGGCTGCCCAGGTAGGTGTCCAGACAGGCCTTGAATATCTCCAGAGAAGGAGACTCCACAACTTCCCTGGGCAGCCTGTTCCAGTGCTCCGTCACCCTCACCGTGAAGAAGTTCTTTTGCATGTTGGTGCAGAACTTTCTGTGCTCTATCTTGTGGCCGTTGCCCCTTGTCCTGTCCCCACAAACCACTGAGAAGAGGTTGGCCAACTCCTTCTGTCTCCCACACCTCAGGTATTTATAAACATTGATGAGATCCCCTCTCAATCTTCTTTTCTCCAGGCTGAACAGACCCAGGTCTCTCAGGTTTTCTTCATAAGGAAGATGCTCCAGGCCCCGTATCATCTTTGTGGCCCTCCACTGGACTCTTTCCAGGAGATCCCTGTCTTTTTTGCACTGGGGAGCCCAGAACTGGACACAGTACTCCAGGTGAGGCCTGACCAGGGCAGAGTAGAGGGGGAGGATCACCTCCCTTGACCTACTGGCCACACTCCTTTTAATGCACGCCAGGATCCCATTGGCCCTCTTGGCCACGAGGGCACACTGCTGGCTCAGTATCACTGGAAATATCACTGGAAAAACTGATGTCACAGGTACTTTAGGAATGTGTTTAGAATATATGTTTTTTTTCCTTCACTTGCATTAAAGGAAACTTTATGCTCCAAACCAGAATCATAAACTAAACATGCTTTTGTAACACAGTCAGACCTAGTCCACATGGACATTTTGGCTAGGTACACGGCTGGAAGACAGAGGACCTCCTTTCCTGGTCCAACTGTGCTAATGGAAGAGGTAGGTTCCTGCTGCTGCAAGAAGATCCTCAGTGACATTCAGCAGTTAAAACTGCTCAAGAAACTCCATGTGTCCCTTGCTTGATGCAGACTAGTGACTACCAGGTTGACTGCTTTGCTGGTAAACTGGGGAGATGATGGCTTTAGGTAGGTGGCAGTGCTGTGCAGCTGGGCCTGGTGGTCTTCTGGCAAGACAACTGGCTTTGGAGCAGGATAATTACCAACCACTACACCTGCACAGAAGCCAGGATCCTTGTCTCAGCACTCAGCCATGGATAGATGCTCACTTTGGAAACAGATAAGATGTCTGAAAAGTGTTATTACTTACTAGTACACTACTACCTGTAGTGTACTCCCCACCTCTCCCACCAGTGTTTTGAGTAATCTCTGTTTCTCTCCAGACAAAATCAGCTGGCATTAAATAGTTTCTGTAAGTGGATTGATTTTAAGTAAGTTACACATTTAAGTAAATGTTTAGTAACATTTTGGCTGGAGAGAATTGAGGAACTCACATTTCACTCTGTGTCCCCAGCAGCTAGGGGGAAGGCAGCCCCTTGCAGAGGAGCACTGCTGAGCAGCAGCAGGTTGTAATGCTACAGACTGCATCTTAATCAGGCAATTTATTACAGAAAATGGGTGTGATATTTTTAAGGTGCTCTAGCTCTGTTGGATAAAGACTGTGTAAGGACATCCCATCTGCTGTAGTGCTGCTTGCCTTAAATTGCCTGCCAAAAGCTGTTCAAACCAGCTGCCCCAAGGTAGATGAGATGCACTGATACAAATTGTTCAGCTGGTCCAGCTGCAGGAGAAGTAAACTCAGGGGAGACAGCAAGCACCTGGGTAGTATGTTTTAAACCACCAGAACTGTTTCTCCTGTGAGTTTTGTAACCGTGGTATTTGGGTGTTGTTGCAGTGTTACAGTGTATAACTACAGTTCAAGCAGTACAGCTTTTGCCTGTTGCTGTAAAATCCTAGCTGCATCTTAAAGATGCTTCTTTCTTCCCTGATGAGCTAACCCTCTTCAGTAGCAGGTGCTTCAGCAGCTGATAAAAGCACCAGTTTGCTCTCTCTGAGCCATTCAGCTGCATTGAATGTTCCAGCAATTCTAATTCTTATGGGCCCCTCTGTCTCAAGGGTTCTGCTGCTATGGAGACACGCTAACAGTTTTTAAATTTGAGTATTGTCGTAGGCAAAGCTTTAACACATCCAGTGCTGCATTGCTTTACAGAGCACTATGTTAATTTTCTTGTGGTTGTCTTTATTTTGCCCAATTCGCTAATATGCCAGTGGATTCTTAATAGCTGTGTTATGACACTAAAGAAATTAGAGCAAGAAAAGATGTTACTCCTAACTTGGCTGAATTTAGGGCACGGATAATTGTTTATTACCTAATTCCCTGTTGCCTGTGTAAAACCATCAGCAGTCAGTTTTCCCATTGGCTTGTGCTTTGTGATCCATTCTTCATTTATTGTCCCACTTTAATGAGCAGGTAGGTCTTCTGACAAAGGCAGCTGAGCAAGACAATAGTGTGTGTCAGTCCAGGATGTGGAGTTGTGCTTATAAAACTTGCTTATAAAGTTATACATCTTTCATTTACCTGTTGATATAACATGGGCAGAATATTTTCTTAATATATTCAACTTTACTAGTAAGGTATTAGAGCATTAAGGACCGTGGTTTGCATGTGTGCTAGGTATTGTACAGACCACTGAAAAATCCCTGACTGCTGGCTTTGCAATACACTACAGAAAAAGGAATTCAACATGGTATCCCTAAACAGCCTGTCTCCTTCCTCTCTTGCTTAGAGGACCATTAGAAACTGTGTTTGTCTAGAAGTGGCATGGGAGAGATTGTCAGAAGTTTGTTGTAGTGCCTTCTGGACTGAGATAGGAATAATAACTAAAAAAAAAAAAAAAAAAACAGGCTTTGTCATTTCCCACACCCCTGGACTTTATGGTGGGTTTGGCCGGTATATCCTTTTTTTTTTTTTTTTTTTTTTTTTTGGGATTGATTTTAATTGTTTATGGGACAAATAATACTTGCATTTTAATTTCTCTTTAAATTGGCAGTCCTTTTTTTGTTGCTTGGTCTTCTCAAGGACCCTGAAAATGTAATAAAAAAACCCTGCCTGCACATTCTGCTTTTGTTTTGGTATCCATGCAAAATGCCAGGAAAACCATTTACCCACCTGCCACAAACTCTCTGAACTGCGTGCTCTGTAGGTAGGTGACTTCTGCCTCCTACAGTGGATGAATCAATACTTCAGGGTACGTTTGACAGCAGTGAAAAACTGAGTCATTCTAGAGACTGATGTGGTCTCAATAGGCTGGTAAATGCGATTTAGAAAAGGTGCAGCTTTGTTCAGCTATCTTGACTCTGAAAATGTGTGCTCTCTGCTAATCCCATAGGAATTATTTATGTTAATCACTTAGAGTGTACTTCTCTTAGCCTTTCAGTGACCCTAGCTAATGAGGCCCTCCAAGACAGGAAGGAACAAAGAGAAATTCTGAAGCAGCAAGGGCAAAGGTGGTGTTGCCCAAGGGTTTTTAATGACTTCCTGTTTGTAGTGTGTGAATTTAGCTTCCATACCCAAAGGATAGTATTCATACCCAAAGGAGCTTTTTTCCCTCAATATTAGATCTTCCTTGCTCTATTTTCTCCACACTGCCTTCTTCATACCTGACTGAATGCCTTTCAGCAAACCACTTCCAGTTATTGTCAAAAAAAACTCTTCAAAAAGTGACTTGAGGAGGAGAGATGCTTTGACAGAATTGCTATTATAAGCAAGTGACTGGGATTACTGGTGTTTCTGTTTTAGTTTTAAAACTGCATTCAGTGGGCAGCTTGAGAAGAAGGGACAGTAAGTTTTATGTCATCCTTGTTCCTCAAGTAATTTTGATGGAGGAATGCATAAGGGGAATGTGGCATCCAGGTTACCTTGGTATGAAGGCCTCTTGAACAGCATTGTGAAACAAGGGTAGAAACTAATGTACTTCTGTAATCTAGGAGTGAAAGCTGCTCATTGCATTCTGTTTCAGGCATATTTTTATAATTTATAGTTTCTTGTAGCACAGCAGAGTCTGGTTCTCTCTCCAGGTAAGTAGAGGTCCATTAGCTTGTTCGTCCCTACAGTGAAAAGACAGAAATGGCTTCTTCTGCTGTTGATTACAATTTATGCAGAGGCTGAGAGAAGCCAAGCAGCATCTCTGCTTTGCTAGGAATGGGTGGCCTTGCTGTTGTGAGCTGGTTGAAACATCAAATTACTAATTCTGCAAAATCTGTTGCTGCACACCACTCGTTAGTGCACTAAAGTGGCATTTGGCAGGAGAGCGTCAATTCTGTCCTAGAAATTATGTAAGGGAAAGGCAGGGTCAATCTAATGGCTTGCTTCTGGCCATCTCATGATCAAACTGATATGTTGTTTTAATAGTTTATTGTCAAATGAGGTTACGTTATAGCAGGTAAAATGTCTCCTTTGCAAATGACTGGAAATGACACAGCAGCCTTCTCAGAAAGTCTGAATATGAATTTATCCATCAAGAATAAGGAAAATCAGTAGATTACAACTTAAGTCCAAAAGATTTCCACACTAAAATGCTTTCTACGTCTTAAAGCTTCCCTGTTATGGTGGACATTCACAGAAACTACATATAGTTGGAACATGTAATCTTTAATGAGCAAGTTTCTTTAATGTGAAAGAAATTGTTTGAGCTACCCAGTTTCAAAACTGTACTTGTTTTCTAAGAACTAATGTCTGTAAACTTACTAATACCCGTAACATCAGTTATGAATCTTACATTTCTTGTGCTGTTTCAGCTCTGCTATTCATCCTAATGAATTAATCTTGGTTTTGGCATCAACACTATATAAGCAACAATAAAATATAAAAAGGATATAGGAAGATATTGACCACTGTTGGCATTTTTCTACTTGTGTCACTTCACTTTCCTATCCCTCTTTTTTTTTTTAATGTTTATTTTTTTATCCCTCTTGTTTTAATAATTTTTTTAAAAAATTATTAAAAGCACCTTTTACGGTTAGACTTTCTGTCTGAGGGGGTGTTCTTTGGCTTCTGAGTACTCAATCATAACAATAAGCCTTATCTGAAAACTCTCTTTTGATAAGTAAATTTGAAGAAAGAGAAGATAGAGTTCCGAAGTTGGAGCACTTAAATAACCTAGCATACATGTGCAATGTGAACGTGGTATTGAATAAGAAAGATTTGCTTAGAATGGAAATGCTGCTTTTAGAAAACTTCAACTGGAATCTGTGTCTACCCACGCCAGCACACTACACTGACTACTACCTCGATGTGTCCACTGGTGAGAATGACCTTTGTGACGGCTGGCCAACCAACTCGCTGACAAAAGTCAAAACTTACATGGAGAAACATGCATATTATTTCCGTGATTTCTCAGTGCAAGGCAGGAGGATTAGTTTGTGCTAGAATGATCCTCCATTTGGCAGAAGACAAAAATCTGAAAGAGATAAGGGCTTTAAAACTTGTTATACAATGGACTGCACAGAGTTGTGTATGCAGAAGGCTATCTCACTAGGCAGTTATTTCTGATGCCAAATGGTTGTCCTTTTCTTGCAGATTAGCTTCACATCTTTTCAGAGATCTTAAGGCAAGGTCTGTTTTTTTCTTAAGCTTGGAACTCTTAATAGAGAGACTAACAGAAAGGGTTATATGGCATGAACTGCTGTCAGTGTCAGTGGCAGACGTGATCTTACATAGATTTAATTATATTTCTGGGGGTCCTGTGTTGCAATATGAGATATTTAGAATGATAGGGTTTGTAATGATTTTGGTTTGCAGCACCACTTCCATAATCTGCCTGTGTGAGAGGCAATGAGTTGTGGCACCACTGTAAGCCGGTTTCAGTGCTAGTATAAATTGTGATTGTCAATATCTGACTTATGTTCATCTAAACATTTCAGCATAGTTAGTCTATTCCTTGTCTCTTTTTGAAATGAATAATAGCAATAAGTAATAACAGCAACAACTAGTACTGATACCTTCAGGAAAGCTTCATCCAATTTTGAGACTTCTTATGGGTATGACTTACTCCTCTGAGATAAATGGAACAAAGTTGAGGATTTAATTTTGTCCTGTTTTGCCATGTCTGTATGTAATAGGCTCACTGCAGTGATTAGTAAGAGTATAATCCATGCATTTTTATTTATTTTTTCTTTTTGTAGATCACACTTTCCTCCATTTTTGCCCATCTCTGATTGCTGCAGCTTCTGTGTGTACCTCATGGATATGTATGCAGATTTCTCCTGCCTGGACAACCCGGCTTGAATTGCTAACAAGATATTCCTGGGAGCATCTTGCCCAATGCATTGAAATGATGCTCATGTAAGATCAGAAAGAAAGTAATCTCATAGTGCTCCTAGGAAGATATTAATAATTTGTTTTATCAAAACAAAAACTACACAGAAAAAAAATAATTATGCTTAACTATAGCTAATGAAGTTGAGCTGTAATTAAGATTACGATGGTAATCTCTAGTTTGGCGAGAGGAATAAAAAGGGAAAAATCCATTCACTTTTACAAAATACTGCATTTTAACAGATAATATATGCAAGGAAGGATGGAGTGCGCAGTCAGTGTTCTTCACATCTTCTTGTACTGGTTGTCCATGTGATTGGATAGAAGCTTTAACAGATAGTTGCTGAAAGCTTTTCTCCTTTGTCTTCTAATTGTACTCGTAAAGTAATTGCTGCAGTGCATCCCTAACATTGGGAATACAGTAGGAAAACATTTCAGAACTATTCTTTGCTGCTTTTCAAGTAACGGATGTGACTCCAATATGCCAATATTGGTCTGATATATGTGAGCACATACAAGTCTGAACAGAAAATATAAAAGATTCATAGAATGATTTAAGTCAGGAATGATAGTATACTGTGCAATTATGATTAACATCATAATTCCTACTTAAAGCAGGGCCAAATTAAGTTAAACCAGACTGCTCTGGGGCATTGTCTAGTCAAATGTTGGCTATCTAAGGACAGAGATTTCTCAGTCTCTCTGGGCAACTTGTTTCAGTGACTGATCATCCTAATGATTATCAAAAACATGAATGTTTCTTCTTAGCATCTCACAGGAATTACCCTTGTTCCTCTTAGCTATGCACAGTAATACTCCACAAATACCTGCATAAACTATGTTAAGATGGTTGAGGACTTAAGGTTCTGTAATCTTCCATAACCAGACCATCAATAAAATATACTTGGGATGCAAAATTATTCATAACACATGTTGTTAGGATGTGAAGGTCCCACCAGGATAATTGGAAGTGAACTGTGAACAGTTCTATTTGGCCATAGATATATACAATAAATGCTGATGTTGCTTGACCAGTGAAGACTTTGGGATATAAGCTCTGTGAACTTACCTTGTTGATAAATCTAACTTCCAATTTGTTTCAGGTATTATGAGAATGACAAAGAAATCAATAACATAAAGAAGCAAGTAACAATCCAACATCAACAACAGGAAGGAATGGAAAATCTGAGCCATCAAGCCACTACTCAAGTTCTATTTCAGCAACCTAGTTACCACCCTTTAGCTCAGCATTTGGCTACTCTTGCCCAGTTGCCAGTGCAAGATTTGTGCTCTACTTACTGTGACTCCTTACAGGTGCACAGGCCTAGTGGTCCGCTTGCTGGGAGTGCTGACAGCTCATTGCACTCCTATGCTGCTCTTCAGGCCAGCCTTCTGCCATCTGCTCAGACTCTGCACATTCAAATGCCTCTTGCTATGCAGGTGACCTTAGGAACAGAGCCCAGCCACTGCAGTTCCATGGCTTGTGGTAGCAGTTATTTCACTGGTTGTCACGCATATGCAGCTGGGTGTTTTAATGGATGAATATATATTGGTGGGGGGAAAAGGCATTATGAATAAAAGCTGAAGAAAAGACCCTGTGTGTGATCCAAGATGTGTATCTGAAAGTGAACCATGAAGGAACAGAATCTTTATGACTGGCTCATCCACAGGACATCAGTGTGGATTCACTCATCACTGGAACCTGCCAAGGACTGTACTTTTGGCTCGTAATGAGAAAGAAATAGAAATGCAGTAACATACCTCATTTAATCACCTTGAAAGGGATGTGAATAGAAACCCTGTGGATGCTACTACCTTCTAATCTTCAGTTAGTGACTCATCAGAGTTGGCTGAAAGCTCATGTCCAAGTGTTATTTCAGGCTGGAGTGTTTGTTGAATTTCTGGCTAAGTAGCAATGTACTTAGAGGATGTTGTTGAAAACACAGAGTGTTCTCTTTCTCCCTCTCCTAGGGAGATCTCTTTTGAATAGTGGCAGCTAATACTACTGGAAGCTTCTACTAAAAGTATACTGAAACAGTTATTATTTAAATGTGAAAGCTCTTTGTTTCTGCAGAAATTGATGTGTCACTTTGCATTTTCTTTGACCTGGAGTGATAGTTCAGTAGTAACGCTTTATAGAAAAAGGAAAAAAGAAAGACCAGAAGAGTATAAAATAATTATTGACATAAAATTCTCTTGGAATCTAGATGTGGTGCTTCTGAACAGAACACTGCTTTGTCTGCTTTTATTAAAAAAAAAAATAAATCTCTTTAACATGCTGCTGCTTTTTGAGACTGAAGATGATTGTTAGTAAAATTTTTTACAAGCTTTATCAGGGATTTAATGTTACTTGAAGAAATCCTCTTGGAAAAACTATTGGAGAAAGCTTCATTGCCTTCAGTTATTTCATCTTTTGGGTCAATGACTTGTGGCAGTAGTTCAAGTTCAGGACAGAGGAACTGGTGGTAATGGGGACAGAGGTAGGGAACTGGCTAACTTTACTATGAAATTAAGAGCTTAATTACAAGAAACAGACTTCTGCAAATGTGAAACTAGTTTTGATGTGCAACCACTGTTGCACATCATTTCTCTGAAGGCAGTACTGTTGGTTTGTCATTTTTTTCTTAAGGCTCTCAGGACAGCAGTACAGATAATGTGCAATATGCTTTTACTGACTTGGAACAATTTTTCAAAGTCATGTGTCAGTGTTGTTTTAAATTATATTTTAGAGAATTGTTTTTAAAGGGTGTTCTAGGGTGGAGGGGAAAAGATTAGTCCGCATGCTAATGTGTGTTTAACTGTCTTCTGAGAATGCAGTGTTTGGTATCAAGTTAAAAACTTCCTGCATTCAGCAAGCTAGAGGAATTTTACTATCATTATTATTATTATTATTATTTTTTAAAATACAACCATAAATGAAGAAGCAGTACCCTTCAGAAATGGCTCTAGAAGCTGAGAACTTGGTTCATCTTCAATTCTGTTGGATTTGTATTTATATTAAACTTTATTTTTAGAAGACTATAGTGCATTTTTTGTTACAATTTGTCATTAACGAACAACATATATGTGGCAGTACTGTTGTATTTGTTTTCTTTGCTTTATCACCCTTTTAATTCAAGTCATGTGTGCTATTATATTTTGGACCGCCATTATGCTTAACTGTGAAGATACTTACAAAGTTTTCAGTAAAAGCTTCCAATAAACAAGCAAATACCTGAAGTGCCCTCCATTTTTTAGTGTTTTCTCTTAAGCTTTTAAGAGCTAACAAAGAATACACATCTATACCTTTATGAGTGTTCAGATCAATTATTTTAATGTTTTACAGAACAGTGGTAGGACAAATGTGGTCGAAGGGCCTTGTCAAACAATAAGTTGGAAGGATTGGATAGATCGGCAACTTGGTCACTGCACAGGAAGTGAGGTGTTATTCCAAGTCTAAAGTGTTAGTGTATGTAAGGAAGTACCAAGTGGGCTGAGGAGATGGCTGAAGAAACAGACAAAGTAGGATATATGAGCTGGAATAATCAGTTCTTGGGGCCAGGTGCAATCTTACATAAGATTGAAAACTGAAAAGCCAAATAGAACCCGGTTGTATATTCAGTCTTTCCTCTGGTGACTCTATTTTAAATGTGAATTGTCCACTGACTTCCCCAGTTTGTGTTTGTGCCTTTGTATCGTGGGTGGAGTTGAGGCAGATTAAGTCCAACAGCAGACTCTGAAAAGGATGGGAAATATTTCAGAATTTAGAGTTCGCCTCATACTGTTCGTATTGACTGTTCTCTCCAGAAGGCTTTTAATGTGGGTGGGAGTTCCACTCACTCAGTTTCCAGATAACATTTTTCTTTTAACTGTCACTTTTGTTTTCTTTTGTGAAAACTGAGAAATTGTAGAACAGTTCAGACAACCTAAAGACACTTTTGTAAAGCCTTTTTTGCAAGAACTATTTTTGCAGAGAGCTGCAGGGGCGCATGCAAAGCTGAATTCATTTTTAAACAAATTGATACAAAAATTCCCACCCATGACTATGCTGTTTGATGCTGTCAGTTGCTGTGTAATCATAGTCATAGATTAGAATTTTTACAATCTGATTAACTTGAACTTTGCAGGCAGACTTTGCTTTTGCAAGTTATTTCACAGAGAAACATGGCTGGGGAATAGAAAGTGCTAAGCTTAAATTGCCAGAACGGGATATGACACTAGTAATCTCCTCCCTACATGGGAGGAGGATGCAGATGTAACCAAGCAAATTAGAAAGACGACATCTTCCATCGTGAATTTCTGAGTCCTGACAATGGCCTCTGCAAAGAGGCAAGTGGGGGAAAAAAGTCTGCTAATGTTTATTCAGGCATCAAGGGTTAAAATGAACATACTTAAATCTTACAGCTGCAGCTTGCTGCTATTCTGCTGTTTTAAATGAGGAATGAAATACACGATTTCCATTTTTGTAGGAAAGCCACAATTTTGTGTTTGCAGAACTGTCAAAGCCACAGCAAGTTTTACAGACTGTAGCGAACAAGTTAAAGGTGATATAATGCTCTCTGAACAGTATAACTGGCTCCTTGGTAAAGTGGCCAGATGTTGCTTAATATAATTTAACTTCATGTTATTTTTTTGAGAAGTCGAGATGCTAGCAAGTGTGTTCCAAACAGAGAGGGATTCTTAGTGACAATTTTTTTTCTTTTCTAAGGCATGTTTATTTTGCTTTCTGTGTTGCCATTTCAAAATAGGTTTAAAGAATGTCCTCCTGTTGAAAAGGCAGCAATGCTTTCTTCCCCCTGAGAAAACGTCTCTATGTGCTCTCCAGAGAACCTAGATAAAATTACACCCTTCCTCTCAAGACCCTTGGTGTTTAATAGGGAGTTAGCTGATCGTGTGCAGAATGCAAAACCAAAATGTGACAGTGGGGCAGCACCAAGTGTAGTCATGCTTTCATTCTGTTTTCAAAGCAGGTAATGACCAGGTACCAGCATTGTCACATTCAGAGCAGATTCTTATGGTTGTGAATTGTTCAGACAAAACACCACCATCCCTTAGCTCTAGTATGAGCTTTAGTTTTCTATAATGCCCAAAAACCTCTACAGGTTTTTCTGTGGCACAAACTAAATCCAGATGCTCTGAGATCCTGTTATTATTTGAAGAGGAATGTACTAGCTGAGTTGAACTGAAATGAGGAATTAACCTGAAGAGATTCCTTTTTACTTCTCAATATGACATCATGCCACTGAATTCGCATTGTGTTTCAGCTTCCTCATATAAAATGACAACAGTGTTATTGTCTCACAGAAATATCAAAGTTGCATCAACCTTACCCTAAATCTGCATAATGGTAATCTCTAGTTTTCAGAGCTGAAGTTTTGGAAATGCTCATTGTTGCTCTTCTGATTGCTGCTGGTGTCTAAACTCCTTCAACACAGACATTCAGCAAAAAAAATCCCTATTCAGGGGGAAAAAAACATCATGCCTATCGTACTTCTTGTTTCTTAGAGGTAGCCTTCATATACTGCATAGACTTTGAACCATTGTCTGCATAAATATTTCTGTTGACATTTTTAATGACATCTTAATTTCTTCACAATTGCCAATTCGATAAGGGTAATGAGTAATGAAAGCTATGCATAATACTGTGAGAATCAACTCTATTCTGTCAGCTACTTGTCAGTTCCACTATCTGGAACCTGTTAATTTGTTATAGAGATAAAACATTAACTTTCCTTCTCTTTAAAATCCCTATTGATGTTCTTTATCACACTAGAATATGATATGGGCCTTGGACAAAACTTTCTAATAACTGAAATAGTTTGGATTAATAAAGAAGTTATCGAAGTAATTATTTTTCCTCTTCACCCCCTGTACCAACCTTCACTGGAACCTGCAAGCCTGTAAGTACTGAGCAAAAAAACTGTATTTATATTCATTGAGATTAATTTTTCTCTGATGAAATGATACCGGTTTCCCAAGGAGTACAAGAGAGTCTGGCACTCAAGTCCAGTTTTCCATTGAGACATTTCTCATCTCTTTAATCGGTTGCTCCACTTAGCAAGCATTTTTTGTGTGGTTCTGATGACTCTTCTAGTTCCAAAATTAGCTGACAGTGAAGCATAAAAACTGAAATTATTATTCATGGTCTGTCAAAGGACTTTCCAATGGGATTTACAGCATTAAGTTTTCAGACAGCTATCTGTGTGAATAAACAAATGTTTGTGCAGCTGGCACAATGGCTCTGTTGGCCCAACCAGGGACAGTTTGCAGCCCTGGGTATTGTGATTTATTTCACCATTTATGCTTAGTGTTGCTTTCCACCACATCAAGGGCTACAGGGTGGGGAAAGTAAAAGCCAAAGGAATTCCTCTTGTTGGAAGAAGAAATGATTGGTCTCCCTTACATGGTTCAACAGTATGACTGACGAGGCTGTTTTTGTTGGGTTTTTGTTGTTGTTGCTTGTTTGCTTGTTTTTAAGTTAAAGCAGTAGATGTGTTTGCTGCATGTACCAAAAGAATGTTTTAAGACTGAGCAGGTTGAAGACTTGTGTTTTTCTAATGTAATTCTGTAATCAAGAGTTCAGCACTATCCTTTTCCTTGGATACAGAATAAGTAATATGTAGAGCAATGCCTAAGCTCTGTGCAGCCTATTTTGGGTAAATTGATGGAGCCTGGAAAGCCTAGTTGTCTCTACCAAGGAGACAAAAATAAAAGCAGCTAAGAGCCTTTTTTAATGCAAGGTACTGAGGTGATTGGGGTCATCAGTCATGTACAAGACAGAAGTTAGAATATGAACTTGTGTACACAAGTTACAAGCCCTGGCTAGTTATTAATTAGCAAATGGTGAAGACAAGCAGCTAGATAGATCCAGAAGGCAAGACAGCTCAAAAAAGGACTTTATAGAGTCTAAAAAAAGAAATCTTTGTGGACCAGGTGTTGACCAGAAGTGATTTGGAATGGTGAATCCAAAACCTGTTATATCTAATTCTTATCGCGGTCAAGAAGATGGGTTTTCATGTGTTCTTTGTAAATAAGCAGCATTGCATTGAAGAAGAAAGACTCCACAGTTTCCCACAACAGTTTGTCTGGAAAGCCTTAAATGTCCTCCAAGAGTGTGGATAAAGAAGAGACACTGATGAGAACGAAGTAACTCTGAGAACAATCTGAAAGCACATCTTTCAATGAGTTTCAAAATCTCCTATATTTCTGCCTTCCAACCAACAATATGATGTAAGCCTTGGGCAAAATACTGTCCTGTTTTCTAGACAGCAGAATAGAGCTTCTATTAAGTATGTGATAGACAACATTTGAATATGCCAAGTATGTATTATATCCTGAAATATTTATACTGGAGCAGCATCACTAAGTCCTTGTTGTTGTGTCTTGTGCTTTTTATGAGGAACATTTCTCAGATTTTCAGGAATCATGGGATAATGTTACTGGGAATAATGTTACTCTGAAAAACAATCCTTCATCTTTGTAAAGAAAAGAGAGCGAAGTAGATCAGAAGAGTATTTTATTTAATTGTATTGTTGCATATTTTTCAGTACACTGGAAAATGTACTTTAATACTTTAAGCAATCTTTTTGCTGGTTCTCTTGTAGGTTACACCAGAAGCAGTAGAGAGCTGGAATAAAGAACAAACCAAAAATTTGGTTGAACAGGGCACTTAAAGCCTCAGTGTCACAAATGAAAAGCCCTGTTAGCTGGCTCACAGAACCCACCCTTTACTGAAGCACATGTACCCCTTTAGTAGAGCATATCTGAAAAACATGCTGAACGGTTTAGTCTACTCTGAAATACATTGTGTTGCTAGCCTTAGCAATCACCAACTCCAAGTTAGTATCGGGTTTTAAGACAGATGAGTATTCTCCAAAAGCAGTAAATGATTGACAGTATCTCCTTCACGGATGGTGAGAGTCCTTTCCTGACTCAGACAGTAATTTACTTGTGGGTAGCAGCTATTGAAAACATACTCAGGCATATGTAGTTGACACAAATACAAGTCACAATTCTGGAAGAGTTATCAAGCATTATGTTTTCTGATTCTCAAATAATCTGTCTTTTACAAGTTTTACTAAGTGAATATGGTCAAAGACACAATAACTCAGGAATAGCTCAAGTTCAACACTCCAGTCTTTTACAGCTAGAAAACTGTATCTAGGATACAAAACGCATTAGAAGTTTATTAAAAATATGTAATTTTTGTTCATCTAATTTTCAATTACACCTGCATAAAACTTCAGATGATCTAGACTGAAAGGGAAAGTTAATTAACAGTTTTGCTGTATTTCTTCTAATGATTTTTTTTTCTAAACACAAAACTTTAAAGTTTTTTTTGCTGTAGAACTTATCTAGTTTATTAAAAAAAGAAAAAAAGAAAAAGAAAAAAAACTTGAGAACTCACCTCCACTAGTTTTCCTCCAGCAATCTCTGCAGTGTGATGATAGTTGGGAAAATCAGCTACTACTTTTCCTCCTTCCATTTTAACAGTTGCCTGTAATAAAAAGAGGTTTAATATTCTCTGGGCCTATTGGCATTTATTTTTATCAGACACTGTAAGCATCTCTGCACCTGATGATTAAAGTTTTTCCTTTAATAAAAGCAAAACTTGTCTATTATATGAACAGCTTCATGATAAAGACTAAAATCCTTGTGCTTTAGTTCCTAAATATAAGCATCCACAATTTATTAAATAGAAAAATATTCAAGTAACAGTATCTCCAAGTTCCATATTTACACACTAAATCATAAATAATGTTCACTCATAGCGCTAAAGATGGTCTTACTGCAGCCTGTTCTCAGTCCTCAACAGTTTATGTGGTTCTTCTGTTTTGTCAGTAAAAAGTGAAATCGTATGAGTTATTTTTAGTGTTCTCATATACTGATAACCTGCCTGCAAGCAGCACAAAAGTCACTGTGGGCTAGTGATATTAATCTTCACCCTGGATCCTCAGTTTCATGCCTTTAACTACACTAGAGTTCACCTATATCATTTAAGTATAGATGAAGATGACTATACAGTCTGCAGTCACACCTTTATACTATAACGTGTCAGTTGCCGTACTTTCTGCAGGTTCCTGAGGAAGGGAAATGGAGAAGGATGTGCTGGTCTCTTCTGCCTGGTAACAGATGCCAGATCACAAGGGAATGACACAAAAGTTGTGACGGGGTAGGTTTGGATAGGACATTAGGAAAAAAATATTTACCATGAGGGTAGTTAAACACTGAAACAAGCTTCCTAGCAAGGTGGTTGATGCCCCATTCCTGTCCATGATCAAGATGCATTTAGATAATGCCTTTGATAACATGCTTTAACTTTTGGTTAGCCCTGAAGTGCTCAGGCAGTTGGACTTGATAATCTATGAAGGTCCCTTCCAAGTGAACTACTCTATTCTAAGAGCTACTTCTGTAGGGGAGGAACATGCCAGGATGCTAATATGAAGATTACAAATGCTACAACATTTCAGCTGACTACCAAAACTAGCTGTGCAGAACTAGCTATGCAGTTCCATCAGAAAATTAGTCTTGCCTCCATAACTAGTCAGCCTTGCCTATGCTTTTAGTAATAAAGACAGATCAGCCAGTCATATTTAGAAAGCAAAAGAGTAATGTGCAAAGTGAAGAGGGAACTTTTTTTAAAAAATAAATAAATTGTGTTTTACCAGATAAGGAAAGCTTTACTAATTTATATATTGGTTAGTGACTCTGTGCTGAAAGGCAGTGGTTTCTCTTCTGAGTCGTTTACCCTGCGCTCATCTTTGGCTACTTAATAGGAGTTGGACTGCTGAAGTGCTCAAGACGAAGATAGAATTTATAATATTTCAAAATTGTAAAGTTTGCAATAAATTGACCAAATAGAATTATGTTTTCTTCCATGCACTAGGCTTCATAAAGATTTCTCAAAGGCAATGACCTTTTTTTTTTTTTTTTTTTTTTTTTTTTCTCCCAGAATCAGAAAGGTATGACTAAAATAGCATTCTGGAAATCATGCAATACTACTACTGTTCTCATTCTCTCACAGCTCCCTGAAAAATTGCTGGTTTTCCTGTGTCTTCAATACAAAGTATTTATCCAGTAATCTGTTGTACGGTTCTGGACACCTCACAAATGCTGAGAATAGTTGTCCCAAACTATCCCTTCTAATGGAAGAGAAGTGAATAAGGCAATAAAGCAACTGTTTAACATCAGGTTCTCTATCAAGATTTTGTCCGTGATAGGATCAGCTCAAGGTTGCACAGTCTCTCTTATCACTAAAGACTGTTCAAGTTGCAAGTTGCTCTGTGCTTCCAATAGTACGGAGAATACAGAGAGGTGTTTTTTTTTTTTTTCCCTTCGCTTTATGCAGTCCTTTGTTTAAGGCTCAGCACAGGTGACTTTAAAAGGCAAGCACTGCTGTCAGGCACAGGCAGAGCTAAGGATCACAGCACTCCTCATAACGTGTGCTCCAGTTGCTGCATGGTGCTGGACAATGAAGACAGCTGTCAACCAGCTTGTTAGAGTTTTAATTAACATTATGATTGCTTCAGCTACAACACCAGTAGGATGCTCATCACTCTGCCCTTGTTCTTTATTGGTAAATACGGTTTTGAAGTTCTAGTGCTCATTAAAATCAGCTTTAGATATTTTGCTAGGGTCATCAAGAAATGGGAAAAAAATATGCATCCTTGAGACAGATTTGATTTTCACCCTACATTAAAAACAAACAAACAAACAAACAAAACAAAAACTGGGACAGCATAGAACTCAAGAGAGAAAATAATTTACCTTGAACTTTTTACCACCCATTGTCTCCATGTCTGCTTCCTTGCCAATAGAGAATGTGTTAGTCGTGGTGCGACCTCCTGGGAAATGCTGTGTCCAGGTGAAGTCATGTCCATTCTGCACCACCTCAGTGACTATTTTGCAATTCCTTCCCATCTCAACTTTCTCACTGGGGAGACCTTAAGAAATAGAAAAACAGAGTTTACCAAAGCAAATATCCTACTGTCTGTATTGGAATTGAAACATGCTAATGGTGTATTTGTTGTCAGACATTGATGTTTGAACATCTGATTTGTGTTGTTTTTGTTTTTGTTGGTGGTGCTCTTTCTTTAACAGCAGTATCAAAGCTGAGTTTAAATTACTTCTTTAAAGGAAGATACAGGGACATCAATGCATTTGCTAAAAGAATAGATTTTAGTCTGGCTTTCTCTTCTTTTCCCTTAGAAAGGATACACAGTAAACATATAGTTGCAAGATATATATAAATGTTCACATCTTTCTTTCTACTTAGGCTACATGTGCAGACACATGGAATTTCATGTCTACGAACTTCTGCCTCTGCTATACAATTGGGCATTCCTATTTACTATTGCTTTGTAAATAAATGAAAATGAAATGAAAAACAAATGAAAAAAAAAAAAAAAAAGCATTGAACTTTTGCACACAGATCATAGTGTTCCTAAGAGATTTTACAGGCATAATCTCTGAAATGGGCTTACACAGTCTTCTGAAAGGGTTCACGGAAACATGTTCCAGTAAAAGATTTTGACAAGTACTGCCATACCTAAAACTTTACTTCCACCAATGAATACTTAGAACAGAAAAAGTGAACTTTGTGATTATTATACTGCAAACATCTCTGCCCTTCATTCTGCTGCCACAGAAAAGGAATAACTGCTTCTGTACAACGGGACTATTTCCTGTGGCTAATAGTGCTTCTTATAAGAATGAAAACTGAATCTTCTTGCTGAAGTGCTGAGCACTCCTACCAAGACTGGTATTTCCTGTTGATCTCTTGACATTTCAATAAAAAGCCCTTTTAAAAAAGTATTTCTAACTAATTTATAATCTTCAAGACTTACATGCCAAGACATACTTACCAATCGCCTTCACAAAGTCATCATAGTTCTCATCACTTTCAAATTCGTATTTGCCTGTGAATGCCATGTTGCCCTGGTGATGTGGCTGGTAGTGCAGGATAGCCGCTGAAACAAAGAAGAATTGGTAAGTGCAGATGGCCTGAGGCCCTCATTTTTATAAGCCAGCCCAAGCTGCTCAGCCCACCTGTACTCATGCCCCTAGGAAATATAATTTTATGATCTATGTGAGTCACTAACATGGATGCCATTGACCTATCTGAAAAGGGCCATAATTCAATCAAAGATCCTTGACAGTAATCTGGAGATCAGCAGATATCAAGGGCAGAAGCTGGGTTTTCTTTTTTGCATATTTGAAGAAAGTGATATATATTTCCCTTAAAGATCCCACTGATTTTGCAGAGATGATGGAATAATGGTAAAATATTTTATGATGAAACAGGGAGAAAACATCTTCAAAACAGCGTCTTTCGATCACAACCTCGCTGTATTTGGAAGCATATCCTATATTAGTTAAATGTGAAAATAGGAAACAGGCTGTCCAGATTCCTAAGTAATTCTGCTGGGACCTGGGCAATGCCAAGGTTCCAGGTAAATTACTGCACCTGCACATCCTTCCTTATCCCCATATGAAGACAAGAATTATGAAATATTTTACACTACTTGGACATAAAGTACGTTAGAAACACTCATGGCACCATGTTCCCATATCTTATTTAGTATCAGGAGACAAATCGTGCTTCAAATTGCTTAGCAAATGTTTGCACAAAGTACAAACATTTCAAAAATACATACTTATTTGGGAAAGTAGAATCAGTACTCTCATTTGTGTAATATGCTAAAAGTGAGAGTCCATGGGGTAATTTAGAACACATACAAGAGCAGGGTGAGAAATTCCCAGCTACAGTGTGTCGGCATTGCTCCACTGGCTGATGATACAGACCAACAGCTTTTAATCTGAACAGAAACCTTCCTAGGATTTATGTGCCAATAGTGTCATAACACTGGAATATACGGAGTGTCTGAGGTTTGAGTAAGAAAACATTACCTGTCTTAGAAAAATCTTTACAGATTTGAAACTTTTCCTTACGGGGCAAACTAAGAGGGATTCCAGAACTAACGGACTGGTGGGTTAAGAGTCTGAATCAGGAGAGGAGACTTCTAATAGAAAAGAATTTTCTGAACAAAAAAAGTTTCAGAATATCTTGAGTCAGTTTTGTAAGAGATACCTATGGACTGGAAAGGACCTTGCCTCACGTTTATTACTTGGAAATTTACTTTTTTTTTTTTTTTTTCCCACCTACTTCCTTTTCCAAGGTCTGACAGAAAGCAACTTCAAAATCTTACATCTTTGTAAAAAGATCTAAAACTTTGCCATGGAAATGTGTTTTTGAGGTTGACAGCAGTCCGGTTAAAACTACTGCTTTTGGTACACGCTCATGGCGGGAAAGCAGTTTTCTAGCACAGATGCAGATGCAGAAAATGAGCAAAAGGGAAGCATAAAAAATCATGGTCAATTTGTAAAATAAAAATGGAACAAATGTCCTAGGAATTACTGCCTTCCCACCCCTAACCCTTCACTCCCCCTATATTTACTCTGCTTTAAATTGTCCCGTGCTGTGTAGCGGCTGACTGTATTGTGCTGGAGTTCGTGACGCCACAAAAGCCATACCATCTGCTGTCTGCTTGCCATTAAAAGGATGTCTCCTTACTTGAAATAGCAGAAAGCCATATACCTGTCTTCTGCAAACGTTCTCCCTGTTCCATGATCAGCACTCAAGTACTTTTCTCTCATGCCTCTGTGTTTTAACAGTTGGTTTTTGTATCAGTTACAAATTGATAAGATTCAGGGAAGGAACAGAGAAACTTGCTTTGCAGTCAGTATTACCTTTGCACCTGATTTTAAAGTGTCTGTAAAATGATTCTGACCCTTCTGTCACCATATTTGACACTTTTTTTTTTTTTTTTTTTTAATTAGAACTGTTTCAGCTTAATCGGAAGCTTGTGCAGGAGCAGATAACTGAAAGGGAAACTTCCTTTATCAGCTAGACCCAGGTCCTTAGGCCTCGTCTCCATAAAGCAAAATAGCATTAGCGTGGAACACAACGAAGTGGCTGCACATGTACGGAGACCTCTCTTCTTATTGCCAGGGTAAAGCTAAGTAGTTACCAGTTAAGGTACAACAGTGCAAAACTCTGTGCCATTACAGAGGCAAAAAACCCTAGTAATTTCACTCATACGTAAATTCGAAAATTCCATTTACAGGAAGGTATCATCAACCCCATTCCATACATGGGCAAGCTGAAAACAGAAAAAAAAAAAGTGACCTATCAGTGCTTATAGTATAGTGAAAGGATGATGTAGTCAGTAAGAAATCCTAGGTCCATGTGTCCATCTTGTGTCCAAAGCATGGCACATTAATTTAAACATTCTTAAATTAAACAAGCCCTTAGAAGCCAAGGGTGAGAGCTCTGAAGAGCCGATTACTTTCAGTCACCCAGGGAGTTCTGCAGTTTGCTCCACTGTTGGGCTGTGAGAATCTTTATTGCTACTCAGCACAACTGGCTGTGCAAGTCTTTAGGTAAGAGACTTGCCTCCTTCACGTGGCTCTGTATGCTCCACGTACTGAAAGGTGACCAGGGTCCCGCCACTGCTGTGCTTTTGGGGAGTGGGTGACCAGTGTGACCATCCTCAGTTTAGCTCAGTATCGAAGGCTGCTGTCTTGCACTAGGCTCTCAACGTTTCAGAGAGACATGCATAACCCTGTGAAGAAGGTAAATGAACTCAAGCCATAAACTAGTCTGTTTACACAGAACTTATTAGGGGACAACGCCACTGGCACAGTAACACCACACGGACCTTGGAAGATAGATCAAACTGGATAAAGAAAACGGCACAGCTCTCTGAAACAGGAAAAAGATAATAAGATTATACGAACAGTACTTGGGCTTTTATGTTCCCTTTCTTTATAAAGATCAAATTATATTGATAATTATCTTGTGATGTGATAAGAAAATGCTGACATATACACAGCTATACAACACTTAGAGCTTGTCTGCAGTGGGAATGTGGTGGGCATAGAGCTGGAATGTAGTACAGTAAATCAGAGGTGAATAGTTACTTGCCTGGGTGGGTCATTCTTGCTGCACTAAGGAGGAGTTTATCCACCTCCAAGGAGTTGTAATGCTATGCTGTACGTGAGAGTTGCAGAATGTATGAAAAACATCCACATAAAAAATAAAGGTAGGACTGCACAGTGTCAATAACCGTGCTTACTCTGCCTGGCTGCTTTGGACCCAAATCAGTTTAGAACAAGTTGTGAGCAAACCTACCATCTGTACCCGTCTGTGCAGAGGAATTTCTAATGTGCATTTTGTATTTGCATCCATTTTCTGCTCACTCGTTCTGAAATAAATCTCTACTTTAGTTCCTGCCTTTTTGTTATAAAATACAATGAAATTCAAGAGTGCATTGGAGAATTAAGAATTTCATAAAGTAGTCTTTCAAATATTGAGTCAGGACAATATTTATTTCAAGAATAAAAGGGATGGCGGCCCTCTGACTTACGGAGGTGATGGTTACTTGCACAATTGTTAAGGTTAGTCATCAAAGTTCCCCTCAGCTAAAAAGTGCATTCGTTTAATAACCTTACACTTAGTATTTACAATACTCATGATTTTCCTGC
Source organism: Nettapus auritus (assembly GCA_011076525.1). Taxonomy (NCBI): domain Eukaryota; kingdom Metazoa; phylum Chordata; class Aves; order Anseriformes; family Anatidae; genus Nettapus; species Nettapus auritus. Next base: position 817,013 of record CM021777.1, on the reverse strand, counting down.
CTATTCAGAGCTGTAAGCCTGTAATGTTGCTTTTGCGTACCTCTACAGCAGTGCTTCCACCTTGGTGGACTCGGCACTTAGCTAAATGGTGCAGAATTACTCAGTTAAAAAACAAACAACAACAACAACAACAAAAAAACACAATAAATTAAACCAAAATTATCCACATATTTTTTTTCAAAATACATGTATACATCATTACATATATAATCCATTCCTTCTATAGCAGTGTGGGTAGCTGCATACTGCTGCAAACATCCTTTTTTATGTCATGTTTCTACCTAACAGAACTGAGTTGAAATCCAACTGAATTAACAGCTATAACTGAGACCAGTGGAAAAATGAGAGGCAGTTCCCCTTACACATATAAGGGTGTGAAAAGAAGGCATGAGGTAAGAGCTGTAATAGAGAAAGATGAATAAAAAGCTCCAGGTGTAAAAGTTAAAAACAGCTTTCAGAAAGGTTATTAACTTCAGGGTACCTGGTACTATCAATCATTTTCAGGAGGAAGATGCAGTTGCCCTTTATGTAGGTCAAAGAAAATATCATTATTCTATAGGGGACTGTGCCATCTGGTGGCCAAATATCTGGTGGCCAAGGCCTGTATGCCAATCATCATGTCTTACAGCAAGTCCCTACCTCCCCCATAAAAGCCCCTGACTTCAGTTAAAGCATGCCAGAGTTTGTACCTAGCCCAGTGCCACAGCTGAAGCTCCAAGATCAGTCTCCAATCTCCTCGTTCTCTGACTGTTTGAAACGAAAAATCTCCCGCCTGAGCCAGACAATCAGCTCAGTAAGAGTCATGTTAAGTGTATCAGTATTTATACAAGCAATTACCTTCATGTTTCATTTTGGGACATATTTCTAAATGACAAAAATTTCCTAAACACTGGATTATGGCCACACTGAAATACCATATATTATTAGCCTTTGCTTAAGTACATTTTATTGCTATCTGGGCAATCGATAATACACAGGGCTGCTTCATATAGATTTAATTAAACATTACAGAACAGAGGCCAAATGCTTGCTTCCCTGAATTCAGTCTGAATTCTTCAGCTTCACCTACAGTGAAGCTACAACTTCAACACAAACAATTTAATGAATCTAACTTTATATGCAAATGTTATTTGTGGCAGACTAGCATTTATGAACCCCACTGTGTGGATTCAGCTGTCACAGAGAAACAAGGGTTTGCATGCTGATATGGAGCCCCACTGTCAGATGACAGACTGCAAGGAAGTGGTATAACCTTGTTCTGTGAGACACAGGCTTTTTATACTGAGTTCTTCTCATGGAATAATATATATATATATATATTTATTTATTCAAAAGCTCAAAAAGCACAACAAAACACTCACAGTAAAGCTTATCTAACTGATGGCTTTCTAAGGCCCCTAACATCAGCACATAGCAAGCCACCTATCTGAGTGCATATTGCCAGCACTACGGGAAGGAATCAAACCATTAATTACAATGAGAAGTTAAGCAGAAAGGCTCAACAGTGCATTTAAATTTATTAGGATCATGTGAGTTGAAACTGTGTGGCTGTTGCAGACACTTAGTACGAGTAAGTTTTCAGAGAAGTAAAACTCATTAAAGCTTATACCCAAAGGAAAAAAAATCATCTAAAGGGAGTAGTTAATTCCCTCTGCCCCCCAAGTCAGCTACTTCTGATATGCAAAACAGCTGAGTCTTCAAATGCTGGTAGGAACACAAGGAACTTTCAAGAACCAAATCAAAGGCCGAGGATACCTCTACTTTCAGGATTTACTTGCCACAGTCATAAATATAACGCCTTTGCATTCTTTTTGTCATGTCGGAGTCACCCTGTCCTTGAATGTCTCCCAACACGCTTTAAAGTTTATTAACCTTTCAGAGGTATAGTATAAAGCCAACTGAGATACTTTAAAGACAAAGTTGAGATAAGGAAAGTAATTCCATTAGTGAATGAACAAGGTTGAGTGACTATCTTTGAAGTGCTTTTAAAACTGGAATGCAGTTTAACAAGGAACACCGATTCAGAATAAAAGTAGGAGCTCTCCCCTAAAAAGAAAGTTACCCTTAATGATCCTTTCAGAATGAATGCTGCTCATGAAAGCTTGTAAATTCTTAATACAGCTGTATGATAGCCAGCTGTATCTGGCCATTATTCAACAACTCTCCACAGAAATGGCTAACGATTATTAATTCCTTTGGTATTCAGAGTAATCATTCATAATGAATTCAGAATGAACTAATTTGGTGTTAATGTTAATGTGTAATTCCATGGGAGTTGTATTATAATTTTGCCTTATTAAGTATCCATTTAGTGTAGTACTAGGTGTTATTCTAAACTCATAAGCAGTAGAAAAGTAATTACCAACAAAATGTGGCGGAATTATTGAAAAACTAATGCTGGTACAGACTCCAAACATTTAACAGAAATGCCCTGGCCAGGCCTACAAGACTTCTACAGTTGACTCAGTACAGATGCTGCTCTTGCCCCACGTGACATTCTGAAGGGTTGAATCTGCTTAACAAAAAAAACACAGAAAGAAAGGACCCTACCAGGAGAGCTGCAAGATGGGAACATTTGCAGGGGAGGAAGGCTCAAATCCTTTAGAAAACTAGTATTTTGGGGACTCCCATAAAGGAAACTTGCATTATCTCCTGCCAAAGCACTGTTATCAGGAATACCTTTAGTCTGTTTGGACCTCCAGTGTGCAAGATAATTAACTCGTTCAAGCTGGCATAGCTTCCGTAAGAAGTGGTTGGTTCTGCTGTCCCTGGTTGGTGTTCCTGATCTCTGAGTGTCATCTCTGAGTGTCTGGTTTGGACAACTAAAAAGACAGAAAACTAAACTCACCCCCAAAAAAAGAACAGATTAATTTTCAGGTGGTTTCACCAGTTTTCAGCTGATTTTGTTCCCTGAACTGTCTCAGTACATGGTCAGTACAGCACGAGGTACGAGAGGAAGGGAAGATCAACAGCACCAGCACAATCAACATTTAGCCCTTTCATCGGCCTAGAGGTGTCTGCAAACCACGGAGTGACTGAGAGCATCCTGAGGATATGAAGGCACTGTTTAAATTGTTCAAGAGTCACCTCTTGCTTTGTGGTGGCACAAGTGTTTATGCAGTAATACAGCAACCAGAGCAAGGGCCTGATCTGAATTAAAAATACTCCAAAATATAAAGCTATTTTTCAACTGGATCAGTGTTGTGATCCAGTTACTCAGATGATCACACCAATACCTGTGTTGGCACAGTAGAAGTATTGGCATGGAGAAGGAAACAAGCTGCTGGGGGAGTATGCACACAAGGTGGATATAGCCACCAAAAAATGTTCATTGCAATTGTGATCTGAGTTACATACACTTCATTATGCCTATTAGGAGAAAAATTAAGGCCATGCTAACTGAGCTAGTGGTACGTGTCTAGTTTGGCTTAACTGAACCTTTTTTCTGCAAGCTTAAGGCTCAGTATAAATTCTCTGAACTTTGTATTACACATTGGCTTTTCAGAATCCAACACCTAACCAAATCAAATCCACACTCTTATACTCAAAAGCACCCAAACAAAGAACTGGGAGGGATATCTCTGTTATCATTTCAGATTTTTAGAACTGATAGCACTCTATGAAGTGCTTGTCTTTATTATTTTAGCAGGCAGTTTACTCCCTGGTATGTAAAAAATTTCTTTTAATTTATAGTTTAAATTAATTCATTGTTGTTCTAAATCTGTTTGTACTTGTGCCAGAACTGCCCCTTCTTTCTTTGAGTTTATCCCAAATTTCTTTAGAGAGCACCTTTGTTTTTTGTTTGTTTTTGTTAGACTAAAGCAATCAGGCTAAGCCACACCAAACTCCGTTAAGACTATTCTGAAGTGACAGACTTTTTCTTATCATCCTAGTATTCCATTTACCCCAATTTTACTAGGATCTCAAATGTTTTCCAGCTCAACAAGTTTTGCTAGTACACTACCCGCTTTTTTAAAAAAGGCCATTAATGGATATACTAATATAACTTACATAACATACAGTAAAACTGATACTAGCGACTTCTTTTGAAACAAATTGTTCTTTTCTTTCTTCAGGATTCTTTCCCTTAATTAGTTATCTTACAATTATTTTATCAACTGCATCCAAAACAGTGGTAATGGGGACTGACAGCAGAAACAGGAAGGTACCTTTTTTTTTTTAAAAAAAAAAAAGTTTTAGTAAAGACTTCAACAGAAAACTTGAAGATTTTTGTTATGCCACTTTTGACGTATAAAATTTGGAAGTGCACAGTAGAAAAATGACTGGCTCCCATCAATTTGGGTTACACGAACCTGTTAAGCTTCCTTTGAAATATCATCTTCGGACTAAAAGCCACTATGGAACATTTTGTACCTCAACAGTTTTGGTCTAATACAGAGAAGTTTTTAAAAACCGCTAAAACAAGATTATAATTCAGCCTTATCTGCAGTCTTCTGGTAAAAGCAAACTGAGTTAAAGATACTACCTCTATATATTTGTTCAACATAACTTATTGACAGTCCCTAACAGACTGTAAGTATTGTTCTAATAAATTAGTATCTGACATCCCTAAAGACAGGAATCATCGTAACTACCCCTTCTGACTTTTCTGACCCAAAATAATAGTGATGTCCCCTTTATCTACATAGTTCATATGATGCGTTGTAAAGATTTTATTACTTGATAGTATCGATAGTATCTATATGATAGTACTTGCTGACACATGAGAACAACGTAACTTCAAATTGGAACTTATCTTCAAGGTAATCTAGTCTAATTTGGAGACTTGTCACATGGCTGTGGTCTTCTAAGCAATCCTCAGTCAGCATCAAAAGGGGGAAAAATGGCTGTACCCCACTGTAAAATGAAGGTCGCTGTACCTGCAGTTAATGTTAGCAGGAACTGCTGGCAAGAGGGTAACTGGATGCAGGTTTCTGAAATAGGCTGTCACCACCATACACCACCACCAAAAATAACTTCTTCCTTAGTCACAACGTGTTTCAAAGGCATCAGTAATGCCCTGGAATCCTTCTCTGGTGTTAAAGTTACCTAATCAACTTCTAATGTGATTGTACAAGTTTTGTCGAATGAGGCTTAGGAGACAGTGGGATGAAACCAGGACCCGGATGTTTCATGCATTTACCCTGCTTCTAGAGTATACACTGGAGTTCTGCCTGGACTCTGTTGGCAGCGGGTTTCTTGTGATAGCTGGACAACTTTCTGAAATCAGTCCTAGAACTTCTGCATTTTCATAGGCACTGAACCTATTTGCTTCTTTTACTGTCATTCCTTCTCTCACATCCCTTCTGCAGCTCCCTACAACTGCATTCCAGTAGGAAGCATGCTCCACCCAAGAAACCAAGCAACTGACGATTTAGCCTATATGACGTTGGTTTAGGTTTTCTTGAAGGCAAGCTCTGTGCAGCATTTCTTAAGTTTACTGAAGTCAATAAAAAACACTACGTAACAGCATGTTTTAATTTCTTCTTTCCACAGGAAATCTGCTAAGAGCTTCTTGGTTCTTCACAGACATAAAATAATGAATCAGTTTTTAAATGCCAGCTGCTGTATAGAGGACAGATTTTCAAAATCTAAAAATATAATGAACACCAAGAACTGAAAATTCTTAAAAAAAGAAAATTATGATGATTTGGCCTTTCTCAATTTCACTCACATTATTGGCTTATTAGCCATAGGCATGCAGCTATGGTTAATCAGGAAGTAAACAATGGACTTTTAACAACAAACGTTATGTAATTAATGTAAAGACACTACTAGTCGGCCTTGCAAGACAATGTATTTCCTTGTGTGAATTGAGAATCTGACAAGAACTGGAGATGCTCAGGATTTTGCAGAACTTTGTCTCTATTAGCTTCACTTCATGTCATATTTACTTAATACAAAATGTTTATCTTCATTAGTAAGGAGATGTTTTAAAAAAGACTGTATTTTGAAGCACAAGTGCATTTGATTTTTCCATTTGTATCTGTTTTGACTTTATACCATTTATGGAAACAATCATTAATTTTAAGTAGTGTTTCAAGGAAGGAAAAAGACATTAAGAGCTTCTGTCTTTCCCTTGTCTTTCCCCTATTTTAAAGGATCAATGTATTGAAAGAGAGCGACAGCAATCTGGAGAGACATGAAAGGGTCTCAAATAGCACCAGTGCTGTCTAGTGTAAACTGCTGCCATATCCCTGGCCATCCTAGTTTTACACAACAGCTACAGCTGCTGCCTTAGAAAATACCTGTAACAAAGCATAGGTGCTCAAACTCATTATTTAATGCACACTTCTACAAATCATGTATGTAAAAGCTGATATAAGGCTGGAAGGGTTTTTTTGGAATTATTTTTTACAGGCAAAGCAATTTCTGAAAAATATGTATATATATATTGTATATATAATATCACAGTTAATATTGAAAAAAACACATTTATTTTGTTTTTGCTTCTGAAATATTTGATTTCAAATCCATTAGTGATTTATGTACAAGTGCCATTTTAATAGTTGTACCTTGATAACAGTCCCACTCCCTTCATCTTCCTCCTCTAGCTTGGGACATCAAGAGCATTTTCTTTCATACATAGCAGAGTTTGTTTCATGATATGTATGGTGAAAAATGCAGGCTATCAATGAGTCCTGAGCAAGTCCTGAGAGGAAATAAATGGAAAGAAAAATCTTTTGACTTTGAAATGCTGTTTCTTTGGAAAATACCAACATGTTTTCATATTTCTGACATGGAAAATATTATTTTTTTTTTCCTTATGATTTTGCAGTTTCACACCTTCCTTATTTTTGTGCATCTCTACTTCTGTAACTTTAGCATTTCTGTATCTGGATCACTAATGGTTACTGAAGCAAATACACAAAGCAGCTAACTACAGAAAGGCCAAATTCCCCACTTGGCCTGCCAGGGGAACTTCCATACTGCAAGGGTTACTCAGAGATCAGTATGCATGGAATAAACACAGCATGCTTTATTAAGCATCCTGCTTTCCAGACTGCTGTTCCCCAGCTCTTCATTATTAAAGCAATAGTACTGTATTTTAAATACAGATTATGTAGTTTGCCTCAGGGCATATGAGATGGGATTAATAGCCAGAAATCCCGATTCTCTGCTGTTAAAACACTAGGCATCCCTCCATCTTTTAAATATAGTGCGTTCTCCAGCACATTGCCTGGTATCTCCACTGATTTTCCTGAAATGTATTAACCTCCACATATTGCACTTGTAAAGCCTGCTGCTTTAATGGTGCACATAAGCCCCATGCACAGTTAAATTCTGCTACTCCTTCAGCTGCAGTTGCTGAATCTGCTAAGGGGAACATGAAAATTAGATTTTTATTATTATTTTTTGGAAGGTATATCTGCTTTGCAGTTCACCTTCCTTATATTTTAAAACCATGTTTACTTGTCCCCTCCCATCTCCTTCACTGTCTCAAGTTTTTCCTCTATTCCCAATTCCTGTGGCTCATCTGAAGAGGTAAGTTAGATGGAACACATAGCTATCTGGTGCTAAGTTATTTGCTTCCTTATGAACCAGGCAAAAAAGGATTTTGTTTTACAATAAAGAATCTCAAAGCCAGACAAGGGAAAACAATATTTGAATATATTTTTCTTATACTAGCATAGCGCTTAGAGTGTGCCATAATGAAAAGACTGATGCAAGTTAACTGGGCAAGAACTGCAAATTTTGAAAAAGTGATGCAGAGAAGGATACATCTCTCTTCTGGAAATACAAAAACAAACAAATAAACAAAAAAACATAAACAAACACCCACACACCCATACAAAACTATTTTTCTTTGCCTGTAAGTACTTTTTTGGGCTTCAGTTCTGCTTTGATGTGTCTGATACACCATAATACAGCACTGAATATTTTACAAAAAGCTAAAACTGTTTATATTTGTTTAGATACATTTAACAGAAGAAATAAATATGCTTTTGTAGCAGAGAAAATATCTCATGCCACTTCTTCACCATCTCCAAAAAAGGCAGTTCTTTACATCTGCTTTTTCTGTCAGATGCTTATATTACATCTAGCCTGTGGTGTGCCTCTTCCAATGGTTTTATCCTGGTTTTATTTATTCTTGGTCAGCAGTAAGTATGCTGGTATTACTCAAACAATGCTGATGTAATACTGAGAAAATGAGACCATGTTGTTAACAACTGTGATTTTATATTAAATCCTGGAATAAGACATTTGTCTTCAAGTTTCCTTCAGGAATCAAGAGAAAAATCTGGACAAGAGTTGAAAATCTGAACTTAATCTCATAATACCATACAACAGCTTTTAAACAAAACCCATTTTCCTCTTCCTCCTAAATGACGAGAAAACATCAGGGAATATAGAAAGACAACTTTATTTTTTAAAACTTCATTTTCAACTTTAATATGCATTTTTGAATGGCTAAGTTTGACACAGATCAGCTACTATTCTCAGGATGCTTAAAAATCTGGACACTTAATTCAGTGACTGGAGAAGGTGTCAACTTGCCAATATTCTGCTTCCTCAGACAGAAACTGACAAAATTTGGGCGAAGATTACAAACCAGTTGCATGCACCAATAATGCAGGACTCTACCACCCAGGGTTATCCTGGTGACTCCCTTGGTGAGCATTACGAAGTGATTCTAAATCCACCACCTCTGAATTTCTGTGATTTTTTTCCCCAGAGAAGGAAGGCATGGCCTTTCAGAGCAGCCTATGACAATCAGGTAGAAAAGTCTGAGTCATAAACCACGCTGCCATCTAGTGATAACACGTTAATTCTGCTCCTGAGCTGAATAAACGTTCAACTATGCTACAGATGGATTTCTGTGCAAAAATCTCTGGCTTACAAGGTTAGTTGCAGTTTGTGTCCTGAGAGACAGGAGACAAAGAACTACAAGACTTAAACTCTTCTTGCACAATATTGGGATTTTTACACTATTTACAAAACCAAGATTCAGACAGGTTATTAAATATATAGATTGAAGATGCTGCACTACCCATGTTAAATCGCAAGTCTTCTGCACACAAAGCTCTTTTTGCTATTTCTGGAAGCACCTGATGAGATTCTGTGATCAAGTCACTATATCTTTGCTCTCGTTTACTCACTGAACACATAAGGGCTCCTGCCAAAAGTCTGCCTTGCAATACAGTATTTATCAAAGCTCTTGGTTTACCAGAAAATATAGCAATTACATAATGGCTTTGTAACAGTGATTTGGTATGGCAAAGTCAACACAAACTTTCACTGAATTATATATATATATATATATAAAATTTTATACATATATATATATGAAGTCATGAAAAAATACTGAAAAGACCTTTCCCATTTAAAATAAAAAATATTTTTTTCTGAGAAGGAACATCATCCACTGAGACAGTATTTGTCTCAAAAGTCCTGATTTTTTTAAAAAGATGATTCACTATAAAGATATACCTCCAGTGCCTGAACACTGCCTTAAAGTTACTGCCATCTCCAGATATCGTCTTAGAAAAAACAATACATTTTGCTAATCAAACATGCATGGACTGTGATACAGAATCTGGGTACCTAAGTGGATTTGAAAGCCAAGGAAAAAATATTTTCCTTGCTGATTTCAAAAACAAAACCCTGCATTTTTAATGCAGCTTTTCTACAAGCAATTTGTACTTTTAGGCCCAGCTTATCCCTTTATTTTTTCCCACACTGTCACCATACAGCATTACTATTTGTAACCCATGTGTCACTAAGAGCTCTGCAGCCAGAGGCATTTAGACCTTCTGTGCCCTGACTCTTCACAGCTGCATCGCCGCTTCCAGCTTCCTCTCCTAAAAGAAATGCTTATTAGATTACTGTTCCATGCCGGTATTCTGGCACTTGCACAAAGGCTGACCACAGGGCTGGGCAGATCTGCTTTCTTTTCCCTCTTCAGGCTACTCAAAGCTCAGAAGTAGTTTGCTCAGAAAAGATGTATGGACTGTGTAGATCCCTGCAGAAAGGAGTCATTCTCGCAAAGCAGCACAGAATCACTACAGTGGCTATTGACCCTGAGTGATGCTCACAAGCGTGGGAGAAGCAGGAGAGGTTTTTGTCCAGATCCTGTAATTAGGGACTGAGGGAAACCAGAAACATAGACTGGTATGGGGAGCTGCAGTCAAAGGTAGGTGAAGCTGACTCACATCTCTTTATTCCCCAGGAAGGATGATCAAGCTAGATTTGATTTATGTGGGGTCATCACAGCACAGAAAGTCAGGAAGAAAAATGGCTTGAATCAGCTTCCTCATGTCTCGCTGCTGTGTGCTGGGTAAGCTTGCAAGCAGGAGCTGGGCAGGCTGAGGACACAAACAGTGCAGGTCCTCCTCTGCTCAGTCTCTGGGAACTGGAAACCCAACTAACTGATAGAATAAAACACTGAAATTCTTTCAGTACTGATTTTCAGCTGCCTGACTGAGAAAGAATCCATCTCCTACAATAATGGTATTTTTTTTGAAGGTTTTTGTCTGGTCGGTGCTTTCTCTTAAGTCCTTGTGACCTACATACAGACATGATACAAATAAAGCCCTCTTTCTCTTTAATTTTTTATGTGACATCGCTTGGCTGAGCCAGCCCTGGAGTTGCTGAGGCCTCTGTTTTGTTTTCTCACACAAGGTCAGATTGGCATTTTTATAATATTCTGTTTTCTTCACAGTGAAAACAAACATTCAAATCTCTCTCAAGAAATACAGGGTTTAGACGCTAGCTAGCGGTGGCATTGATGGACGCCCTTGCTGCTGTTGCTATCCTGAAGTATTAAAAGAAAAAGCCCAAAGTTAGGAATCCCTCTGCAAAAAAACAGGACTGAGGCAGCCAAGTTACTGTGAGCTCCCACGTTGCCACTGAGCACCAGTAACTGATACACACCTTCCCCGAGCTGCTGGCCAACATGCAGTACAACCTGCTACCCTAAATCAATTTCACCAAGACACTTTGATGAGGTTTGAATGGCACAAAAAATGACTCTATGGAATCCAACCCCTGCTATTTAAATCAAGATTGGTAGGATCATTACTACCTGATGACTGTTCATTAAGCCTGGGTGAGATAAATTTGGTAGTCAGTTGAACTCCCAGTGGCAGGAGACTCGCTGCAAACTGATTTCATAGCACAAAGGTCTATTCCATTTGGAATAACTCAGGCTTTGAACTGATCTCTGTCTGGATCGCTGGCTGGAAACAGAGAGCCATCCTGCTTTTCCAGAACATGCAATTCACTCCTGCAGCTGGCATCATTTTGACAAACAAAAATAACCAAGAACTGAGCTGCCCTGCAGGAGCCTCTGCCTTGTGACTTGTCCCTGCAGGTCAGGGTTGAACTTCAGTCCTGCAGCGAAGGGCACTGTCAGGGCTTGAGCTTTACCTGCTGGCTGGATCTAAACAAAGCAGTGCAGAGCCCATTGCTGTCAGTCTGGCACCTTTCACTAGCCCTACATTACTCAGCAGTTAGAGAAACAACAGGCATTTCAGCATAGCAGGGGAGAAGCAGCTGGCTAGAGGATGAAGGAATAGAAAGAAGCAATTATACCGAGTATCAAACAAGCCCACAACACTCTTACTTGTGCTTGGGGGTGCAAGGCCAGCTCATAACCACCTTTGCTGCTGATTGTTTTTTTGACAGAAATTGCTCCCTAAACAGTCATGTTCAGTGATTATTTGTCTCCTTCCTTCTTCCTCTGATTACAGCCAGACTGGGATATCCCTGATCCGCATAGAAATGAATATTTTAAAAGTCAGTGCTGTCCTCAAAGGGGCTTGTGCACCATTAGGTCTCCAGATTTACTGCACTAGCAAAGAACACTGCAGCAATGAAGCAGCAGCAATAGGCTAGAATGAGGAGAAAAGATCAAAAAGGATTTTGTCTTCATATGCTCATAACTAAAAATTAAAATTATCACTGAGGTCCTATTTTTAATAAGGAATTTTCACCAAATTTTGTAACAACGCTGACAGAGCTAGCTCCATATTATATAGTAATGCTGCTTGACTCAGCACCTGCGCTGTATTTTGCCTGTGATCATGAACAGTGAACCACTACCATCAAAAAACAAAGCATATTGAAACATGATGTTTGGTAGGTTACTTTCTTATATTAAGGCCTCATGTTTTCTAAGTCTGCATGGGAAATTTTCCCACAGCCAACAGCAACTTGTGCAAAATAGTAACCGTGCTGAGATGTATGACAGTAGCACAGATTTTCCCAGAACCACTGAGAAAGCAGAGTTATTAATTGCAATATGTGTACCCAGGCTGATACAGTTGGCAACAATGGTAATGAGCGTACCAAATTGTGTTCTTACTGTGTAAGATATGTAAGGGTCTCATCACTTGCTTTCAGAGTTTTGAAGTCCCCTGCCTATTTCCATATTGTTAATTATCTCACTCTCCCTGCAAAAGAAAGTCTAAGTCACAGACCAAATCTATTCCCTTCTGGGTGTTTCACTTTACATTAATCCAAAAGCAATCACACAACATAAACATCTGTCCATTTCTCCTCCCTGTTCATGGCTCTCATACCTCTCTTTTAGCTATTCACCACCTCTGCTAAAAGACAAGCCCTGAAATCCAGTTACATTCAACTTTGACTCATTGGGTGGACCTCCTCTCCGACTGCATCATCTGCAGCTTTGTGGTTGTTTTATGCCTATGACTGCTTCTACGTGCTTAACAGCTCTCTGAATTGACTCACATTTTCCATCATTTTAGGAACAATTCAAGAGCTTATTTTGGCTTGACCAGATCTGACTCACCCTGGGTGACCTCAGAAATTAGAATCAAATTCAGACTAGTGTAGAAAAACTAAAACTATAGTCAAATTGCAACTACAGTAAAGATGTAATTGCATCTTTACTGATGTGACAAAGAACTCCTGGCCTCCATTCTGAATATGTAAGCAGTGTTTACCTGGTCTACCACTGGTCCAAGCCTGCATCCATTAGCCACTTTGGTTTTATTCTAAGGGAAAAACATAATGGGTATCATAAAACTCTTTTATACTCAGTTATGCCATGGAGAAGGAAAAAACTTACAATTGCGTAAACATCACTATACCACAGAGATATGAAATTTAAGAAATTCATTCATGCATACATACTTTGGAGTTTCAACCCATGATGAAAACACAGAAATAGCATCAAATTTTCCCAATTACAAGGTATTAAAATAGCCAACAGCATTTTGAACTATAAAATACTACTTTTTACTGCGTGCTTGTTCAGTTATTTGTCTGTCAAGCTCCAGTCGAAATCCATGGGAGTTTTGCCTGACCAGATACTCAAAAATAATACTCAAAAACAAGTAAACAAACAAATGCTTGTTACAAACAGTTATAAAAAGTACAAAAATGCTACAATATTAAAATCTAACGTCCTTATGATTATTCATTTAGTGAGACTTGCACAATCTCTAGGCTTTAATAGGGAAAATAAGTCTTTTTTTCTTCCTAATTCCATTCTGTCCAATATTTTGTTAATTGTTTTGGGACACAGACATATGCTTACATCGTGTTTATGATTCACTATACCCTTTTTGCTGCTGAAATGTATCACTTGACAGGCCTCATCATGAAAGCGAAGCTGCATTTCAGAACATTTTTGTCATTCCAGTGGATGCCAAAGCAGAACAAACAGATCACCCAGACATACACCAGACTGAAGAACAAGGAGGACTGGTGACAGAACATTCAGTAAACATAACATCGAACCGACTCGGTATTCAGTGACAGGGGGGTGGTGAAAGTAATACCACAATTGCAGTAGTGCTCCAAACATTAATTATCTAGACTGCAGATCTGAAAAGCACAAAGAATGAACCTCGTATGCAATGCAGATTGCTTGGAAGCAGAGTTACAGTTTTAAATTGTTCTCAACCTTTTCCCCATAATAAACAGAATGACACGGTACATTTTATTTTATATATTTATTAACAGCTTGTCCCTCTTTTTGTTTAGGTTGAACATAAATAAGGGAAGCCTATAATCTTGCAAAAAAGCAGGCATATGCCCTTCCTTTTCAGAACGAAGCATCACTTTTGCTGTTTAATTTATACATATTTGAAATTAGTATAAACTGTTCTGGGAAAAATGCATTTTTAAACCAGTTCTGGTTTTGCAACCTACCTATGCCTATTAGAAGCATGGCATAAAACAAAAACACTTCTAACCAACCATTCCAGCGAATACAAATAAATTTAGGCTGGCAAAGGTATTGTTTCCTAGAAGAGTATGTGTGGCATGGTGGTTTTAACCGTACTGGGAAGGAACTCCATCTGTTAAAATAAACTGAGATATACAGCTACATCAGCATATCCTAGATACTGCACACTTGGCCCCTGTTCTGTGATAAGCTTCCACATGGGGAATTAGATTAGCATAACTAGAGAGAAACGCAGCATAGCTATACCAATACGCGATGATAGTGAAACAATTGTTGAAGACTTGGATTTTTCTTTCTACTATTGGTTGGGTACACGTGAAGGGAGAGTTTCAGCTGGACAACTTCAGAAACAAGAGAATTTATGTTATAAAAGGTGATAATATTGCATTGTCCTTTACAGGTAACTCAAGATCAGACAATACTGCTATTGCCCCAGTGAAATAACGTTTAAACATTCTGCACTATTTTCATACATTCTACTACCATTTAAGAATCTGCAGTACCTACCAAGCACCGCTATTCGAGGTTCCTTTCCTATGGCTGACATAGTACTTCACAACTTATTTTCTAGTATTTAAATAAAGCAGTAAAAAAAATGTGGTGAAATTGAGCATATGCCTAGAAAAATACAATGGTATGTGCTTCAATTACAGCATTGAAACTCCTGGCATACAGATACATTGTAAAAAATACTATACAGTCTCAGTAGACTCTACCCTGAGAGTTGCTTTGATCAGCCAGAAAGGACAGGACATTAATTAGTATGCAATAAAAATTCAAGTGTTTCTGATAATCTCTGCAATAGAAAAAATGGGGCTTCTGCAGCTTTAGGAGTCACTTGGCCAATGGAAGAATGGCAAAAATCTGAACTACCTCATTCCAGCTTTCTGACAGAGACACACTTACGAAGTCCTGACTTCACCTTTGCCATCAGGCTCCACGGGCCGTACACAGCCCTGGCGAACAGCCTGACATGGGTGAAAGCACTCCATGAGACAGTGCAGTCTTCCTGCTTACGTCCTGGTAATGACCACCTCTAAAATGCAACAGTTCAAATTTCACTGAAGTCTTCTGAAACCCTGTTCAATGTCCTAAAATAGCCTGTCAAAACTCTTCACAATTCCTGCTAACAAAACAACCCTCTCTGAATATAAACTAGAATCCAGTTTTGCACATTATACTTTGGCAAAACTTCCACTGACTTCAGTTGTCAAACAGAACACAGACAATAATGATAACAACAAATGCTGGAGCTGAAATACGAGATCCAGCCACTCATATCTTACGAACTTCAGTTAAAAGGAACACACACCATGATATTTAAATTGTCAAGATCAGTTTCAGCTAGGTTAATCGCGTGCCTTTAGAGTTGCCAACGGATAGATATACAGAAACCATGGCTAACCACATGCTGAATGGCACTGACAGAGGTGATGTTATGCCTTCGTGTTTGTAATTTTATGGACTAGTCTGTGACAGGAGCAAGGAAGAGGCCTTCTTGGAGTGACGCAGTCAAAATGAAAACTAACTCCACATTCCCCAAACTTTTGAGCAGGCAGCATTTATTATCTCGCAAATTTTTCCACTGATCACCACGTGTCCTCATCAGTGAAAGAATAATCAAGCATATTACATTAATAATCTCTGACATGATTTTGTGGACTGGCTGCCAAGCACTTACTCTGGCCTAGCAAACCACTGTGGCTTACTGACCATGGTATCAGAATCAAAACCTACTTTATTTTGGGAACAACTGAATGTTTTTTTTCTATAGCTGAAGACTTGAGTTAAAGGGATGCTCTGAATGAAAGCAACACAACAATTTCCCAACCACTGCCATCTAAGCACACCCTTAAAAGGTAACAGAGCATCCCTTGGCTTGAGGGATTCATTCTCTTGATTTGCAAAACATTTCCAAATAGCTTTTTTTTTCAGTTATATGTTATCAGCAGATGACCCAGTAAAAGCAATTAAGGTGACCTGACTTCATCAAAGGAAGTAGATTGCCATGGGCCATCTTGATGAACTGTCAGGAAGGCAGGCTGAGCTTGAATTCTCCATAAATTGATCCTACCTGAAATTAGATTAGGTATCGGGTAAGAAAACATACAAATCAAATGTGTAATACTGGTGGTAGACTTTTCCTTGAAATACACCTGGCACAAAAAGTTCTACAACTTCAGATCCGCAATAGACCACAACACAATTTGTTGATGAGATAAATATCTTTAAGAGAACACAATGTGATATACTGCAAAAAGCCAAAGGGTTTAAGATCTATAAAGAATTAACATTTTCAGAAGTTCAGATGGCAAGAAATACAGGACACCACTTCTGTGTGGTTACTTCATTGTGTTAAGGACTGAACTCTGCAGTCGTGTGGCCAGACTGCATCTTAAGTGCTCTTATTTCAGGGGACACTGAAAGTCACTGCACACCAAGCATATTGTGCTGCCAATGTGCAGGGACTGTTTGTGATTTGAAAGCAGGACAGCATTTTCTCCTTTGCATACTTAATGCTCACAGGGTTTTAGCAAAGCAAGGTCTCTACAAATTTAGCAAGGGTCCTAAACCTCATTAGGGGCACAAATACAAAGTTGCTGATGGAATTACAGCATGTGACAACAAAGCATTACAGCATAGCTCTCCTTTTTATTAAGAGAAGGAAGGTATTCCCTACCTGAAACTAGGAAACACACAATTCTTCAATTCAAATGAAAAACTGCTCAGCACACAGCAGAGAAATGAAGAGATTTTGCAAGATTAACGTCATTGTTAAAGATGAGGTGGGATGACAGCACTTAGCTTCAGCTGCTGACACTATATGCATCCCCTTTGGCAACTGATAAGACGGCAACAACCTCAACTAGTCCGCATTTTGTGGGAGGAAATGAAAGGGGGAGAAGGACCTTAATTTGAAAAGCTAAGATCATATTTGTATGATCATCCAAAGAAAGTGAGGACATAAGGACACAATGATCCTCTCTTCCTGCTACAATCTCTCTCTAAAAAACTTGATCAAGATCAATCTCTGTAGATTATTTCCTTATATATTCCCCCTTCAATATCTGTGGTATTTCACAGTCCATAATAAACTTGAAGTTTCTATTAAACAGTAGGGTCCATTCATTTTTTTAAAATCAAGAATACAAAAATACACAGAGTAGCCAGAGACATGCACAGTATGAGGTATGTCTTCAGCATCAGAAGAGCTGAAAACACTTGTCTGTGACGACGGCATTTCTTGACTAGGTAAACCATGCATGTCAGATGAGGCTGAGGAAGTAAGAGGGTAGGTAAAAGGTAATTCTGTGGAAGGACAGAAGGAAAAGATAGACAGACAAAGGAAGAATGAGAACCAATCCTCTAGTAAATCGTCACCAAAAAAAAAATCAGGAAAAAAAAAAAAAAGCCTGGCATAAATTATTGTTAACTGCAAGTTTTTATTCTAATTTTGGTCAAAGAGCTGAGCATCTGATAAAGGGATGAAATGTGTGCATCAGCCACAGACATTAGCATACGCAAATGGGCCATGACCCCTCCAACTGTTGTCAGTGCTTTGTGTGCGTGTGTGCTTGCAGACACCATGAGGGACAAATCCATCCTTGGTGTAATCGGATTAAAAAGTCAGTGAAATTACATCAAAAATGAATATTACCCTGAATATCTTTGTATTGATGTGATCATATGGTATGGGAAGACTCCAGCTCAGAGTGGCGTTTTTGTCACATGAGAACTGCAGACCTCAGTACCAGCTGCCTTTTTTTTTTCTTGGATACATTGTCATTTATGCCACAATCCTCTGCCCTTTCAACAGTTTGCAAACCTTTATCACAAGAGGAAGCAAGAATCAGGTTAGCATGGAATCCTAGGCTCCACAATGTCTCCGTTTTACAACTTTCAAAACAATAAAAAATAATTTGTAAATGAAGATATAATTACAAAAGGTACCAGTTATGAACGGCATGCAGTCAATAAGACATGACTGTCAGACACAAGTTATTCATTCTTGCTTGGGTAAAGTGTGACTTCAAGAGGGACAAGTAAAAGTGCACTTTTGAAAACTATCTGGAAAAATCACAATACTTTTTTTTTTTGATGTTACTCTGGTGCTTAGCTCTCTGACTTGTAGCCAATTCATATGCAATTGTTGCATATAAAGCAACACCTAGCCAGAAAACACATTTACCTTCACTGTCCGCTTTACTGAAATGCATCCAACCGGTCATCTAAACCAATGTGGAAGAAATCTGAATGTGTCAATAACTCTTAAGGACAGAAATTAATTTAGAATTCATGGAATAACTAGAGACATCTGAAAGGCTAATCGTCTTGTTACTGTGTCTTCATCAAGGGTAATAGTTAGCAGTTACACAGCACGTTTCATCCTCAAGTTGTTTTTAAACATTTATTGTAATTAAACCACATCATATCTCTGTGAATGCAAAGTTATTGTCTGCATTTCACAGCTAGCAACCCTGAAGCTACAAATAACTGATAAAAAGGACACAGCGTCAGATACGTGTTGGCAGCTCAACTCTGCTTCAGCTAGGGAAGCAGAATGGTTCCAAATGATTATTACTCAATGCTATTTCCTTTACTGTCCTGTCTCCTTACGCTGTGCCAGCACAAAATCCTAAATGATAATAGACTATGTATGATTCATATTACTATACATAATTGAGGTTAGTTGCCATCCCTGTTATTGCTATTTGACACATGGTTTGTCTCCAGTGCCCAGAGTAAAGGAAAAGCCCCAGCTCAGCAGCTGAAGGTGCTGTTACTCTTGGCATCAACGGAGCTTGTAGATGTAGAACAGCCTCAGAAACACTGCTGCATTTCCATAACCAAAGAACAAGGAATTGCTTTGATATATTTTTATTGAATGCAAAAGAGACTTTTGTAATTTCATGTCCCGTATAGAAGAACTGTGTAGGAAATACTAAATTAACTGCCATGCTAGCTCACCCATCCGTAAGGTTAGGCCCCCTATTTATCACTAGAGCTAGGACAATGTTGCCAAACAATGACAAATGAGTTAATTTGTGCATACCATGTCAATAATGCATTACATGTCTGGATGTCAGTAGTAGATGCATTTCAACCCACAAGGTAAGTCAAACCAACTAATTCCTGAACAGAGCAGCCATTAATTTGAAATAGGTATTTTCACACAGAAGGATGGATCAGGAGAGGAACAACATTTCAGGTAGGATCTGGGCTTTCAAGGATAAAAAGGCAACACTTATGTGTGATACAACTACACACATACATTAACCACCGAACACAAAAACTACATACATACATTAACCATCTTTCTTAGTCTCTTGGTTATACAAGGATGTGTAAAACTGAAGGTCCCATTTTATCATGTGGCACTAGCATTGCTCCACATTGACACGAATCAGATGAACACATTTCACAAGAATAATTCCAGAACAAACAGGCTTGGGGAGGTAACACTGTTGAGAATAACTTTACACTATGAAAATCCAGATATCTATTTAGACTGAACTCTTTGCTGTGGTAAGTCAACTCATAGCAACAGATATCTGATTCTAAAGAGCACAGACATATCTATAATGTTATCTTTTGTGCATATAACATCTGACAAAATATTCCAAGTTCTGCACAGCAAATCATCTGTATGCCCACAAAATGAGTTTCCTTACAGCACTAGTATGTTCCGCCCCTGCCAGAAGACTTTTTACCTGTGGGGCTGTCCACATGTTGAGGTGGGTGCAGCTGCATGTTTGTTCTACTTTCCTGAACTGGGCAAAGGTGAGACATAAAATCATTGTTAATACACAGCCTTTCAGACATGTAAGTATACAACTGCCTTTGCAGGAAGAGATCTGTTCCCCTGCAAGGCCCTTAATTCACGTAGCTTCATAGGTTAAGCCAACCTGACACCATCTGAACATGTCCACATACACATGCTGTCAAGTGAATTCTACGAATTGAGTTCTATTATCCAAAGGTGTAATTCACCCATTCTTCCAGCCAGGTCTATTTCTCCTTCAAAATATTTTAAAACCACTCATACAACGTCACTGAGCAGTGTACAGTTTACAGCCAAATGTCTCATCTAATTTAGAAAGCTCTGTTTCTAGATCCATCGTAAGACATATTTCCACACTGATGTTCCTGCAGCTGCCCACTACTCCTGCAATTACATCGTTTTGCTTTGGTCTTAGCTCTTCACTGGAGGCCAGCGGGCAGGTTATGTGACAGACTATAACAAGTATCCATTTAAGACAATCATCCTTCTCTTCCTTCATTTCCTCTCCTTTGAAGAACATAGGCTATGTAAGTCAGTTCTGCAAAACAATTTAAGAACCAGTGATCATAACAAGCATTTTAAATGCCAGCTCAACACAATATTTAAAAGAGGAAAAATAATTACTAACAGCAATTAACTAATTAACAGTAATTAACTAATTATTAACTACTACTAATAACTAAAAATTAAAAAGAATTGTTTAAAAGGAAGTGTGAATAAATAGCTTGGGAAATTACACAAAATAACTAGATATACTTGAGACACCTTCATCAAATTGTTTTCATTTAGAAAAACACAGTCTTGTTCAACGTATACTATTCATAGGTGGCTAAGATATATATATGGCTGAAGAAACCAGACAGAACAAAAGGCTGGATGAAATAAGAGCTATTAACGAGGAATAGGTCCAACTCCAGAAATAAAAGAATTCTAGCTGATTCTCACAAAGGAGCTGGAGCTTCGATGCTGAGCAGATGTGAACCAAAACCCTCAACTTAAGCCAGTTACTCTCACCTAGGCCTGCTGAGCAGTTAGAGGAACATGGTCGTGTTTTCACCACTGCCAATGATCTGACGTGTGACTGGAGGAAATGGCTAAGTTTTCAAAATGACCACTTGCTTTGGACACTAAGGACCTCCACCAACTGACTTAACATCTGCTTTCAAAGGCCCTAAAAACCTATAATGACGTTCTAATAAATGGGTTTAATTCCTACCCTGAGGGAAGGAGGTGCTGGTGCATCATATTTTAGAAAATACTTCTCTATCTTTAAAGGAAGGCATATTCTGTTTCACTCAACAGGCACATTGCATAGAATTTAAAGGTAAATATTCATATATTTTACTCTAACAACCTAATACTACACAGATAGCAATGCAGGTGTTCATAATAACTTTGGGAGGAGAAGGTGTAGGAATAGCAGAGAAACATGTGAAGAGTACTTTCACTTAGAGCAATTTGGTCCACTCCAAACAAAAACATTTTAAAGTGGTTATGATCAGACACAAACAACTTGCAGCAGTTGAACAGATTGCAACTAGCTGGCTGAGACACCGTATGAGACAGTGGATCCCATTCCTTTTTGGTTGTGAAATGAGGAACAGTAGTTTACAGAGTAGTAAAATATACCACTGGTGAGGACCTATAGAAGAGCTTTCTCTTCTAGAAGAGAAGTAATGTTTAGAACTAGTGAGGTCTAGGGGGTAGTTGGAGTGGATTCATGCAGGCTGTTGCAGCAACTTGGGTTACACGTGGCCCTGTGTTCAATCTGCATCCCTTAGTTACACACCCGTATCATTTACAAGTTTGTTTACAAGTCCCAGTTGATTTAGGGAGTATATGGGCTTAGTGAAAGAAAGACATGAACACCAAAATGTGCAAGTCAAATACTCAACCTTTAAAATGGCTTATCAAGCTTTTTACCCGCTCAGTCCAGTCATCAGACAAAACTGGATGTAACACTAAGTGCTGACATTTTCTAAGAAAAGCAGAGGGACGGCAATATCCTTCTGAAAACATTCTTTCCACTTCCATGAGTAACCCACCTCCCAGCATGTATGCAAAACAAACTAATTGACTAATTGCCTATTTTGGTAGAAACAAAACAAAACAAACATAATCCAGTTTGTAAGTAGTAGTTGTGGCCACCCTATTCAGATATGAATGTTTTTGTCCCTATCTCCGCCTCTTCATCATTTCACTAAACACAAACTTGAATATAGGTGCACTCTATTTCACATTTCATGACAGTACCTCTCATATATATATAAATATATATATATGTATGTTTTTTTTTGTTTTTTTTACTGCAGCAGCAGGGAATTCTTCAGCAAGAATGAAAAGAATTATTTAACATCTAACCAACACTCTGCAAATAACTAATATTAAGCCAAAATACTGAAAGAATCCTAAACAACAGATTTCATGTCAGGTATTTTACAATAAGAGTAATACAATAATGTGCAGAATCCTCTGTGCTAGGTAATATGATTAAGTACTTGTAATTGAGAGTCTAATTTTTCAGCCAAATACCAACCATTATTCGATTACTGCTTTTTCAGTTACCCTGACATACAATAAAATTTCTCTTGCCAAAAAAGAGGTGGCCATCAGTAAACAGAGAACATGTTTTTTTCAGAAATGCTATGCAAATTCTTGCAGCTCCCTTTTTCTGGTACAAAGAATGAAAGTTGCTGTGCTCAACCTATAAGAAAATCTAGTTGGATGTGATCTGATAGACACAATGAAACCCACCAGCTGTTACAAAACTGCTAAAGGGCTCAAAGGAATTTGAAAGATTTGGTATACTTGCAGATTTAGAGCAAATATTTGTACAACGTTTTCTCTTGCTGTTATCTTTATATGAATAACATACGGATAAGGGAATATAAATATCCCTTCATCTTTCATAGTTCTAAGATTCTTTAACTCATGTGAAATCTGTGGCCAGAAGATCTTCAATAAATACTTATTGTTTTGATTATTTGCATCAAACATTCCAAGGAGCTTTCTCACAAACTGCATTCTTAAATAATTAAGGGAGATTGAAGGAAAAAAACAAAACAAAACAAAAATTAATGGAGTAGAGAAAATAATCGTATTTACACCCTAATTAGAAAAAAGAACAAGTCAAGAAAAGGCAGAATTTGCATGGGTAAGAACAGAAGAGTCAGTCAATGCCAAAAGTGAGATTGCACACATCTTTTGTCCCCTGATACATATTTGTTCAGATAGCCTTTAAATAACTGGTTGCTTTTTTCAGTATTGTATCATTCATTTTTCAAACCTTTAGTCGCACAGATTGGTCTACTTCTGAGAAAACATTCAGAAACTCACTTGCATATATAATATCACAAGCTCTATTGCATTGAATTAAATATAATTTGTGACCATTTAATCATGATGCAATTTTGTTTTGCTCACTGGAATGGTTGAGACTTAGAGCCAGAGTGCTTGGCTTTTGACAAATTAACCTTTCATTTCCATTTAATCACTTTACACTTTAAAAAAAAAACACTTAAAATTTTCTCTTCAATAAGTGCCTCAAGGAACTAGAGCTTAGAATGTAAATACTTACACAGCTTTAGTTACCAGCAGCTCCTTTCATAGTAAAAAAATACCTTAATAGCCATGCATAACACACAGAATTAATTAAATTAGACGTTCTTGACTGGAACTCCAGAGCCAAGGAAGGAGGAAACAGTTAAGAATCTGTTCTATACTGCTTTTGATGCAGCATCAAATCTGGCAAAACACTGCTACTTACACAAATAAATCTCTAGGTGATTCAAAAAACATCATAATAATGGCTTGATGCAGTACCTATGATGAAAGAGGACATGACGGCAGGGAGATAAAGCCACAGGGAAGCTTCTAAACCTCCCTCCCAGATGGGCTAGAACCTAACCCTGTTACAGAGCAGGGCTTAGCACATTCCAGCTGCAATTTAAGGCTACTGCATTCAGTTCAACTGAAGAGGAAAAACAAACAAAAAAAGCCATACACAAAGGAAAATATCAAAGTCATCAAGACTAATATCCTAACTCTTGGAAAAAATAACGGGAGAAACTTTAGTTGCCTGTTTTGCATTTCCTCTTAAAGACAGCACCTCACTCAAAGGCCTTGTTTTTGCCAGGGAAACTGCGCAGGAAAAAAAGCTACTCCCTAATACCTGCTCTGGATCAGCCTTCTTGGTGGAACAAGCTTCAATTATTCTTGGATAATTACTTTCAAAATACACAGAGAAAATAGTGAGTTTAATTCTGAAGTAGGTATTCCAGTTCAAAGAGAGCCACTCAAAGGATAAAGCTTCAAGCTAAGGCTGCTTAACACTAGCAATATCCTGCCCTCAGAACAAACCCCGGAATTGTTTCTAGCTGCTATGCAAAGGAAAAGAAAACTCAGCAACTAGAACCACAACTGCAGAGCCCTCCACACTTTGTGACCGTACAATAAACATCAAGGGCTTCTCTACTGATCGTAAGGCAGCCTGAAGAGATTCCACCACAGTTGCAAGGGTACCTTGCAAACAATTGCTTCAGTTAAAACCTCACTATGAGAAATAAAAGCTGCATGGCAAGGCCTCACTTTGGAAAGCCTTATTCCATCAGAACAGAGCATCCATAAAAAGAATTGTTCCGTAATACTTTCCATGAGCAAACTCTTCTGCTGCATGAGCCGTTACTCAGTGGTAGGATGCTGATGTAGCACTGATTCAGGGAAAGACTGAGTCACTTAGTAAATCATTCGAGTGTTCTGTAGGGATGTGCTACTCAAATCCAGGTAAGGCCCAGACCTGCTTACCATGTCAGGGCTGTATTTCAGTAACTGACACATACTGTGCCATAAACCTCACTGAACATAAATAAATAAATAAGGAATGATTAGTTTTCACTCAAAGTTTTCTCTCCAATTTAAAAATGGAAGGGGTAAAACTCCAGAGAATCCAGAATAGTTATTTATCAACTAATTACTGGTAGAATGTCAAGGGAGATGGTACCATCAGGCATCAACAAAGAGGAAAGGAGCTAGAATCTAACAACCGAAGGGAAGATCCTGAAAAGATCGCCATGGTAAATCCTTAAATAAACACAGGAGCCAAACCTAAACAAGCATTCTGCTAAAATAAGCTTCCAGCAAACATATGGACTCCTAAAGCCACAACTGTTTTGGAGCTACAGAGTTAGTTTTAACTACAGTTAAAGGTCTGAAGAACTACAGGAGAATTTCACAACGAAGTGTCTACACAATGTTTTTGGCAAGACACAGTAGCTCTTTCATTCCCCATCAAACCTAGGAAGTTTGATTAGAAATACTTCAGATTTTGAAAACATTCCTTAGATTTTCCCATAAATTTACCATCTTGGAACTGAGATGTAAGTTCTCACTTGTAAAATCTATCAATGTGAATGCTAGACATGGTAAAAAGGAGCATATACAAATATTCACATTAAGAAAATTTTAAATAATTACGTGTACCTCACAGCTGAGTCACAAACTTAGAACAGAAGACCATATCCAAGGCAGAATATATAAAGGTTTGCGTTCCCACAGGAGAGGAGAGCACTGTTGAGAATACCTGAAGCAAAATGTTTCCCTTTGTATTAGATTTTTTTTCAGCACCACCTTTTATTTATGCTAAAAAACTGAAATTCTTGCTAAAGTTCATCTAAAACTTGAGTAATCATTTATTTTATCGTGTTCATTACACAAAGAAGACTTTAAGTAAAGAATTTAACATCTAAAAGAAACAAGTTCTTGATTTCCCTAAATCTTAAACTCAGTAACAGTCCCCAGGCATGCTGCTCTTGGCACTAACAGTCACCCAAAGAGAATATACCGGTTACAATTTGCAAAAACCTGGAGAACACAAAACACACGGCATTGTTTTAGAGCAGGAAAACTTAACTTTCCTAAAATCACTGGTGAAAATTAAAAAAAAAAAAAGTCTGTCGAGGAAGAACAATTCTGTAATACTTACATCTGTTTAAAGAACTTAGATTAAAAAAAAAAAAAAGCTTATTTCTGAATAAGGAATTGGAAATTGCATTAAATACTGACTTAGTTACAAAACTAATAAAAGAGCTGAAAGCCTTTATGCTTTCAGGAATACTTGGCCTTAGTGCTCAAACTGAGGCAAAATGCAGTTAGATGCTTCACCCCATTGGTCACTAATTGCCCTACGTGACACTCATTAATGTTTGCAGACCATTCCTTATCTATTCCAAATACAGCACTGCTCATGATAATCATAATCTTAATGTTTAAATTAAGAAATAAGCATGCTTAGATAGTCAGAAGGACAGATGTTCATCCGAGGAGATCATTTCAAAGCTAGCTTAGAGTACCTTTTTGAATCTCTCTCCTGAGAGTGTTTCCTTTCCCCACTAACTACACAGAGCTCCTAAAATGGCCATTTAATTTAGGCACCTAAAACTAGGTCATGTAAATACCTCCCATTTTGGCTAAGCTGCTCTTGAAAAATGAACTTTCTTAGTCATTTAGGTCCATGTTTAGCAATTAGCACATTCCAGACCAAAGCTACCCCGTTTATCAGAGCAGCAGAACAGAAGTACCTTCCTGCTTGACTGGCTCGATGAACAAGTAGTCAGATGGGCTGCCAGGGCACCATGAGGTTTGCACCTCCAGCAAGAAGGAACTGGAGTATTTCATACCCACCTCAGGCACAAGGCAGTTCATGTGCTGGCGGAGTGGCATCGTAGCCCCACAGCTTCTTCTGGGTACACTGATACATCTCATGTCCACAGCACCGCAAAGGCTCACGTCCCGAGAAGACTTGTGAATCTCTGTGAACTCTGCTCTTCCATTTTTTGATTACATCTTAGACTAATTTTGCTTTCCTGACTCTCCAAGTCTCAGTGAAATGGATCGCTCTAGCAGGTCTCTAAAAATTGAATCATAAATGAATTCATTCATTCCACACCACAACTTCTAATACTGACAATAAGCACCTGTGGGAAAGGACTAGTGTATATGTGTGAGAAGAGAACTGGCACTTGATCTGTAAAGAATAAGTTATAATCAATAAGTTAATCATTGAATAATAGTGATCAGGGTTTGAGACAGTACATACCCTGCTTTTAGTGCATGTTAAGTGTAGGTTTTTTTCTTTAGCTTACACTAATGAAAGTTTTTTTTTTGTTGTTAAAAGACAGTTATAATGTATGTACCCTTAGAAACTAAACTTAAGGCTTTTGATCCTGAAATATGAAACATCAGTATTAGCGACTTTACATTCAGATTTCTTTTATTTGAATGGAAGATGCAGAGATACAGCGCAGATATCACACGTACCTACAGAGGCACAAATTTCAGAGGATGGCAGAAATCAGATTACAAGGTAAGGCAGGAAGTAGTTTCAGACCCACACTTCTTTAAAATTATAAGAGAAGCGCGAGACATGTCAGCAGCGAGCTAATGCTAGTGCTTTGCCCCAAGGGCTCACTTACATTTGCAATTTTTTTTAAGCAACCCAAATAAATTTAGCAATGTAATTAACTTTTCAAGTTCCAGGGTAGACTTCTGAGGTACACATGCATGCATACAGTGAGATTTTACAAATCCTTTAAAACCATTCATAAACCTAGTAAAATGAGCTCAACATTCATATAGCCACTAAAATCAGCTACCAAACATAATTGGAACGAGGGACTTCTTTTCCCCTCCACAATCAATAATGAAGTTTGAAAACAGTTTAAACATACAGATAATAACTGTCTTAAGAGCGCTACTTTCCCAGCCTGTTCTAGAAGCACCAAGACTGCAGCATGCGATCAAGACCCAACTTTTACTTGTTATTTGCTTATACTCCTCTGCCTCTCTTAGATACATGGGCTTTCATTGGTTACACTTTTTCGTTTAAATAGGAAGCCCTGGAGTATTTCACAATAGCGGACCACGACTTGGAAGCACTGAATAACGTTACAATAGATTTAATAGCACAGTATGAAACCGTAGTCCCTAAGCCCTGATTTGCAGAAGGTTTTTGAGACCCTCAGACCTTGATCAGGGTCATGGGAAATTGTTGCTGCTATGGCAGCCACAGGAATCTATTGCCACTATGATCCAAACTGACCAAGGGAGAAACCTTACGTTTCCCACACTATGCCATGTCTCAGTGTTGCTGCTGAAGGGCCAGCAAAGACTGGAGCTTGTGGGAATAAAAATGTTGGTTTTGCACAGAGTTACATTGTTTAGAGGGAAGGAATGAGATATGCTTGCAGGGATAAGAAAACTTAGCAGGAAACCTTGTAAAATGCAGGCAACCAGACTCCTTAGAGTAAGTAGGTAAAAATCACGGAGTCAAGTCAGATAAGTGAAGAAACATTACCACTTCAAACAGTAAAAAAGTCAAAAGAAATTTGAAATTCAACAGGCCGGCAACTGAAGGCCATGTATTGTCTGTGAAGCATCGGATAGGTTGCGAACCTGGATTACCCAGTCAATGGGGGAACAGGGGAGGGACCCGGTCATGAGAAATAAAGTATATAAACCGTACTGTGTGACTAGTAGGTGCGCTCCTGCTCGTGGGACACCCGCCATTGCAATTGCGAATAAATTACTACTTCACTGAGATCCTCACCTGAGCCTAAGTTACTGGCTACAGAGTGTTTCTCACAATCTGGGGGCTCGTCCGGGATCCAGTCACCTACCTGGGAGCCCCACCACCGCGGCAGCAGCCAGGCGTGCCTCGCCGGTCTCAGTGGTCCTGTGTGTCCGCTGTGGCGGTTCTGCGGAGAGCTGACAGAGGACACGAGACTGATTAAAGAGGCAGGATCCATGAAGCAGCGGGGAAGGGAAGGTAGGCACTCTGGTGACTCTGTGCACAGACCAAGGTACGAAATATTAAGTATTGCCTTCGGGGTTGGGTGAGACTCTGTGTGACGTGTGA